>JAUYWH010000003.1:13635979-13647125 GCA_034779795.1 Ctenopoma multispine | reverse complement strand
TATTTTGAAGAAACTAGAATATAAAAGATGTTTTCAGTTATTTCACCTTTTTTTGTTAAGTACATAACTCCACGTGTGTTCATTCATAGTTTTAATGCCTTCAGTGAGAATCTACCAATGTCAATGGTCATGAAAATAAAGAAAACACATTGAATGAATTGAATGTGTCCAAACTTTCGTCCTGTACTGTACTTCTGAATGAATAAACGGAGACCAGCTCTTGCGCAGTATATTTACTTACTCAACAACTCAAGAAATGACAACTGGCAACTGAAAAGGCTACAGAAGCAGCTTGATTAGTTCAAGGAGCAACAACAGCAGCTGTAGATTATGAGTCTCACTTGAGGTGTGTAAACATATATATGGAATAAGGTATGGTATGTATGGTATGGAATAAGGTTTTTTTTTTTTTTTCAACAGATTGACAATGCAGGGTCTGTGGTCAGTATTGGCAATTAGAAATCCACAGTCAGTGTTTCTATTTAGTGTTCTAAGGATAACCAATCAGCATACAGACACACTGAAATGGTTTGAGCACTTATATGCCTTGATGGAAGTAAATAAATGAGACAAACAAATCACTTTCAGCACCATCTGCAGTTGCTAACAAAACTATTTTAATCCTATAATACTTAACAGATGACTAGACTTTAATTTAGGACCCACAATAAGCAAGCATATGCATATCTAACTATGCTTAATCTTCTCATGTTTATTGTAAAAGTATCAAAGTGGAGAAGGTTTTAGTGGATATCATCAAATAAGACATACAATTACCACCAGGCGGAGAAAATGAATTCCATTGTAGACCAGCACAGGAAAATGTTTTCTTCTTCCTTTGCATTACTTGTTGTTCCATGTGTCACAGTGCAGAGTGTCGCCCAGGGCAACAAGCCCATGAGCCAAGCAGGACTGATGTTTAATGAGGATGACTCTCACTGACTCGTTATCACAGTCATGTCACCCAACACTGACACTTTTAATACCACATGTCACTCAAGGCGCTGTGCACAATGCCAGGAGGAGTATCAACAGCCACTTACCTGCACTAGTACACATATTTAAACGTGCGCGTGCACACACACACACACACACACACACACACACACACACACACACACACGTCTACATCCACAAATGCATGTAAGTGCTATGTTCTAGACTGCACTTGCACACACATAGACACCCTAAGGCAAGACATGTAGTGTGTAGTTCGTCATCAGTTGTTGCATGACTGCAGCAGAGCAGACAGAAGATAAGAAGCCCAGATCCATTCAGAGTTTTAATGGAATGACATGGCATCAAAAGGGATCAGAGACCAGACACACTGATATACGAGAGGTATTTAGCTTGAGCCACTCCCCAGGACACCTTGTATTGTTGACATTTTGCTTGGCAAATACAAAGAGAGACAGGTTGCCTAAGCCCATCTTATCTTGGCTTTGTGTTCCACAGGTTAGAGGCTGGCACAAGTGGTCTTGGCAAATGGCACTACAAATAGCAGGGTTTTTTTTGTACTGTATATGTGAGCATGTGTGGGCTGGAAATAGTGAGCGTTCTTTTTTCCTAAGTGCTACAGTAGAGAGGCAATTGTCAACTGTGCATCATCTTGTGACACATTAGATCAAAAGCATTCAGGTGGAGAGGCAGTCAAGGCCCTTGTCCTTGCTGCTGACTCATTTCTGCTACTCTTTGATGTTACCCTGATCGCTTTAGTGCCATGCCAGGCACAGTTTTGCATTACAAAAAAAGCAAAATACCACCAGCACTATGGCTAAACACTTTAAAACAAAACAAGCAAGGATACAAAATCTAAAATCCAGAGAGCTGTAAAAGGGCTTTCAGAATTTTGGACCCAATAAGTATTCACACTCCCGAGGGTTTAATAAGGTTTTTTGAACGATCTATAAAAGTGGATAATTGGGATGGTGATCAGCAGACTGAGAAAAAAAATTCAGGAGGGCAGCGCCCTCTATAGATGGAGTAATTGAAGTTTAACAGGTTAGTAGTGCATCTAACAGATTGAAGTAAGAATCGTTAGAGATAGTTCTTACTGTGTAGATTGTGGAGGTGAGGTTGGGGTGAATCCAACAGAGGGAAGAAAGATGGAGGCTGAGTACCGAAAAGTGGCTGCTGGAGTGGGTGAGTATGCATTTTAGATGGGTAGCAGGCAGACCAGATGGCTGGAGTCAGGTGAACAAGATGGTTGACGCCAGGTGAACAGAGCAGATGAACAAAATGGCCGACAATAGGAGCAGGTGGACAAGACGGCTGATAGGTCTATGGAGAGGCAGGTAACAAGTTACCAAGATGGCAGCCCCCGGATGAATTTGCGTGCACCATCAGGGCAAGAAACTGAGGAGACACACACTCAGAGGTGACAAGGTAAGTTAGTATAACTTATATATATATCACGCACCACAGGGAAAAGCAATTCACAAAACAGAAAAGATCAGGAGGAGACATGAACAGAAAGGACACAAAAATCCTTTGAAATAAGTCTCTTCTATACTAAAGAAGAGGAGTTACCAAAAAGTCCCAAAACAGATATCCTCTTCAAATAAAGTTTGTTCGACGTTTCCTCTAATAATTGGCACAGAAACATAAATAGCATGTGAAGTCTCAGTAAACAGAGAAGCAGGCGGCACCAGAATCACAATAATCCATATTGTTGATCTGAAAAACAGAGATGTGATCCAGGGAAGGCAGAAAGATACAGGAACCTATAAAGCCAAGGGATAAGGCAGGTCCAGTGTCAACAGAGACGGGTGGAGATCCAGAGAGTCAAACAAGCAAAAACTGGTAAAAATAAGCAGGGAGCTGGCTGGACAGACACTGCATAGAGATGACAACAGTCTGGTGAAGAGACACGGTAGACAGGTCTTTTAAACAGTCCCCTAACAGGTGATAGCAGTCAGAGAGGCAGGAAGAACGTAACACTAGGCAGGAAATGTCAAAATAAAAGTGGAATTAAAACAAAAAATAAACTGATCGCCCTGGTCTCAGGGAGACCATGACATAGGCAAGCATGGTGTATTTGTAAAGCATTTTAAGAAAATGGAAGGTGAAATTATACATAAAACTAAACCCTCTGTGACTTAAAATGGGATTGTTCCTAAGAAATTAGAGGCTCTTGGCAAACCAAATCCCCCTGTTAATCCAAACCAAGGGCAAAAACACAGTTGCACAAAATTTCCCTGAATTAGTAAAGGAAAGAAATTGATGGAAAATGGTCTGTATGTGAGAGCAGCATAATAACTAAGCTTTGCCTGCCGTCCTTTTTTATGCCTCCATCTATGGCATATACACTACTGCCAACTAGCAATATGAGGAATCTATTTTAAGCCATAAGATTCAAATTGACTTTATATTCCTTTGTGTGTTTACAAATTGGGTCAGATATTCTGATAGATGTCCTGACAGGATAGAGTCCTGTGAAGTTAAACCTCAATTCCAAAGCACCAAAGCAGATTGAGGGCTGGTTTGAGCCTGTGCCTAATTTTAAAACAGTTCTTTGCAGTTTGACATTCAAAGATCTGTCCTGCTCTCGGCCAGGAAACTGGTTACAGAGTGACACCAGCTTTTTGGCACTCAGTTACATCAAGGCCTTGAGTTGAGATTATCATGGCCAAAAAGACCACTTGAAAAAGATTGTTAGGATAAAAATCAGTGTATCATTTATCAGACTTGATTAACTGCAGTGTAATTGAAACCAGCTTGGTCAATGCTAAAGCCTAAGAGGGGCATTTTCAGTCTGTTCAGTATAAATGAGAATCATTTGTTCAATCAAATGTTGGCTAATTATCTTTCTTACTGAACATAATCACCATCCATATGATGAGCAAAACAAATGCATTGGATCAGTTGTGTCTGGATGTCAATGTAGTCTGACAAAGCCAGCTGAAAGAGACCATTGTTGTTGTAGTTTGTGGTGCTAGTGCTGGTGGGAAACTTATACAGACATATACAGTGATGTAATGACATGGCTCTGTGACTCTGTAGACCAGGGGTGTCAAACTCAATTTCATCGCGGGCCACATCACCATTACGGTTGATGTCAAAGGGCCACTTGTATCTGTGACTATATGCAGTATATTCGGTGCCAGAGCTGTGAAAGGGCAAAGACACTGGCCAGAGCACATATCGTTTTTTTTTTTTGTTTATGAGGAAGCGTCGCCCTGTATCCTGCTCTAGTTTTTCTCCGGTGCAGTATACACAAATATTAAATATCAAATAAGACACTGTAATTTCTAAAGACGTGGAGAAGACCTGTGATTAATTGTCCATGACGCCTGGAGCATACAGTCAAATACTCTGAGCAGATATTGGGGACAGAGATTACGTGCTTGCCCCTCTCCCACCCCCAGCTCTCATCAATCATGATTGATTATACAGAAATAACTGCGGCATATTTAAATTGTATTTTAAGTATATAAAGAGGGATTTTGTATTAAAATAAAATGTTTGTGTGTTTGTATAGTACATTTGAAATAAAGTGTCACTCTGAAAGTAATATTATACAATAACAATAATATATGAATTGTAAGCTCTCGCGGAGACCGTGTAGAATCGAACACAGAACTGGTGCTACTTCCTGTATTTTGACATGTTAAGTAGTTTTTACAAAAGTAAAGTTATGCACAGCATTATTAATGGTTGAATGAGTGTGCTGCGAAATTACTAATTAAGTAGAAATTTTTGAAATTCTCTAATTGGTTATAAGGTTGAGCCTGACTCAGATACTTCTGTAAGTGATTATCTCATCTATTCCATGTCATGGGAGGCTTCAACAGACCTCGTAAGTTTCAGAGCACATCTGTAGAAAAATAAATTTCATGCTGTGTCTTTAAGTTATTAAAACGATTTGGCTTTGTTAACAATGGGATTTAAAAGCGGACAAACTAAATAAAAAAATGTAATACAGTGAAATTTTCAGCATCCATCAGGGGATGGTTGAGACCCAAAATAGTGCTAAAATAAAAATATCGGCTGGAACTAATCATCTATTATTTACACATAAAATTGTGTAGTGTATTAGTAATGTTTTGTCAAAAAACATTCAAATTGAAATTTATTTACGTTTTTTATCTGAAATTCTAAATTTTTTTTCATAAAACATGACATTTTGTCATCAAAACCTGTGAAAAAAATTAAATAGTCCATTCCCATCACTTCCCGCACATTGCCTGCCTAATCCCTTCCCTCCTCTCACGCTCTATTTGTTACATCTTGGCTAATGAAGCTGCTTTTCCCAATTCCTAAATACACTCATGATTAACTTCCACACACACCTGCAGGCAGCCAGCTCATGTGTTGTTGGCTCTGTCTTTGGTTAAATAAATCAGCCGACAATTTGAATAACAGTTTAACAGCCAAAGATTTATAAGTCATTGTTCACTTGCTTGTCTTCTGGAGGAGTAGGGGAAAACTCTAGAGAGCGAGCAGAGGGGTTTTTCAATGAATGTATATGCTAAAGTAAAGGATGCTTTGATTTGTAACACAAATAAATTAACTTGAAATTAAAACCATGGGTTTTTCTTTGTATGCATTTCTAGATGCCATCATTCCTCAGTGGGCTAATCGGAAGTGCAAGGCACTCACTGACTGGTTTAACCATTACTAAGTTTTGCTAACTGCTCACTTTACTCTTGTTTGCTTCCAAACATATTGGGCAGCAATTAGGCAACATTATTCAAACATTTTCTGATGGCACTGGTGTACTTTAGATCTCGCTGCAGTCCCCCGTCACTTTGCCTATTATGCACACTCCTCGAAATGAAACATAAACCTCCTTCTCTATGCACGCCAAGTGAGGAGGAAGTGTACACATGGATCAGACTTGAGTCAACATCATTACTGCGCACAACTCGTCTCTGGAGTGGAGCTGACTTTTTTTTTTTTTTAAGTACACACTGGTGGCTTTGATCCCAAGGTCTATAGTATGGACCCCCTCCTCCCTCCATTGCTCAACACCCATCGCATCTGGTAATGAGACGCCTTGGTCAAAAGGAGAGTAAACATTCACACATGCACACATACAAACATGAACAAAATTCAGACATACATATTCATGAGACTACTCTCAAACACTTGCAAACCACAAACTGCATTCACTACAGCAGGAGTTCACGGCTTTCTGTCAGAGAGATGGGAAGTCATCAACTTTGTTCTGTCCTGTCTATGAATCTCTAACCTCTACATTTTTACTTACTTTTTTTTTTTTCTATCATAGCTGACCAAAATTCCATCTGGCTATCTTGTTCTTTTTTCTCCTTTAGTGCTCCTGTGACCCTCTACTGGCCTCTCTCCTCTCTCCATTGTTGCTCTTACAGTTATATCATGTTGTCTTGGTATTTTCAAAAGAGAGAGAAAGAAAGTGTGGGTGAGAGTTTTAGTCCATTGCAGCACTCTTAGAAAGTTAATTATTTCTTGTGTGCCTGGTGATTATATGTACAGTATTTTCAAAAAAAAAAAAAACTGTAATGCCTCATTGTTTGTTTCTAGGTTTATGTAGTTGCGATTTAGTTATTAGTTTAATTTACTGGTAAATTCAATATTTCTGGATCACAAAGTCTGCCTTACTCTAATTATTATAAAAATGACTGAAAATATCAAATCACTTGTTTTAATTGGTTAATGCACTAAGATCAAGCGGGTGATGGGTTTTTTTTACTGTGAAAAAAGGAGATAAAACACTCAAGCTGCTGCTCTGTTCCAGCTCCGTTGGCCTCCCCTCATTGATGTTCTAATAAGATGAAGTAACAATGTTAGCGCTCGTATTGATTCATTTGCCGCAGACATTAAGCCAGTTTTATGGGAAAACAGCAATATGCTTTGGAATCCTGATGTGATCAACTTTATTCACTTACCCTGTTATCCACTTCATCTAGCTGATGTGCTGGACTGAGCCTGAGCTGAAATCAGGATTCTGTTGGCAATAAGGGGAAACGTAATCACTTCTTGTTCCCTTAATTGGAAACTCTCAGGACTCAGAACTTAACCCAGGAAACTACTTATTCTGTCTGTGGGCAATGTATTATCTAGTTACATGTTACTAGGAAGAAGGTAATGCACTATAAAGTACATATGCAGTAAGTAGTTTAAATATTGAATAGTCATTGAATGTATGACAGCAGGATATTAAAGCTATAGTAAAAGTAAGTTTATGGCTAGATTATTTTAAGGCTCTTTATTCTATAGAACTTTGCAACTTGAAACCATGATGTTGCATTATACACAGTGGTGCCAGTATTATATTAAGCAGGGTTATACTGCTGTCAAACATCTAGTGCAGTCAAGGAAGATGCACTGTGTGTCCACAGACTAGAAGGTGCCTGACTGCTCTGCTCTTAAAGATACCTCACCACTTTGCTCAGTCCTTTTTCCTTCTGGCCTCCCTCAGCACCTCCTTAATATTTCCATCCCCTCTCACCTGCCCTTATAGTTCTGACTCTGCCTTTTTCAGATTTCACTCCACCATAATCCAATCAGTCTCATTTGACATTTAAATTGAGTCTCAGTGGGGGGCTATTGGACGAAAGAGTAGGAAAATGAGAGGAGGGAACACTAGTCATCGTGCCACTTTCACTTGAAGCTTCCTCTTGTTTTTGTAATGATGTATTGGCAGGGAAAGTAGTCTGTGTGTATAGCTGCCTGTGTGTCTGTTTGCGTTCACTGGCAAATATGTGTGTGTGTTTGTGTGTCTATGTTTAATAGGCCTTCAGCACAGTGCAATGACAGCCAGCCTAATGAAAAGCTGGGTTCTGATTGACTGGCTGACAAAGCGGCCTACTGCATAATTATGTCTTGAATAATAGATGCCCATACTTACACTTCCATGGCCACACTAGCCTAGCCAAATCTGAGGGATGGTCCAAAATTTCTCCTGAGTGTTGTGTATGTCTGATCCACAGCAACTATAAGCGTTTGAGGTTACTGTCGCCAAAGGACTCTGTACAGTGCAGATAATGGTATTTCCAAAAGTGCTATTTGGTTGCAACCAGATTTGCTTGAAGACATTCCATCTCTCTTCCAAAAAGATTTCTTCAGCTCAGAGAACTGGTTAAAAAATGGGCTGTGATTGCTCCAGCTGACATATTATGTCAATAATCCAAGCAAATACGCAATCTCTAGCAGTACAATCTTAATGGTAGCAGCTTGCAGTGTCAGACCCAGCCTGAAATTAGCTCTAATTTCATTAGCCCTTAACCTAACTGCAGCTGCAGTCACAACAGAACTTTTCTTTTAAATCTCAACTGAGATTTATGTTTAAGTCAGACGCCGAAGATAAAGTGGTGATTTACTGTATATAGATGCCATTATCTTTCACATTCACACCTGCGGACAATTTAGAGTCAGCCAGGTAACTGACCCAGGTAACATAACTGCATGACTGTGGAGACGGAAAACAACAGACCTCAGGTATTAATTGTTATGACATCACAATTAATAAGACGATACAAATATACCAGTCAAGCAGAAATACAGTATTGTAAAATAATTTATTTGATTAGTTAGGAGGGTGAGATCAAATATTGAATAATATAACAAGTATCTCTGCACTGCTATCAGGCTGTGAAATGAGTCTGCATCGCAGGAGGCTTCGATAGTAACTCTGCACTAATAAAAAAAAAAAGATATGTTTTCTATGGTTGTTAATTTTCTTTCACGCTGACACCTGGGCTATGCATTCAGGTGTGCAGAGATTTTATCTGATTTAACTTTATACAACGGTAGCTGTGTTCATTGGCTAAATAAAGTTATGACTGTGAGTTGACTCGTCTTTCACTTTAAATGTCAACGTTTAAAGTCACTCACGGACCATTTCTGCTTATATCCCAAATCTTAGGAGTAGATTTGGGGAGGGGTGAGGTCTGTTTTCATCTATTTCCTCTTACCTCAATCTGAACCATCCTTAACCTAAGCGTTTACCTCTTTTGGGTTCCAATGTTTACCCTTGCTTGCCTGATAGACTGCTTCCATCTATTTTATCAGCTATGATGCAGTAGGCCAAGCACCCACACAGCTCTACCAAGATGACCATGCACTGCCAGCTAAAAATACGTTGTGAAAATAAGGTTTAATATCTTCAAGTGAAACACACATTTTCTTCCTTAACAGGCATCCAGTCATGTGACTTCTGTCTGCTTCTACTTACACATATTAGAAAAAAACTAACAGCCTTCTATTCACTTTATTTGATCCCATTGCAGCACATCTACTACCAAACAACCTCCAAACATTAGATCAAAGCTTTTTATCAATCATGGCAGTTAAAAGGGAACTGTGGGTTCAACACTGTGCTCAGTTTGTATAAAATAGTTCTCCCCGCTGTGAATGGAGAAGAAATTGCACAAATGTCTACAAACTGGCTTAAAACCAATGTATTTTTCTCTATTGATGATACTTTAGACTTTAATTTGCAAAATTACCAGGAGCAACTGAGGTTTTACATGAAGCAGAATGGGGCGTTGTTACTAGTTCAAGATAGTGCTATTGAGTTTATTTCCAGTCACTTATATTGTTTAATTCTCTCCGCTTTTTTTGTGTCAGCTCACCTTTTGTTGTATCCATGGCGACAGATACAGCACTTACTAAACAGCACAGGTATGTGATAATGATGACCTTCATCACAACAATGGTGATACTGACATGTTACACATTGATGTTTTCAGTGGCATTTCATTTTTGTCTCTAACCATTCTCTCAACTTGTCTCATTCTGACAGCACAAAATACATAGATTAATTTCAGTTCAGAATCCAGGATTTATGTTCCTTGGCTTTACAATGGGATTGAAATATATAATTTAGTAGGCAAACATCCTTATTTTAGTATCAAAGCTGTGGTTCTTATTACTGTGTCAGAGAATACTGGACAGGAAATTGCACAGAGATTCGTGCTGGGATGATACTGAGAGTAAAGGTAAACTCATGCAGGCTAGTGCGCAACACAACAGCAGGGCCAGTCAGACTATGGACAATATAGCTTACATGAAAAACATAATGAAATGCAAAATGATGCATCACTCAAGTCATCCACCATACCTAGAGCAAATCTAGACCCAATATGAAAATTAAATCTGTGTCCATCTGCATATTTTGTTTGGCAATATGCAGTTGTAGACCAGACATATGCTCCAAAGCTTATCTAAATATGGAGAGATGCTGTCAGAACCTCCTGTGACCCAGTCTTTTAGAACAGCTGTGCCAGCAATTGATATTTAAGTTATTGGCCAATCAGAGAATTTAGATTTCAATTATTTCTGCTTGATTTGGAGGTTTTGGAGCAGGATACCACAAAACAGAAGGAAGGGTGAAATTTATCTTTTATTCTATTGTTAAGAGACGTTACTGGTACAATGTAATAGTATATTCATGTAAGCTAGCTGTCCTTTAGGATCATAAGAGACTGCTAGCCAAAGAAAAAATATCACACAAAAAAGCATCACACAATATGAAACATCCATGCAACTGTATATTACTCAATGGCATTTAGTCAATGTCTTTTTTTTATTCTTCTGCATATTTGTCACACTTAATTTTTCTGAGATAACTCGTGTAAATACAAAATGCAATTTTCTAAACGATATCTGCTCAAACCTGCCTGACACTGTGTGAAAAAGTGTCAAAAAGGAACACATCATGCAGTGATCTAAAGAAATTCAAGAACAGATTAGAAACATAGTAATTGACATGTATGAGTCTGGAAAGGGTTACAAAGCTATTTCTAAGACTTTGGGACTCCATGAGAGCCATAATCCATAAATAGAGAACACTTTGAACAACATCTTAAAGAACTGCAGGCCTCACTTGCTCAGTGTTCATGATTCAATAGTAAGAAAGAGACTGTGCAAAAATTACAACCATGGAAGAGTTCCAAGGTGAAAACCACAGCTGACCAAAATGAATAGAAATCAGAGGCTTGTCTCCCAGTTGTCAAAAAACGTCCCGATGATCCCCAAGACCTTTGGGCAAATATGCTGAGACAAAAGTGGAACTTTTTGGAAAGTGTGCACCATGTTACATTTCAATTCAATTCAACTTTATTTATATAGCGCCAATTCACAAGATAAGTCATCTCAGGGCACTTTACAGTGTAAGGTTTAAGACCTTTACACATTATATAATATATACAAAATAATGCAG
>JAUYWH010000003.1:13619734-13635879 GCA_034779795.1 Ctenopoma multispine | reverse complement strand
TATAACAGGATTCTCCATCAACAACCAGTCACATTCACTGATGCCCAACAAGCAAACAGAAGTATTATGATTATAAACAACACACTCAGGAATCAATTTAAGCCAAACTATACCGCCCACAAGCCAACACATTTGATCAGATATGAACGTCACAACCATCTGAATATCATTTAAACCAGCAGAAACGGACTAAAATGGCGATAATCAATATCTGGTCAAATCAGATAAACAGCTTTTAAACTTACCAAAGCTGCCAATCATCCATCCTCTAGTTAAATTTAAGTAAAACTCCGTTCATGTTACTTACTAGCTTAGCGTCAGTTAGCTTCACACTGACGCGCCAGTCAAGATGAAAACTCGTGGCGTCAGCAGTTAGGCAATCTAGAAGGCTCTGAAGGGTCAAAGATCACGCCCAATACGACAAACGCGACATCTGATTGGCTAAAAAACATGACAATCCACCAAACTGTCCCCATTGACAAAGAACGGCCGAAGCTTTAGTCGAGCATACAACAGCACAAGGGAGAAATCTGATTGGTTAAAAGTTATAAGCGCTGCACTGGAAGCAGCAACAGAGGGAGAAAGTCGTGATGACAATACTAGATTGATTGATGGGACATTTATTAAAAATACACACAACATTAATATAAATGCATTTTAAATTATAAAGATACATTTTCTTGTGCTGACTATCTCTGGGCCAGCAGAGAAGGCTTTGCTGGCCCTGACGGTCCGCCACTGTATCCCAGTATATTTAGGCTCTGTCACGATAGACCTCTTATATCCCCGTACAAATATTTCTTCAGTGAAAACTGACATTAGTCCTACACAGTTCATCCCTGGCAGCTTCTGGCTTTACCTCACAGGACACTGGCAAACGAACAACAACTGAAATTACGCCTGTTATACGAAATTATTTTAATTTAAATTAAAATAAAATACCAGTAGGGAGGAATGACTGCAATTGTTCCCAATGTACACCAGCTTAAAAGGTGTCAGTTTCTCAAGCCACTGGCAATTGCTTTGTACATTTGTTTAAATGTTCTCAAACCATTTAAAGACACCGCTGCTGTCTGCTTGCGCTTCACTGACCTGTAACAACCAATAAAGTCACAACACTAGAGAAGCAAGCTAGCTAATCAGAGAATAAAAGTCTTCATTCAGACAGAAACGTTTCATCAAGGGAATGAGTGATCACGAAGCTCAACACGACGGCTTTGCCATTTGCTGTAGAAAAAGGCTGCTCGTCTGAAACGTTTTGTAGCACTCTTTGTTCACTCCAAATGCAGTTCTCCATTCTTGTGAGTAGGTGTGTGACATAGGGGTTTTGTTTTGATCTGTTCCCGGCAGGGTGAATTTGAAGGCCAGGAATTTGAGCACGTGGTAAAGCATTTGTTGAGTCATTGCCGTGCATCGTTAACCTTTTCAACCCGATACAGATATACTATAGTCATCGTGTGCTACAGGGCAGTAATAATTGTACTATGTGGGCGTTTTTCTTTACATTTTTCCATTTGCACCTCACACTGCCCGCTTGTCCTCTGTCCCTGCCCCAGTGTCACTCTTGTGATTGCAGAGATGTGATACCAAGTGACTTGTTTATCCTGGTGTGGTTGACTACTCATGAGTGACTAAATGCCAGATGCGAGTGTAATTAGGACTGCAGACAGACCTGATTACACATCACTATATGATTATTTGTTCCGGTATGTTTCTGTGTGTCTTCGTTGAGATCTTTATGTGCTGATGTGTGAGTACATACAGATGTGGTTACATGAAGAGCGAAAAGGAGTGTCTTTCAGCTTTCCTCTTATTTGCTCTCTGTCTTTTTGTTTACAATTTATGTTTGTGTTAGTATACATCAGTCTGACAATGTGTCTCTATGTGTGAGGATGAAAGACCCAGCGAGACAAATGGAAAGAAAGAGAAAGAGACAGATAGAGGGAAAAAACACGAAGTTACTCATGTCTGCATGTTTGCTTGCATTTGTTTGTCTCTACCCCACGCAGCAGGCGGAGCACATTAGTGACAGTTTTTGGTGATGGAGAAGACAGGAAAAGCACAATAATGTGCTAAATTTGCATAATAGTTTCCCACAACTTTGCCCAAAGGTTCCTGTAAATCTTTGCTGTGTGACATAAAGTTATTAGTCCTAAGCCCTTTTTCAGGTCTGCCTGATGAACAGTATTGGGTCAGACACTCGTGATGAATGTACCCTACTTTGAGCATTCTCTGCACTTTCTTGTGCTTTTTATTTTAGTCATTTACATGTCTGTTCCACTGTGGTTGCCTAAATAAAGTCAGTTTCATAATGTGCATGTGAACTTACAGTAAGTCATTATTGACCAGAAAGTGCATATACCAGCACTGTAACTCACTACTTGCAGACTCCATTTCCCAGGGTGCACACAAAAGTGAACTTGCTGGCAATGAATCAGCAGCAGATATATCGACTGGTTGGTTGTCACTATGGTAACAATCCAATATAATTAACTTCCTCCCTTCAATACTCTGAACAACTACAGTCACGAGAAAAACTAATGGATGCAATTTCCTGGTTTCTGCATAAATTGGTCATGACGTGATCTAATCTAAGCGAAATCACATATACGAACGCAATAATTCTAATCTACAAAAAAACAACAATGATCCCAACAGTCAAACATAGTGGCGGTAGTGTAATGTTTATTGAACACAACCATTAAACATACACTGTTATGGTGGAAAAAGGAATGGTAACCTGCACCTGCACAATGTCCAGGAGAAATTTGGAGCATTCTTTCCTTTCAGAATTGCATCAGCTCAGCCATACTCTTAACATTACTTGTACATTTAGTGTGAACGACTCACTTGATGTCATTCCACACCATCTTTATTAGTTTGAGGACTGATCTTTGACTGGGCCGCTCCTAAAGGCAGATTTCGCATTTGTGAAGCCATTCTGTAGTAGATTTACACTTTTTGTGTCGTTGTCCTGCTGCATGACCCACCTTCTTCTGAGTTTCAGTTTGCAGACAGCTAACCTGACATTATTATATGGAATACCTTGTTGGTATGACAATGACAAGCTGTCCAGGTCCAGAGGCAGCAAAGCATCCTCAAATCATGTTCATCCTTTTACCAGTTTACTGTTAGGATGTTGGATGTTTTCATGCTTGATGTCGTGCATTGTTTCATCTGTCCACGAGACATTTTCCTAGTTTGTTTACAGAGCAGTGGCTTCCTCTGTGGTGTCATGCCATAGATACCATGCCCGTTCAATGATTTGTGTATAGTTGACTCGTGAACAGAGGTGTCAACCACCTCTAATGAATCTTTTAAGTCTTTAGGTGTTATTATAGGGTGCTTTTTCACCTGATTGAACAATCTGTATTGTGCATTTGGAGTGATATTGACTGGATGGCCACTTTTATGGAGAGTAGCCACAGTAACAAATGGTCTCCTTTTATAAACTATTTTGCAAATCAAGAACATTTGATTGTAGGCCTTCTGAGATCACTTTTTGACGGCATGGCTCATATCAGCTGACGCTACTTGTGAATACCACACTGACACTGTCAAGGTAGCTCTAAACCACACCTGCAGTCTTGTTTCGTCAAACTGGACTCCAGGTTATCCAGGTTAGTCACTCACCCACCTGCCCACACGTTTCCCTTATATTTACGATAGAAGCTAGAGCAAGATTTCGTTCCATAACAAATGAGCTTGTCAAACATTTTGGGCACTTTTCAAAGCAGTGTATTTGAACTGAAGATAAACTAGTGCCTAAACATAAATGCCTTCAGTGAATGAGGCTTTTGCAATTTGCACTTGTTTTCAACATCTAATCATATAATTAAAGCTTCTCTGAAATGCTAAACAGTGAATTACACCTAAGATTTGTTGCTGCAGACACACACATACTGAAAATGTTCACACAATACAAACTGTGATCACACTATAATGTGCATTAGCCAGGAGCAATTTATGAAAACATGTTTTGATTGTATTAATTAAAGGTATTAATATGACATTTTTCACACAATAGTTTGAAAGTCGAGCATACGCACCGCACCACACTGTAGCTACAAATACTCTCAGATGTTTGTGGGTAATAATGTTCATTATGGCACCGTCATGACAGAGGGATTTTTCTCCTCAGGGACTAAAAGCAGTGATGCAAGAAACGTGCACATAGATTACTCCACAATATGGTTTTGTGTGTATTTGTGTGTGTGTGTGTGCCTCAGTCGACATTGGACATCAGTGAAGGAGCCTTAAGAAGCTTCAGCTTTATGCCATTATGACTAGAGCAGTTCCTACAAAATGCTTGGCACGCACGTGCACACACTCATGCATATAAGCACCAGCAAAGTCTGTGTGTGTGTGTGTGTGTGTGTGTGTGTACACGCAAGAAACTGGATGAGATCACGCGGTTAGCAGCAGAACTCTGCAACAGTGCCACAACATTGGAACCGTATGAGAGTTGAAAAGGTGAACGGGGAGATGGGAGTTATTGGGTCACTCAGGCGAGTGGATGTGAGGGTTAGCTGTGGGGTATGGAGAAGTCACAAAGACAAATACAAAAAAGGTATTTTAAAGATGCACCTGATTTTCCCACCAAATACAAAAACATATTGTGCGATGTTATTATTCACATGCTCTACTGGAGGCCTGTCTACTGGAGTTGTGTAAAAATATAAGACAGCAGAACAACCACACTGTAGTTTATTCTGCTGTGCCGACAACAAAGAACCGCTGTCTCTATCTTACTTTCTACTCTGCCAAAAAGGCTCTGTCTTCCTTTTTGTCCTGCCATAGTCATTCACTGCTCTCATATAACACACTGTGTTTCTTTTGGCAAGTGGTGCTATATGTATGTTTTCTCCATGTGTGGGCTGTGATCAGGTGCACTGTGGCCAAGATGGTGTGTGTGTGTGTGTTTTGTTCCTGTAGTGTATGTCAGCGGTGGCTTTAACAGGTGGGTTTTACTGTGTGTGGGGCAGAGGAGGGGAGAGATCAATCTGTCATCCCCTTGTTCATTTTTTAGCATTAGGGCTAGTTACTATTCCACTCATTCTTCCATCACACCCATTATCGTTATGCAAAAAGAAAATTAGATTATGAATAAAAACTAATATGATCACCGACATAAAACCTTTGTCTAAGTAACATTTACCAGAATTATATTTTAGTAAAAGTGGGATGAGGACACACACACTTTTCCTATTCAAACTGTACCCTTCAGGATCTGGTAAGGAAGCGAGTGTGTCTTCTATAGAAGAGTTATATTAGTACATTAATAATTGTGAAATATTTGCATAGTTACCTTAAAACCATTTTTGCACTGTAGCAACAAATAGCTCTATATTTATACTGTACATGCAGTATATGGGCTGATTGTATATGCACATACATAAATATCTTTCAGATTGAGGACCTGGGTGTTGGTATGGTATAGCATAGCAACACATAACCATAGTCCTCTGTATATATTGAAAAGACATTATGAACACACTTGGCTTTACATTTTTGTAGGCTCAAAATTTCAAAACTACATACTGTTTGGTTTGAAGAAATGAAAACAATTCACTTGATAGCCGAATGGTCAATTTGCATGGTCAAATCATTCAAATTCAGGCTGTAGGAACAGCAATACTCAGCACTACCTAATAAACAAACTTGAGTTCTCCTGTCATGTCAATACAAAGAGAAAAATCTGAATGGTATTTCTTCATTCAATCAAAGAACCACGATCAGTACAGTACCATATCTCATTCAAAAAGCCTTATCTAGGTCATGTTGCTTAGTAGTCTGCAGTCTATTATTATCATGAAACAAATGCATCATACTAGCCTGAGACCTATACTCCTTGCCCCCCCTGTGACTTTTCCACATACACTTTTCTAACATACAGTGCTATGAAACTGTATTTGCTCCCTACTTTTCTTTTTTAACATATGTCACATTTAAACAATTCAGAACATGAAAAAAAATTAATATTACACAAATATAACCTGAATAAATACAAAATGCAGTTTCTAAATGATGTTTTTTTTATATTAAAATTTATATGCGAAAAACAGCATTGTAATCAAAGTCCAGACTTTGACAAGACCACTCCAAAACCTTTTTTTATAGCCATTCAGAAATGGATCGTTTTGGATCACTGCGCATGTTTACATGACCTTAAAAATCTGATCTGAACTGAACTAGGAGTAATCAGATGTACTTCAGAAATGTGATAATCAAAAAACTCTGGTTTACATGTTTCATTCCATTATAGGATTTCTTTAAGCATACATACTTAAGACTCAAACTTCCTGTTAATTTCAAAACATCCGGCCTTGTTTTGTGGAACATGGCAGTGCCTCTGGTCTAACGTGGGAGCTTTCACATGGCAAGCATCCGCCCTGTTTGTTGTCTTTTGTCTTCCTTTCACAATGTGACTACATCACTTCCATTTTCTACAGATTTTTTATTACACATGCGCAGATGTAAAAAAAACTAAATAACAGATAAACAGATTAACGGGTATACATGCACTAAGACATCAGAGTATTAAGTAGTAAAAATCCTGGTGTTTATCTGATTTCTCAAAATCAGATAACAACCATTAAAGTTTCTTACTCCTCCTTACTGCTTTCTGACTCCTTACTCAGTTTGTTTTTATGTAATATTAAAAATGTGTTTGATGATCTGAATCATTTATTTGTGACGAATATGCAAAAGAAGAAAATGAGGAAAGGGGCAAAACTTTTTCACAGCACTGTAAATATATAAATAAAATCAATTTCTGCTCTTGCTCAATTCCCACAGGATGTTAGAGGTACAGAGCAGTGACACAGTCCTCCTTGCATCCTGGAGGGCTTCACAAATGGAAGAACGGAAAGCAAAACGTCAAACATTTTCTTCTCCTCTCTGACATAACCAGTCCAGGAAGTCGCTCTCACTTCTCTTTCCTCCGCTTCATTGAGAATATCTGCATCTTGACATGGGACTTTTGATGTTGCTGAGAGCATCAGCTGTGACATGACCCAATGATTAGAACATATGTCATCACTGGAGAAATGCTCGGATAGGAACAGGGACGGTGCTGAATGTTTGAATCAACAGTGAAGCTTTCATCCGAGACTGATGCTTCCTTTTATGATGCTGAAGCCTTTGAAATGCACATCCAGGCAGTTCTTCATTGAGCAAGGGTAGAGGCATCGAACCGAACTACAAAGGAATACTGTACCTGATTGAAAAAAAAACACATAAATCATAAAGTGCTTCTGGAGTTTGAGTTTTTGAACTGCTCTGGTCATGAGAATCGTGAAGTCATTGGGGAAATGGGACAAGTACTTTAAAAGTATTAAAAAGGAGTAATCAATTTGCATTAGTCTGCAGGACCTGATTATAGGTCTTCAGTATGTACCAATATAAATGAAAGTTATGGGAAAATGAGACTTATGCTACTCTATGATACAGTAAAGTAGATTGCCAGGACAAGCCAGCGTGGCATAAGGATTAAATTGTAATAGCATATTAGGCCCATATTTTCTCTCCCAGTTTCAATGCTTTAATCTTTCTGTTATATTCAATATCTGTAAACCTCACAGTATGAAATTCACCTCATCCATACCGGAATATAGTCAGTGGGACATTTTTATGTCAATTTTTTTAAAGTTAACAAGCTTAGTCTAAAATAATTGTGTGTTATTTATTAAAAGTGAATGGATAAAATGTGGACATATGTGGTTATGGAGAAAAAAATGGTATGGACAGGGTTAAGAAAGTAAAACACCTAAATAAATGTAGGTTTATGGCAGGGCATAATTTCCTAACCTTAATCAAAGGCTGTAAGTGCCTAAACATACCTGCAGAAAAGTTTAATAATGCCATATTTACACTGCATATTTCCACATTGACTTTACTTGATGACATATTTTTATATATCAATGGAAAATGTCTGGTTGCCACTCTGTTCCCCACAAATATCTGAAGAAAATGTTCATGCATCTATTCTCAGTGATCTATGCTCAGTGAAAAAAGTGACAAAGACTGATTGAGATCAGACAATTTTCTACAGTAAATATCAACGTATTAGGCAATTCCCTAGTATTTTGCTGATATTTTCTGGATTTTTGAGGCTCCTCTTGGAAGTTGGTTTAATAGTTGTTTACATTTCAAAAATTGTTTAATGATGGCACATTGGGGGGCATTTGTGAGTGTGCTAAAATTAATTAGTGGTATGGGAACCTAAGTGTTCGGACACTAATGATAAATAAGGGGACATACAGTATGAGATGTGTTTAAGAGCTTAAACAAACCAAATAAAAAATTGAACTGTACCAAATTAACATTTGCACACAAACAGTGACACAGTGTTGCAGTTTCTGTGTCTTGCTGCTTTTACTGACCTTAATGTGAACATTTGAATATTAAAAAGAAAGAAAATTAAATACCACTTATTGGGCTTTAGTAAACATAACTTTTGCCTATTGGTTTCTGTGTTCTTTTTTTACTACAACAGAAAGATTTAAGTATGGGATTATTTAAAAACCCTTTATAAAATATGTGAAGACATAAACTGTAGTCACAGGAGGGGTAGAAGATCACCACTATCAAAACTACAGTGTCTAAGTAGACAACAACTGCAATATGTAAAGTATGCACATTTAGTATATAAAACTGCAGACAATACACGTTGCCAGTGATTCAGTTGCTATCTATCATAACCTGACAGGAGTTAGTGAATAATCAATTGTCCTTGTCAAATGTCAGCACGGTGTGTCAATTCCAATCAAACCAGAGAATCTGGTGCTACCTGTCACTGCATTCATGTTCCACTTACAACAGTGTGTAAGACAACTTTACGCATCTGTGAAGGGTTTCATGTCACATCTGACACATTTGTAGGAATAAATAAACAAAGACAAACAAACCAAAAACTCCTGTTAGAAGCTAAAAAAAGGAGTTGTCATAAAGGAGGTCAGCAATTGGCTGTGTAGCCTGCAGCTGACAGTCACGCGGGGTCAGGGGTTTGTTCAAATTAAAGCAGTTTAACTGATCTTTTTTAGCATGAAACTGATAAAAGGAAATATTTAGATGTATTTTGTCATATTCTCAAATGTCAGGAAGTAAAATGCTGAAATTATTGTGAAATTAAACTGCTCTTTGGCTCTAAACACCCACAACTGCTGCCAAACTGGCAACTTTCGTACAAATTCAACTTTTCACTTTCTTTCAGTGATTTATTTCTCAGAAGTGATCAATGTTTCTACGGAAACTCAGAGAATATCTGGTAACAGATCAATGACGCTGAGGCCAGTTTTGAACTTGTAATCCAAAGATGAGTAATGATTACTCCACTTCACATGCACAGTTTAGTCTGGACTGTGAAACTGTTCATATGCAAATGTGGCATATTACATAAACTGGTGACATCAGTTGGTTTCTTGAGAGACAGAGAGTTGGTAACACTTTATTAAAATGAATTTAAATGTGGTAGCAGAGATGATGCAAAGTAAGCTAAAAAAATGCATGTTTTACCTTTTTGGTGCATAGCTACTAATAGTCTCTGTAGGGGCAACAGGAGATAAGAAACACTGTTTACACACAAATATATTATGTAATGTTATCCATTTTGATGTGGTATGCACTAGGTAGCTATGAAATGTTTGATGCCAGTTAGAAGAGTGGCCACTGCACCTAATGCATATTGGCTGTCTTACCCAGCTGTTAAGAACCCCCAACAAAAACAATGTATAGTGTGACAGACAGACACAGAAGAAGCCTCCCCTCATTAATATGCCAATCCAAAAGCAGATATGAGGCCATGTTCAGCACTGCCTGGACATAACAGGGCGAAGAGGGTAATTGAAATTTCAGGGGCACCTGAGAGTGAATGTCAGTGTAACTCCTGAACTCCCCTTGAGTCCCTTAATCACCTTGATCTAGTTTTAGCATGCTGCTCACTTCAAGCACAATTACCCCTCCTATCTGCTGTGCCAATTATCCAGCAGTTAGCAGAGGTACAAAACTTCTAGGACCAGTCCAAACCTAAATTCCATTAAGGTTGATGTGAAGATGATAGTAAACCGGCATGCTCTAAAAAATCTCGTCTACTGAGAAGGTTGAGTAGAAGCTGTCAGTGTGAGCCTAAGAGAGGAAAAGATTGGTCTGGAAAAGGTCAAAGTCAACACTGGGCTTTTCAAGTTGCTGGAAGAAACACTGTCACCATAGGTTTATGTTTTTATACTTTCATCTCTTGATAACTAACTAGGTAGCAGCAATAAAGCTGAAAAGTTGTTTATTTGACCACATTGACAGAAACACAATACTGTATGATAACAGCTCCTACTGCAGTTGAACACGAATGGTGGCCCCTGCTAGAAAATTGGCAGTATTTGTGTTTATCAAATAATATTTATATAAAATATAGCATAATATATTTAAACATATTTGTTGTCTTACAAAGTAACTGAAAACATCATAGATTTGTAAAAGTTATAACTCGATCCAGTTCAGTTTATCCCTTTAATGTTACCCTGAACTATAGCTTCTAGTTGACCTTTATTTTAGATTGTATTTTGCCCTGTAGTTCTAGTGATGGTAGGCCTGGCTGAATAAAGGATAAAATGCAAATATTACTGCAATAATAAATCTAGCTGGAAAGTGAGCTGCCAGGTAAATTTCCATGAATTGAACTTTTGGTCTTTGTGTACTTTTTTAGTTCAGATCAGTTTTACTCTCATACTAGTTTTTAGATAGATTATCTAATAAAATGAGTTTCCCTGTAAGCTGAGACAGCATATAATATGTTGTCAGAAAGAAAAAAGTATAGAAGCGTGGGACTCTTTTCATCTATAACTTAATTTGAAGCTAAATGTGTTTTCATCCAAATGCATTATCATTCAAGGTTCAAAGTTCCTTTTATAGTTTCTGTGGTATTTCACAAGGAATGTTAGTGATTTTATAACATATATGTTAAACGTTCAAGATATATGTATGTTGAACGTTTAACAACGTTTATATATATTTTTAAAAATTTTTATTTTTTTTTTTAATGTGTGAGGTCTTAAACATTACACTGTAAAGTGCCTTGAGATGACTTCTGTTGTGAATTGGCGCTATATAAATAAAGTTGAATTGAATTGAAATTGAATTGAATGTATGAACCGTGCTTAAATGACCACCAGTTTACCCTGCCTCACCTGCTACCTCCTACTCATTTTGAAACACAAACACAAACACCTACTGTGATTGCTGTCCTCGTCTCCGCTTAATTGGCAATTAAACAGTGCCCACAAAGCAATCAGGCAATGGCCGGGAAAGATATGATACAGAATGAAGGCTTGTTTATAGTTTTTTCCAGGTATAACTTTTAACTCACTTGTAGATGGGCTGAATAATAATGAGATGGACTGCACCACCAAGAGTTGTGTTGTTGGCTGTAGATATATTCCACTTGTAAGGTGGCATCGTATACTGTATATCTTATGTTGGTGATTACACAAACCTAAAACAAACATTTCTGAATGGTCACTAAACACTATGAAGTTTATGGGTATAGCTTGGGAATAATGGGAAAATGCTTATTTGATTAAATGATGCCTGCAGCTGTGGTGCTACAGAATACAGGCCTAAAGAATCATGTGTGTGTTATTGTGGGGAAAGATGGAGTCATTTATTTCAGCTCCTGCTCTGCTTAGAATTTTTAGAGCTTACGTTTTTCTTTGAAGTTATTTTTAATTGTGTTGCCTGGATGAGTGCTAATTAGGAAACAGTCATTAATCGTAGGCTATGCATTAGCAACACTGGAGCTTAGTCACAAATCTGCAATAGAAGAAGAGAAACTTCACATCACTGTGCTTCTTTTAAATACTTTCTTTGGGATGGAGAAGCAGGGGGGAATATATGTGGCTGTCAGTTGGGTTTCTTCAAGTTTCTGCCCTCATTAGACTGAAAAAAAAATCTGAATAGTAATGCATAGGATAAACTGACGATTTGGAAAATGAAAACAGACCTTTTAGAGAGCTTAAAGTCCAAGTGAAATTCAAATGGACATTTGGTTTCTGAGGATAGTCAGTTCACTAAATTCCAAATGGATAAATTAGTATATTATATTTGTTGGCCTCATTAAATGAGGTTTTTAGATTATTTCAACATAGGTCCAGTTTTTAAAAGCTTTTGGTTAGCATTTCTGTTGTACTCACCAAAATGACTTCTGAGACTTCTTGTAAACTTTCAGACAGGTTGTAAACAGGTCAGCAATGGTATGCAGTGCCAATGGAACATCTCACCAAGGGCACCAAAATATCCAGAAATATCTTATCTAACCTTATCTGCATAAGGTAAAAGCAGAATTCCTTTGCATAATATCTTTTTCAATATTTTAGAGACACTTTTACATTTCTATTCCAAAAATATTACAAAATAAATTTGGAGTTAACAATACTAGATTGTGCTCAAATCAAATTGGAATTTGCCTTAGATTTAAAGCTTTCTTATAAATCTTCTAAATTTCTTATAAAACACCATAACATGACAACAATCTCCCCGTTGCACTGCACTGTGTTCTGTAACATATTTCTTACACACTGCTCACACAAGTGGATTTCAAGTGATAGAACACCATGCGATTCACAGAGTGAGTTCACCAACCCATGACAACGTATTGCTTGCGGGGATATTACTGGCTCAGTTTTTAGAGCCATCTGCCTCTGAAGAATACTGGGGGTGTCATCATCATTCATCACTGGTATTTTTTCATCACTCATTTCCATTACTTTGCAATCAAAAACACTATCTGCTTGGGATGTATGCTTTTTATTTCTTGTTTTTAGTCATTTATTCTACTGTATTATTCTTCAGAGGGAAGAATAACAACAAATGTCTTTAAAATGCTTTCTTGAGTTCTGGCACTAGTGCACCAAAATATATAGTTTCTGCTGCTTCAAAGGTCTTGAGAGTATGAGTCTTGTGAACGTCATACATACTTAATACATTTAGAGATGACACTGAAATTCTTCGAATACACTATATTGTCAAACATACTAGTATGTAGAGGACTTCTTGTACCTCCAACAGGAAGTTCTAATATTAAATTATTATTATCTTATATTAAATTATGTAATCAGACAGACAAAAATATAATAATGTGCGAATTCTGGTATTTCTGATTAATAAAATAAAATTAGTAAAAATGAATTACATATTTACAAAACACGAAAATAAGGCAAAAGAAACACACATTTCCAAATCTGTCTTTGGCTTTTGAAACCAATATTGTAAGTATTACAGTATGTAAAGTATGTATGTTTGAACTGCGACATTTCTCATGTGTTTTCTCATTCACTGTGTCACTGGTAGAATAAATGATAAATTATGATAAAGTAATGAGTATCGTCAGATATAGCGGAATAATGAATGTTTCTTCTTCACAAATCTACTCAAGTCAAAGTAAAAAGTCTTTCTATATGTATATAGTATAAGTAGTTTGAAAAGTAGCTCGCAAACCAAAATAGTTTGGGCACCCCTGGTCTATAGTATCCCTGCTGCCGACTGGTTCTGGGCGTGGTATTGGATGTCCTTCTATGCTGCCTTCTACCAGCCAGTGTCAAGAATGCAGAACAAAGTTGAAGTTAACTTGCCACCACAATCAGGCCAATTCCTCAGAGAGGCCACAAATCTCATTTCCTATTTCCCACCTCTGTGGCAAGATACCAATTCCGACATTAAACAGTGCCCTCCTGGGCTCAGCAATACTGGTGGAGGGATAATAGCGAAGAAACAACAACACACAGGAGCAGAAAAAGAACAGCTGTGTTATTAGAAAATGACCATTGGCAGCCTTCATCAGTAAAGGCAAAAGTTAAAGACTAATTCATTAAGATTGTTAATAACATATTAATAAATTAGTTAGGAATTTTACATTTTTAAACATTGAGTTGTATTGTATAAAACGTCAGACAACAAAGCATAAACTAATAATAGAGAAATGATAAGACCGACTAATCAGACACATTGAATTGTTGAAATGGCTGATATGTTCTATTTAATCAGGCTTTAGTTGCAAAGAATAATACAGGACCATTGTGCCCTCCCATATAAGTGGAAATGCGGGGGATGCTCTGTAGGTCGAGCAGGATGAAGCTAAATATTTTGCATTTATATGCTGATGAACACATAAAAGTGGGCAATCAACTATATCTAGCCAGACAGCAACAATCAGTGCTGATGAAACACTATGACTACATGTTGATTGTGGAGTTCACACAGAAACCCAAGAAAGAGAGGCTGAACACATTAGCACCCTCTCATCTGATGTAATTGGTGTCACTGGTCACATTAGTATAGCAGCCAGTTTGAGTGCAGTACTGTTCTAGTACTTTTCTCTTTTCTATGAAAAGCTGATATGTTGTAATGGAAATAAGCAATGAGGTACAGTATATACAGTATATATGCTGAAGTAATAGCAGGATGTGCAGCAAAGACAAGATTTTCAAAGTAAAAGAAATCAGAAATGTTAATTAACTTTTGTGTTGCCTGCTTCCATTTGCAACTTCTCTCTTTATTTGTGCATGAAAGAATATGATGAAGATATTTTAATAGGTGATTTATTCCTAACTTAAGATACAGTATAACTGGTTATACAACTATTCCATTCTTAATTAGTTCTCATTATTAGTTAAATACTGTTTAATTGGATGTAAGATAATGTGTTTGGTCATGTGATTCACAGACTTGAATCTCAGAATTTGCAGAAAACCTGGGAAATTGTCATTGCTGTGATAGTTTCTATAATTTATTTAAGTATTTTAAAGTATTTATGAAAATAATATAGAAATAGCTTATTACTGGTTTCATTACCTCAGATATCATAGAGCTTAACACTTAACATGTACAGACTGATGAATGTGTTTGGCTTAATTAGCTTTTAATCTAATTGATCTTAATTAGATTACTGTACTTATGCATGGTTGGGTCATATTGTCATTGACAACAAGCAGATAATGATAGGTTTGGGCACTAACTATAAAAAGGGTTGAAATTGCTTCGCTTTGCCTCTTAGGTTAAGCCACTTGTTCATTTGCTGTTATTGTTTTCACTCAGACATGGACGCGTGTGTGTGCCTTATTTTCCATCCAATGCATCTGGAACAAACCCAGTTTCAGATGCCTTTAAAAATGGAACCATTTGTGTGCATGTATATGGAGATGTGTTGTGACAGTTCAGCGCAGCGGGGGTAAGGGGTGTGTCCTGTTTTTGGTAATTGCACTACTGCCAATCTCAATGTGTGTGCATGACTTAGCACTATAAATTTATATACTGTACATAAGTGCTGGAATTCAATACTAACTTCCAAAAGAGATATTTTCCTTTGAGCGGGGGGGTGTTTATGGTCTAATAGATGCAGAATTCTTTTAAAGGGATTAAGTTCCACTAAGAAACACAAATTTGTTCCTCTATTTCCTTATCATTCGTCTCTGATATTAAGGTTGAAAATCACATTAGAGGAAAGACTCATTAATAATTTTCTTTTTCTTCTGCACTGCCTTTTACTGGATTTACTTTTATCTAAAGGGCAATTTAATCGGAGGCGGGAATCAACTGTTATTCCCCAGCACCTCTCCTCTCTTTGTCCCTCTCCCTTTTTCTCTCTCCATGCTTTGTTATTACACGATGACGCTTTGTTCTGTCAGTACTTTGCACACAGAGAAAAAAAGTTCTAGGCAGTGAGTTTCTGAGTGAGCCGGCTGACTCCTCCTGATGTGACATTAAATTAATAAAACACATGTGGTTTGCTGAGATAGAGCACTTTAAAGCAGGTAAAAGGACATAAGCGAAATCCCCTTCTTTCACCTCAATTGCTTCGCCAGTGTCCTTTTTTTCCCCCCCTTTCTCTTTGGAGTATGTCTTATTTGAGGTGTGTGTGAGAGAGAAGAAGAGAGAGAATGTGTGTTTGTGTGCCTCACCTTCACAGAGTTTAAATCCTCCAAATCCTTCACTGTTGGATGGTGGCCTGTCTGGCAGTTCTATGGTATGGAGATGATTCCACCCAGCAGCAGCTGCCTGCTACAGTTTGTGGAAGACTTCCAACGCGCGCGCGCGCACACACACACACACACACACACACACACACACACACACACACACACACACACACACACACACAC
>JAUYWH010000003.1:13598275-13619634 GCA_034779795.1 Ctenopoma multispine | reverse complement strand
CACACACACACACACACACACACACACACACACACACACACACACACACACACACACACACACACACACAAACATTAAAGTTTGCAGAGTTTGTGCCAGTAGTACAAAACAGGCTTTATTCCTCAGATTATTTTACTAGAATACAAAATGGGTTTCTTGATATAAGAGGACTTTTTGTATGTTTTCCACCTTAACTACATACGTGTACATTTGCAGACATGTTTATGTGGTCACATGTACAATTTCACTCACACACACACACACACACACACACATACTGACCTTTACGCTTTCTCATTAAAAAGCTCCACCATTTCATACACATCTACCGCCTGATGATCAAGGAGCTGAGACCTTCAACCTCATCCCTCCCTGGGGCAGAGGCACCACAGCAATCAGCCCCCTGCCTGCCTCACATCCATCATACCTGACCAGCACCGGGTGGTCATTATACAACACACATAATCACACAATATAGCTCAACATGCCTTGATGTGACTCACATCCGTTTACTGAAACTCCCTCCTCACAAAGTACAGCCTTCTGTGAAGCTACTCTTCACAGAAAGAGCTTGATGACTAGATGGCTAGTGCAGTTTGCTGTAATTAAATGTCCTTTATAAAAGCTTTCGGAACCGGTGAGTTGGATGCGTTTTATAGATGTGTACGAAAGCTACAGTTACGTAGAATAAACTGAAGCAATTACTGTAAATGTTATCACGCGTTATTCAAAGGTCAGATTGAATAGTCAAAGGAATAAGCGTCCATAGGCAGTAAAGTAAAATTTTCATCCCATAGCTTGGTAAATAAACACGTAGCATTACTTTGTCTTCATCGTCTGTCTACCTTTCAGCCATTACTCATACACATATGCATAGGGAGCAGTTAGGAGGCACTGGCTGCATTTTGTGTGTGCGTTCGTGCGGTATGTGTGCGGATCCGCTTTCATTTATGTGCAACAAAGGCTGACTGAAGAGCTCCATGTTTCTCCACTTGGTATTGATCTGTTAATTGCACCGCTTAGGTGTAAACATGAATCAATGCTATGGTGTTGCAACAAACGAGGCACACAGGCTCTAAATTAATTACCCAAAAAATAACAAGCTGGGCCCCTGGTGGAACAAACAAAAGGGAGAAGTGGTCCAAAGTTACAATGTTTGATTCAGCTGGGATGTGTGAGCAACAGGAGAGCTCTGTTAGAGTACCTAATGGAATAGTCTTTCATGTGGGGATCTGAAATTATCTGCTAAAAAAGTGCATGTTGGCTAAGGAGAGAATGCATTTAATTTCAGGTATGCCTCACAGGGGACTGAATTAATATTATACAATATGTTGCTGGAGAGGACATTTTATGCCTGCTTTTCAAGTGCTGATTTTTAATAATCAGTATGCTGGCTGAATAAGAATTAGGTGACAAACATGCTCGCATGTATCTAAATTACATGTATCTTAAAGTAGAGGAATACATACAGTTATGAAGGCATCAGTCTTCTTGCCAATATGATAGAATTGATATGTCTGTGAGTTTGCTGGAGAGGTCAGGAATATGTGGTCACATGCTGGAGACTGAGAGAAGGATCATGCCTCAAGATCAACGCCTCACACTTTCATGTTTATAAAACAGCTTCATCATTTGGTGACATTATTAAGGCGCGCTGCGATCCTTTTTCCGAACAGAGCGTCTTGGTATTAAAGTGTTATATTTAGAAACAGACGTTTGAAGTAGAACAAAAGCACACAATTGCAGATATGTGCTTTCAAATAACATCACAATTCTGAGTGAAATGTCTATTAGCATGTAACAGTGTCTAATCCTTTTCATTTTCCTGACACAAACTCTCTTCCATGAGGCATCAAACCCTCATGCAGCTTTTTCTTTTTAAACAAGCTAAAAAGCTGCTTTGGTTTATTTTTACTTGAGACTTTCTCTTTCATTTAACACACTCATTGCATGTTTCTTTTTATCCCGTTGTCTTGTATTTCACTTACTTTCCATGGATGACTTTTAAGTCTTCATCTCTTTTTTGTCTGTGGCTGCCATCTTTATCTTTACTGGCAATTAGTGCAACAAATAATGAACATCCATGTGCTCTTAATCCTGTCGTCGTGTTATTTTTAAAAGATCATACGGTGCTCAAAACATATTCAAAAAGTGGTAAAACTGTAAATCATAAAGGATTGAATAGGCTTTTTGTGACACAAATCAGTTGAAGACATTCTTTGATGCCAATGTGAAGACAAATTGCTACTAGCTCATCTAAAATAAGTACAAATAAAAACATGACAGTCTAGCATTACAATAGGTTTTTCAATAGCTGACAAACTGTAGGCTCCAAGACTGCATAATGTTGACCCTCTCCCTCATCCCTCAAGGATGGTACTGGAGAATAAAGACAACCTTGACTGCAGTAATTACAGGCTACACATCACTACCCACCAATTACAGAGCAATATTTTGATTAGTTTGTCACTGCAAACAGGAGTCAAGGCAACTCTATGTGAGCCAGAACAAGACAAGAGTCTTTGAGAACAGACACACAATAACAATAGAGAACAATTAACCCCCCATAAGGACAAAGCAAGGCAGAAATAACAAAATTCTGGTTTTAAATATGATGCAGACATGTATTTAGTTATTATACAGCATAGGACACTATACTCTCTCTATATTCACTATATCACTATCATAATTTATCCATGTACAGGGATAAATTATGATATTATGATTATTATATGAAATTATGATTATCTTTATTAGATCTTAGACTTTAGTAATTTTATTGCCGTATTTCAGCACAGTAGCTTCTACCTTTGCAGTGAAGAAATTCTCCCTCTACACTGGAAACTCTTTTTTATATAACTTTTGTAACACCTACCAGTGTAACATCACTTACTGTATGCTTGAATATTCTCTATGCTAATATCTCAGGGATTTTTGTCCCCTCATTGTACAGACTAGGGTAACCTTCATAGAGTATTTTACTTTAGAAAAAGTTTTTTTAGTGTCTGTCATTATCATTGTACACCACTGCTCTAATCACATCACTGACAGATGCACTATTTGCATTTTCTAATAATTTAAATAATTTCTTTAACACGGTTCTACTGCTTCTACCAGATGCTGTTAAATTTGCTCTGTTTTAGTTTGCTGACTTCCGGCAGCAGCCTTGGAGCTCTGCTGTGTGACTCTTGGTTGGAAATGAAAAATCTAGTTGTTTTTTTTTCATATATCTATCCACCCCAGCCTCTTCCTAATGTGGATTTTGTCAATTTTCATTATAGTTACTACTATAGGCCATAAAACACTGCTAGAAGAGATGACCTGTGGGACCTTTGAAATCAAAACTCTGTGTCGTTCAGCCCTCACTTTACTCCCTCTGCTGTACTCTGCTACGCTTTTCCCAGAGCTTCAGGAAGTCAGCGTTACGAAACTAGTATGTATATTTCCTGAAAGAGTTAAAAAAAAAACCCCTGAATGTGGACATTTACACACACGCGACAGGTTGTGTTAGAGACAGTATGTGTAGAGTTGAAGGGAAGTACTGTGATTGGGGTTGTGACAGGGAGAAAGAGGGTAAGGATCTCTTTAGTGAGAAGAATTGGTTTGACCATTTTACACCCTCCTACATACAGGCGCTCATACACACATACACACACGGCATCCACACACGTCACTGGGAAGACACAGGGGACTGGGGCTCAACCTTGCAAGCAGAAAGCTTAAATTCTGGTTGTTGGGCCAAGAGAGCAGATGAAAACAACATCCCTCTAAATTAGTTGCTTTTCTTTCTGTCAGCTCTCCTATCAATCCATCTTTCTCCCCCATGAATTTCGCGCCCTTTGCCTTTTTCTTTCTTCTCTCTCTGCACGCTATTCCTGGCACAACGGCCCCTTTCCCAGATGGTGGCTGATCTGGGAGACGTCTCACTCTGCTTCCCACATATGGAGCCTCTTCACTGGGCAGAGAGACTCTTGATCCCCCCACCATGATTCTTAGCTAGCTGGGGTGAAGCCAAAGCCCAGATCAGATCCCTGTGGAGAACATATCCCACTCACCGGGTGTCCAGGTACCCCACTGACAGAGGGCTGGAACGATCCAAAATTACATTAACTCACGAGACTCCCATCTGTTTCATGGTAGGTATAAGCTATATGCGGTATCAGATTTATCCCATGTGACCTGCCACAGTGTGAAACTCCAATTAACAATGCTCATTTTCTCTCTGTCATTCCTGAAGCCATCTGATGTGGTTATATCATTCCATTAAAATATATATTACGCTGACAGGTTCAATTTCATGATTACACAGATACATATTACATAATCTCTTGGGTGTTCATGGACTACTCGTCTCCAGGGATATAATAAGATTTTCCACACTATGTATATGGGGATGATATTATGCATGAACGCTTGGGTTGAAGATATGTAAGCGAATAGGAATACACTAGCAAATAGTTTCCCCAGCTATAGACATGCAGGTTAAGGTTAAATGGATGACTAACATCCTTGATGCATAGGGACAGAAAAAAACAGGAAGAACGGATTGTGGGCAAACAAAAAGGAGATGATTGTTGCAGTAGTCATAGAACAAAGCTGAGACATTAGACAGTGAAGGAACTGGAGAGACACGGTGAGTCATGTTCATAAAGTTTTACTGGGATGTAAAATTTGCTGATTGTTTATTATCCGAGCGAGAGGGAGTTGAAACTGCCCAACAAAGCCACTGTGAAGAGTGGTTATTAATTGCTGTGTGCTTTGTTACTGCCATGGGTACAATGATCAAGCATGAATTGTTTTAATCAGGCTTGGCATGATCTGATGAGCTCTGAAAAGTTGATGTTACACACTGATGAATTCCTGTAAGAATTAACACCCAGGAGAGATCACAATTAAAAGGAGAAATGGCAAAGAAACAGAATCAAAGATAAAAAAGGTGATGAGTAAGGAGAGAGGGGAAGTTGCAGGGAAATGAAAGTGGGGTACACTGATTGAGGAGAGACACACATGGATGAGGGTATGGCTCGCACTCTCCCAAACACACACACACACACATCGACTGAGTGAGCAGCAGCGCTGCGGAGTGTAAGCAGGTGTCCTATGGGAGAGAGTGTACCATTAGCAGATCATTTCCCTCTTCGCTCCAGCAGGCCCTCCTCTATCATACCTCTGCTGTCAGCACTGCCTCCGAGGATTACTGAGAAAGAGAGAAAGGGAGAGAGGGAGGGAGAGGAGAGTAGAGTGTGAAATTGAAACTTGCATAGCCCCTATGTGCCCTCAAAACTGTGATTATTACCTGGTAGGCATTTTACCCCATTCAATCTATACCCCCCGGGGGAAAGTAGAACCAGAGCATCATGTACATTGTGGAACAAAACATCCGTATTTACTCTGTGGTCTTTGGGCCATTTTACCAGAGTACAATAAAGTAAAAATCATAAGCTACAGCTAGTGACAGACTTGTACTGAACTTCAAATGCTTGTCTCCACAGAGCAGCCACTGCTGAAAAATGTTTTGCTGTGGTTTGTTGTTTTGGTGGAGTGGTTCAGTCTGTGACACCTCCCTTGATTCCTGGCCCTCTGTCTCTGTTGAGTGCTGTTCTAGCTGGGGGCAAAGTGGTGGCCTGGCTGGCAACAAGCCCACCGCCATCAGAGATAAGGACACCTCTCCACAACCCAAGCCAGAGGGGAAGGGAGGCTGTGGTAATGAAAGGTCAAAGCATAAAGGGTGAGAGAGGTGAGAATAGGGTAATGATGTGGGAGGAGGGAGAGATGAAGCTCATATCCTACCCAGCCCTCAGCTGCTGAACGTGGCAGACGTGCACATGTGGATGTAGAGGTATGGGTACTTAACTGTGACATGAAAGCAGGTTGCGAAAGAGTGGACAACCATAAATAACCTTGCGTTTGCGGCATTGCAATAGCTCACATTAATAAGCTACGACACATTTGGCACCTGATTTTTACTAGTTAACCAGTTATAGTCAGCAAACAATACAACGTAGTCTAGTCATCATCTGTAACAATTTAGTCTCATTTTCATTGTGTTTTTTATATTTCCATCTTATTATATACACAAAATAAATATATACATTACAGTATATACAGTATATATACAGTATATACAGTATACTGTATATAGGCATTTTCAGGCAACAGCTGTCATTTTTGATATATTTTCATTTGTTTATTGTACATTTACCATTGGTCTGGTCTGTTGCGAGATTTGTAAAAAAGTTGATTTTACTCACACATCAACTGTGTCCTTCCCCAGAGCATGAGTGACTCAGATGGCGGATTTACTCACAGTTATAACTAAGATATCGTTCATTGGATTTATTTACGTTAGCTATACTGCTTATACCGAGGATGCTGATTTTGCATTAAAACATTTTATTCCTATTTAGCTTTAGTCTCATCGTCAAAGAGTATCTTTCAGCCTGACTCGAACACACTCAGTCAAGTGCATATAACAGTAATATATAATAATGATAACAATAATGATAATACATTCTACAGGGCACAATTTACATCCTGTGCCAAGTGCCCATTGCCATAAAATTTCCTTAACGTTTCCCAACCTTTCATTTGACTGATCTTATCCAAAGACCAATCTCTCCATAAGAAAATAACAAAAAAAAAAACAGTGACCACAAAAAATAAATGCTCTTCTGTGTATGACCTTGTTTAGCATTCTGTAAGCAGACAAGGAAAATGAAGACTTCAGATGAATAGCCTGTATAATAATTTGAAAAGTGGTTCCAAAAATCGCTTTAATACATCACATCTACCGTGCTCGCCCTGTGAGAAAAGCCTCTCTGTCAGAACATCAATGATATGATGAATTAATGATTTGTGAGTTGTCAAACAACAACGTCTCTGTCATACCCAGCTATTGGTAATCCATCTTGCAATGAAAGTAAATGATTAGAGGTGGAAACTGCTCTTGTGCGGAGTCACTGATATATATCACGTAAAATCTACAGCTATACATCTTCATCCACGGCTTGTTCTTCAGTGTTGGAAGCATAAACCAAAGAGAATTTCATAATATTTTTGCTGGAATAAAAATCATTAAGGGTAGAGGAAAAGGTAATTTGTTATTCACATAAGCTTTTCAAGGAAACTAGGCAGCAATACAATGAAAGAACACTAATCACTGTGGAGCAATCTAGTTAAAATGTTATTTAGAAGACAATCCATTCTGCTCCATTCTGGTTGGTGTGATCTGACAACTGTCTGCAAGGAGGTCAGCCAATCAGAAGTTGTTTTGGACAGCCACTTCTTGAAAAGTGTGCTATTCTAGGCCTTCTTGATTAGGAAAAAAAATTCTCCCAGCTCTTACTGGTGCCTAAGGCCTAGCTTGGAGCCTTCTGTAACTATGGTAGACTATTTCCGCCCCAGTGAAAAAGACTAAGGGGACTGCAGCAGAGGCTTGATCACATCATTCACCTTACAATTTATGGAATAAATCACAGCTTCTTAAGTCCAGAGATCCAGCAAAACTGTAATATGATACTATAAATACAAAGTTCAGTATCAAGGGAAAATTCAAAGAAAAGAAAAAAGAAACAAATAGTTTGTCTTGTCTTATAGTTTGCAATAATGTCAACAAAGTTTGCAATTTTTGCACTCTCAACAGCTAGATCTGCTAGTTCAGGAACTGGATGCCAAGTACGGTCAGCGCTGCCAAGGCTGACCTGACAGACAGAGTGGCTGTCCATTGAGGGGGATGCAGAAATAAAAGCTTCGACCCGGATCAGTGAAGCATCCGACACACTAGCCTGAGCTCCTTGGGTCTCTGAGGCAGGAGCTGCCTTTCTGTCACTCAATGTGTGAACACACACATACACCAAACCAAAGAGGCAGAAACAAAAACAAGCAGTTACTGGGTTACTACACAAGCTTACTATTTGTTGCCAAAGTGAGAACAGTTTTGCTCATACCATATGGTATCTTTCTGCATTTGTGTTTTTGTCATTGCTTTCTCATTGGTTTGGCAATTGCAATGTCACAGTTTTCCATAAACCAGAGTTTAGCAATGTTTGATACAGTGGAAACAGTTAGATGTTATAAAAAAGGAAAACATTAGAAGCATGTAAAACGTGACAGAAACACAAGAATATTATTCATGTTTTTGCCCCCCAGCTCTCCTGGTTATTGTCTACCCATTTCTCCACCCAGGAGAGAGGCTCGTGGCTTTGTCATGAGATAAAAGCTTACAGTCTCCTCCTTTAATATTTAACTCAGATTTTTCAACATTAACATTAACATTCTCTATTTCCGCCACCTTCTCTCCATCTCTCTGCTTCATCCCACTACTTATAAAACATCTAGTTGTCATTTTTTGGTACTTAAATTTCCAAATTTGCTTCTCAACCCATCTTTCTTTTGACATCTCTGTCTCCATCTGCCCTTTATTCTTCGCTTCCACCTCCTCCTGCCTTCGCTGTGTCTCTCCTTCCTGACCTCGTCATTGTGTTTATACAATTATACAATTTTAAGAGTTGATAGGAAGACCCTGGGCCATGTCTTGCTCAGCAAGACTTTCATTTTCTTCTGCCTCATACATCAATCATACAACATCCCTCTCTAAAAGTCACACTTTCCACTGCTGCTTGGTCCCAGAATTGTACATAATCTTTATCTATCTTAGTGGGAGTTCCTCTAATCGGCTGAGCTCCCTGTGTGCTTTGTTTTGAGCTCCATTGAGTGATGGATAGTTACCATAGGCAAGTCCACAGTCATTGTACAAGTACTGCAGGGCTCCATTTCTATTTCTTAACTGCAAAAAATGTGGATTTTATAAATATATTGCATAAAAAATATTCCCCCAAATATTTAAAAACTTTTTAGGAAAACAATTGCAGCTTATAATTTGCATGGAAGAAATAATGAACAAAACTATTATTATAATAATAGGATTTTTTTCAGGATTGTAAACACACACACACACACACACACACATACACATAATATATATATATATATATATATATATACTGTATACAATCTTAACTATTCATCTCTTGAATGTAATATCTAGAAATCTTTATATTTTTCTTTACACTCGGGGAGTCACCAACCCATACTGTATATATTCAGGGCCTTTGCACCTTGAGTCTCACACGTAAACAACTCATGGACTTATGACTTATACTTATGAAAGGCTATTGTTTTTTAATTATTAATGTTTTAACCAAAATGCATATTTTTATTTATTTTTACAATGTTGTAGTTCATTGTAAGTGCAGGCACCAAACTTGTTCTAATGAACTAATTCAATTATATTGCTGAATTTCAGCAATAGAAGTGCTTCCATATTGGTCCTATCATTGCAGAGGTGCCACCTGGGGTTATCACAGTTCTCTTTATGAATGGCACAGAAAAAAAAACAGAAGAAACTCATTAACAGCTGTTACTGTTAAAGCAAATATTAGAACAAGATAGTTCAGACTGATTGTTGTGGAGGCTGTTCTGCATAATAATAATAATCAGCCATGGACAATTGCATGTGTGTGTATGTGTATGAGACTCTGGTTAGAATGTGTGGGATGCAGAATAGCTGACAGACATTGTGGTTAACAAGCATAAGCACCCCTAATCAAGGTTTTTCTCACTCCTCAGTTCCAGCTTAAGGTCACTTGTGATTGATTCAAATGAGAGAAGGCATCAAACCATTCCCTGACTTAAAACACCAAAGATTTCTGTGAGCATCAAATATTCTTCTGTGTATAAATTACTATGGAAATGTTAGCAGCGTATGGATTAGGCTATAACACAATGGAACACAGTTCATCAGAGATTTGACAAATACCAGTGTGTTACATACTCAGAGATTTATGTTGCTCAAGAGGCCAGCTGCACCGAAGAGTATGTGTGAGCAGCTGCACATAAGTGTTTGAGAACGCCCTGATATGAGTGGGTGTCTTTCAAATCAAAGTATTTAATGAATGCGAACTATGATTGAATTGTGACTTTTCTTCATGTCCAAAGCTCCTTTTTTCATTAAGTTTATCCACAGATACAGTTCACATTGGTTTGATCACTTCTTTCAAGATTTAAGTTTAATAATTAAAATGGAATCATTCAGATTAAAGCAACACTCAAAGGAATCTGTATGTTATTCCCATAACCTTGGACACTTCAAGCTATTTCAATAAGATTCTTTTTTTAGTTTTTTTAGTTACAAATCACCCCAGTTTACTTAAGTGATGTAGTGTTCCTCCAAAAATACATAGAAGCTTTATGTTCTAATCCTGGATTAAAAAAAGTAGGATGTGGTTTTTCCTCTTCAGGTTTTAACCGAATCATCCTGACTAAGCCTTCATAATACGCCATATGTCATTTAAATTGCACCAATCTGATTATCATACATCACCTGTACTCCAGAGGGAAAAACCACCGCAAAACAGTACGAAACAAATGCAGCTGATTTACATCTTGGGTTATTTAAACTTTCCTATTAAAGACCCACATTTGAATTTTACATAAGGTCACAGGGAACAAACACACCAGCATAAATAAATCGATAAGCTGTTAATTTGACATTCATATACACAGTAATTAAACTAAGTAACTAACATTCAGCAGAGCAGCATGGTAGCTTGATTTAATGCTCATTAAAGTTTATCTTTAAGCAGTGGCTTGAACCCAGGCATAAAAGATGTTGGTCGTGAAAGTCATTCAATATCATCACTCCTTCCATCGGACAGAAAGATATCACTTCTTTTATCCTCATAAAAAACACAAGAACCTCTTGACAATGTAACAATCCAATAACCTTACATTAGCGCAGTGCATTTTAAATGTTAAACTTTGTTTCTCTGCAATCATCTTTTGTCTTTCTAGTAAGGTTTGGCCTGTCAGACAACTCATGCCCATGAGCTGTTTCTGCCATTGCTATGGAGAAGTTGTCAGTCAGAGGAGCAAATCTACACAGTAGGGGATTAAAAAAGCTCAAAAGCTTAACAAAAAAAGAGCTAAAACGTTATCGCTGTTGTGACCATAACACACATCTAAGTACTGGTAGTTCACGTCTCCCGTCAGGCTTTTTATGTATGCTTTTGTTTCCAGCCATCCATCTATCTATTATCCCACCCAGTTGTCCTCGCTGTGATGCTGGAGCCAATCCCAGTTGTCACTGAGCTAGAGGCAAGGAACACCCTGGACACACTGACAATCTATGCGTGTTGGGCGGATCACAAGTGGACAGATGTTTACACCAGTGGTTTGAGTGAACTAATCTATCTTGGTGGTCATTTACACTTGTGTTTAGCACTGTCCACTTGTGATCCAATCGCCAGAGACTCATCTAGCAGGTGTAAACAGGGTATATCTGACTATCCGTCATAAATTGGAACCGTGTCTAGTCTTGTTGGGGATGTTTATTTCAGACAGATGTGTGCATATAATCTCAAAACCAATGGTAATAAGGTCGGTAAATTAATTGGTTTGGAGCTCGCTGTTGCGCAGAAGTCAGACAGCTGCGTGCTTTACCAAAACAAATACTTTTGTAGCAGGTTTACCTTTCTCACTGGTAAATGGTCTGCACTTATATAGCGCTTTTCTACCTGTACTGGTACTCAAAGCGCTTTACAGTGCTTCTCATTCACCCATTCACACAAACAAGCACACACACACTCACACACTGATGGCAGAGCTGCTATGCAGCTTGACCTGACACAGCTCTTTTGCAGCTCTTTTACGCTCAGTCTCATTCGAAGACTCTGGATGCAACTGATTTTTAATAAAGATTTGAGTCAATTACTTAAGTTAGACATCAAGTTGATATTGGAGTTTATTCAGCAACATGTAGTACATCAGAAGACAAAAACTGTACAGATCAGCCTGAGCTTGTAGCAGAAAACATATGACTAATGCTGCTTCCCCAGAAGCCTGTGAAACACAACAATAGAATGAGCAGCGCTAAGTTTAGATACTGACAGCAGCAGAGTGGCGTGACTCATTTTGATATGATCTACTTAGAACTAACATGGGAAAACAGTGGAGTCAGACGTTTGCAACAGAGGTGGAGACCAGCAATCATGAACTCCTTAATTAGACAATGATAAAGTACATATAGAAAATCTAATTCTGCTCAAGACAATTACCATTTTAATGACATTCATCTTTCTCAGTGTTGAGTTTTTGTGAGTATCAAGGATGTCAGGGATTTTGGAGCCCACTTTACATGCCAGGTAATTCCAGTGCCTACAACCTTTTTTGATGTAGCAGATTGAAGTCTAAATGAAGCTCTGACCTTCAATTTGCTCCATCTTCATCAGTTCCTGTTTTTCCTCTAAGTGGCTTGATTTCCTCAAGGTTCTTTTTGTCCTCCTCCCCTTCATTTAATCAAAGCCACTGTCTCTTTGTGTCTCATCTTCGGCAACATGCTAGAGCACTGTCTTTGATAAGATGTGTCCACACTCTCTCCTTGCTGTTTGATACTTGGGTTTTGATTTTAACTGATTTTAACACACAACACAGTGTCCACGCCGATTATCGCCTTTGTATTTAGATTCGATAACATATATCATAACAGCTTCCATAAAAGGGACACAGCTTTGTGAATATTTATGAGGGTTTTACAACACCAATATGAGAGGAGATACAGAAGAGGTTGGAATATAATGTAGCTGCAAATACAACTGCGTTCATATCACTGTACAAACACTTGACAAACACACGCCCAAGCACAATGGGGAGCATACGTCCATTAGGCCTCACTCAGACTAATCTCTCATCTCTCACTTAGAGTTTAGATTTATGATGGGGGCAGTGCATAATAGGGTCTCTAATAGACTCTCATGTTAGCGCCACAGAGAGAAAGAAAACAGCGTACGTATTGAAACTGGAACTGATCAAATGCCTGGTGTTCTTATCCTACTCTTGACACTCAATTGGAGCTGTTTGGAAATTAGGTGATTTAATCTGAACCTCATTTCACATTGCATTCAAACACACATTGTATTTTAATGAGTTTTAATTAAGGCTTTACAGTACATTTGTCATTGCCTCCAATGATAAATGGTGGCTTTCAGTCTGTTGAAACTCTGGTTAGTGCACTTTTACAAACACACAAAACCCTTTCTAACTATCCACTATGACCATCCCTTTTGCTTTAAGTGGAAGTAAACAACACAGAGGCAGTGGCGAGAGACAAAGAAAAGAGGAGGGATTGCAGAGTAAAGTAAGGAAACAGCTCATTATTACAGCTAATACTCTTGAGTCACTTATCACTAAGTAACAGCACAGGTGCAGGCAAGCCACTATATAACTGTTGTAAAGTGTGTTGTGATAATAAACGCGCCCCCACAGACCCTCTTTACTTCCTGGGGACATTGGAAACACCTGCAAAACAATTACAGACAAGGAGAAACAATGCACAAAATTCAAGAGTCTTCACAACGCAGTTTCTAATTAAACTGTGGGGCAGAGGGATTGGGAAATAAGCCCCGTCACATTGTGTTGTTGGACAAATCAAACGAGGACAAATCAGCAGTGGAATTGCTCAGATCAGGAGCTAAGTAATCGTCACTTGAGGGAATGATAAAAAAAAAATCAAATTTTGAGGTAGCCGCCCACTGTACTACATGCTAGTCTGTTGGCCTGCTGTCACTGTTGTTTTCAGGCTTCCACCTGCACAGAATGCAGTTTACAGAATTCATTCTTTACTTTGGAAAATGGGTCAGGTATATATTCTTAGTATACGCATATCAGACACGGTATGTCTGATATAGATCAACATGTACGAACATGTGAAGACGTACCTTGTACTGTATTTATGAAAACAGAAAAAGTCTATGGTACCATATTGCTGGCACGCATGTTGAAGTTCATTGGCATCCATTCCATTCATGAGTTCTGTCCTTGAATTTCACAATGCTGTTAGCGAAAGATCTGGAAGCCTGATGTCCTGCAGTGTCCAGTTGGTGTGGTGAAGAAAACAAGAGCCCAGGATCAGCACTAGACATATGTGTGTGTAAATTACCAGTATGGCATACATGTTACTAAACAATAGCAATTTGTGTCTACACTGTTCAGCAAAATGGCCACTCTCTTACCCCAGTGTGCAGACAGCTGAGCACATGAAGAACAGCAGGTGATTAACGGCCCTAATGGGCTCAACAAGCATGACAACGGGAGGTCTGCTGTCCGTCAATCAGAGGTGAGAGGAGCACACAAGTCATTAGAGGCAAACAGAGAAAAAAAGACGGTACCGGAGGAGAGGTGGAGTAATGAAGGGACACAACAAAAAGAACAAAAGAGGGACAGGAAGGGTGAAAGCTACAATCAGAGATACTTCTGTAATGATCTGCCAGGTCAAAGGGTCATTTAAATTCTTTGCCTCTGGACACTCAAGGTTAAATTTCGCTCTAGTTATTTTAACGCTAAAAGCATATACTCTCTTTTTTTCTATATATTATCTTCCTCTCAAATACTTCTCCTCAGTCCACTCCAAGGATTACATAATATCTATAAAACCACTCCATCTCCATCTCTGTTTTTTTCCCTCATGCTAGACTGAGGGAAGGGCAGATTAACAGATTTGTAATGCAGCACTTCAGCCATCCTGCCGCATTTATCAGAGCCAAAGCCTCTTCAGATCTATTTGTCATCATAGCTGTTAGTATGAGTGGAGTTAGTCGGGCTGTACTTTACCATGATGGGGTGTAATGATCCCAGCTTCCAGCTCTACACAGCATTCCCAGCCTAGATCCACTACACTAATTTAGCTGAGGGAAATTGAAGCTGGTGCTACAGTTGGTTTACTGGCTAAACTTGTGAGAGTTTTTTACATTTATTCAGCATGGGATAAGTCATAACACAATCTCATGTATTACTAGGATATAATATGTTTTGTGGTTGTGTGTTTGGAGTTGCTTAAGATTTGTTCCAGGCTCCTGCAATTATGGAAAACCATTCTATTAAGCCGCAGTAAATCACCTAATAATCAGATACTTTTGAAATTCTGTCTCTTCAGCTCTTTGTAAATTAGTTGAAACAGGGTCTATGAAGTTATGTGGGTGTGGGTGTAGGTGAGAACAGATGGGGATGGATGTTAATCTGTCACACTGTGATAAAGAGAGCGATAACACCTGTGTCTCGCTACTGTAGCTCACAGAGCTGCAGATGAAATATGATACTGTCTGGGGTGCTGGCATCAAAGCCTATAAGTATCAGACCTGATTTCACATGTGAAAAATGGCACAGGTGACAACAAAAGGTTACTTGCTTAAAGCAAGTGTGTAGAAATATGCTCTAAAACAAATATTAAAGGTATAGTTCATGATCCAAAAAAAAAACCTTCAGCGTTCCTGGAAGAATACTAAATCATTTTGATATTGCTAAGTAGTATAATAATAGTAATGTATAACAAACAAGATCTCAAACATGCTATGAATAAACAAGTTAAAGTTTTATGGGTCATTTTCATTTTGTGGGTAGGTCAACACTGCTTTATTTAACACTGGCCATCTTTGCCATTTCTTGTTTTACTGACACAGAAAACCCATCTGAGTAGAGTTGACAGCACACAATTTGTATTGGTGCCACTATTGGTGTTAAATAATATTTGCACTTGCGTCGCATTACAACATTTTAGATGTTTTTTTATTTTTTATTATTTCATTATCATTTAGATAATGATACAGGTACTGTATCATTATCTAAATTATCACTAAAACAGTACCTAAGAACAGATTCACAGAATAAGTGTAGACTCTCAGTCTTGTTTAAACAACTGAAGTCAATCTGAGATCTGTTGGTGAAAGCCAGAGCTTAACAGACACATTTACTATGTTTATTTGCAGTAAACAGCTATACAGTTCCAGTTCATTTAAACAAAGACAGTCATAAAGATCCAAGAGCAATTTAATCTAAGACCCCTGTGCACAAAAGAAAAACCAAATCAACTCGTTTGAGCAAAATAGTTTATGCCTCTATATTTTCTACACGGCACAAATAAACTCTCAGAGTCTTTTAATGACTTTCAAACAACTTTAACTTAATTTCTTATCTTTCTTAAGGTCTCGCTAAGCTATCATTGCAAACAGATTGGTGTAGTTAGCATTTGCGACTTAAATATAATAGCGTTTTAATGATCATGCAGTAGTGTGACAGTCATGATACGGTTAAGGGTAACCATTCACTTCAAAAACTTGCACAGTTAAAGCATGCATCCCATCTGTCTGAACACAGAAAAGCAAAATAATAATCATTATTGTTGCATAAAGCTTCATAGGAGCACAAAGACAATTTAAAACATACAGCACAGAGAAAGAGCCTGAAGCTGTCAGAGTTGGGGCAAAACTGGAGCAACTCAATTCAGGTCATAGAAGTCACTGTTTAAAGGAACACATAACATGTAAAAAAAAAACAACTTTCAGATGAATTACTTGGAGTCTATTTTACATCTTAACTGCTCAACAAAAAGGTTAAGCATCAAAGTTGTTATAGATTTTGGCCATTGTTAGGAAAGGCAGGAAAAATTTGTCTCTGGCTGCTGATTAATCTGTATCCCCTTTATGGGCACTCACATTATATCAGCTCGTCTCTGATCAGATCTCTGCCTTTTAAGCTCCCTTTTAAGTTCACATTCCCTAATGAACTCCTGTCCCGATGGAGCCATTGTACCTGGCAGATTAGATAGGGATTGTCACAGTTTATCTTTCAGGTTGATTATGTTGTATGTATGAATGTGAGTGTGCGTGTTGGGGGGGCGGATGTTGAGCAGTACTAACATTGCAAACTCATTATTATAATACAAACAAAATGGAACAAAAAATGGACCCATAACTTAGATTAGTGATTAATTTGTGGTGGCCCTCTTTTGGTGCTTGACACAGGTTGAGGCCAGAGGAACACACACCGGCGAAGAAGCGGGAGGAGACTTTGGCTGGCCTTACTAATACAGCATCCCAGTTTTCAGCCCTCCCTTCTGCCTTCTGTTTGACTTCCTCTCATGTTCACTCTGGGTGTTTTCTTCTGATCAAACACTGGGGATGGTCCTCCGACTGTTTGAATGAAGCCGCTGGGGTTGGGTGTTTGTTTTCTGTAAAATGTGTTTTGTGAAATGCTTTAGCTTCTGGTTTGTTTTTGTGTTCTGTGAAATGTTGATGTGCTTTGCACTTTATGGTCGTCATAATCATCCCATCAATATACCGGCCAATCACAGGCCTGTCTAACTTTGTGGACTTCCAAATAGTTCACAAAAAAATCACAGTTGAAAGGATTTATTTTTTTAATTTTCACCAGTCAACCTGCTCATCTAGACTTCATCAGGACTGCACCTGCTATGTTAAATTGCTTTCTGTAGTTAATTTTGTATGAAAACGCTTTGCATCAGTTAGGTGAACCATATGGAAGCTTTGAATGTGAAGCAAATACACATTCACAGACAATACACATACAAATGCATGGCACTATCTTCAGGGATTAGTTCAAATTTCTGAGCATTTACTAGAAAAGCTTTTTTTTTAGTTCTTTTTGTCAGTGGATCAGTTTTAGTGCCTTGTTCCATTGCCATGTTGGTGATGCAAAACCACTAATGCTATGTGACTATTATGAAGTCTGATTGTGGTTGCTGCTGCTGATGAGGCACAGCATGACTATCTCAGCTATATTACTGACCTGTTGTCTGAGAACCACTGTACTTTAGTCAAGCTTGGGTAATTGCAATGTTGACATATATATAAAAGACTGGTGATCCTTTACCTTTATCTCTAGTGCCATCATTAGTCCAAACTTAGCTATGAACATTTGTATATGAACATCCAAGCATCAAATTTTGCCGCAAGTAGATTAAGATTAAAGTCAGTGGCACACATCTCATACCAACACCAAAGAGTACCTTTAGCATTGGTATCAGAAGCAATGGACTTGACAAAGTGGCAGAATATGATGTCAAGGGAACAAAAACAGGTTGATACTTCAGTTGAGGGCCAAATACCCCCCAAATTAATGATATTCCCATCAGCATCACCTGCATCATCTGTGTTAAGTGCTAATCAGCACACAAACATAAGGTCCACATGTAAAACTATGATGTTAAGCAAATGATGTATATATATATATATATATATATATATATACCAGCATGATGGCATTATTTTTGTGTGCGAGTTATCATAACATGCTGAGAGAACAGGAGCCTTTCATTAGACATTGTTGCATAAAAAGGTCTAAAGTGTTGACAGAGTTCTTCCTTTTTGTGATACAGTAAGTAACAGTTGTCAAAACAACCATTATTTAGAAAACAGGAGAAAAGAATATTGTGCAATACGTTTAAAAAATGAGTGTGGGGTGAAATCCAAAAGCAAGGAAATTCAACTGCCTTGATCTTTGAACACTCTTGTAATTTTTTGGTAATTTTTGAAATCCTTCAAAGTGCACTAGTGTATGTCTAGATTTGTGCCTGTAGAACTCAGCACCGTCTACAGGTGGCTTCAGCTGTCCACAAGGAAACATCAGAGCTTTTCCCTCTCATGTGTGCACTCTCCCCGTATCTCTCAGTCTGCCCTTCCTCTGCTGAAATGTGTGCTAAGATGAAAGTGGCAGACAGGCATCACAGCAGGCTAACGTCACATGGGGAAAAGCTGGACGTCAATATTTTTTTCTACTTTTCACTCAGTTTTGTTTGCCAGTGGGTCAGTCAGCATTCACGTCAAAGCTTATCCGGCGGTGGCTCCCCGCACCCTTTTCAAATCCTTCCTGACATAGCACAGCTCTTTGTCCTGCTAGGCTTGCCTGGGTAGTCACCAAATATACACATACACACAGTGAGAGTGAGAGCGTGCAATCTTTTGGACCAAAGTCAGCTGTTATTTGGCTGAAGAGTGAGAGACTGAAGCGAAAAAAAAAGGTTAGCTAAAGGTCTAGCCCACTGAGTAAAAGAGAGAAAGACATCAAGGAGAAATTAGTGCAAGACAAAGCCTTCTGGTCTCAATCAGGCTAGTAAACAGTTGAATGTAACGTTTTAAATTAGTCACTAATAGCAGCACAATGATAGGACAGCCTCTTCACCGCAGCAGAGGGGAGAGTAGCCTAATGGAAGACGGATTGCCTTTTTCAGCAGCTGAGCCCAATGGCATTGTCTTCGTTTTTTGTTTTTTTTTCATCTCAAATTAGCAATTTACAGGACTACACCGGTTCTTGGCTCTGGCCACCTTTTTTGCATTTTAACATGTCTATTTTGGGCTGAGGCAATGGGATCAGCAGGGGGGAAAAGAAGAAGACGAGAACCTGAACAAAGTGAATCACGAGTGGAGGGTAACCTTGAAACCAATCTGGCCACAATCACAACAAGAATTTGAAGAGGAATTAGAACTGAATGGGCAGGACACACCCCTCAGTACTGCGTCGCATAATTGAAACTGTTCTGAGTGTCACCTGGGAACCTGCTTGTGCATAAGCAATGGTCAAATGGCAAATCACCAGCAAAATGTCTAACAACCCATTTGGCAGAACATTGCTTCATAATTTCATTTATTTTTTCCAATGTTTATAAAAAAGCCTGTTGGAGCTGCTTTGAATATTGATAAGTTGTGGATGCCTGGATGCGTGCCCATTCTGCTTGAGACCTCTTTAACAAACGAACATGCATCATCATGCACATCTGCACTCCTTCACAGACACACATGCACAAACGTAACACACACACACACACACACACACACACACACACACACACACACACACACACACACACCCCTGAAGCTAAGCCACTTGTCACAGTGATGTGTGTTTGTACAGGAAGGACGAAGTAGAGGGAGAAATTTATCAGACGCAGCAATCCGCTTCTCTTGTGTTTTTCCACTCAGCTCCTCATCCCACTCTCTCCTGCCTCTATATATCTTTATCCATTTAATTAGCTGGACAGGTAATAAATTCCATGTCTTGTGTACTGCCCAGAAGTTTATTTATTTATCTATAGGCCTTTTAGAGCAAGGCAGAATCTGGGGACCAGACTCCATTATAAGGCAAGTAGCATCTCCAGCCTTTTAAGATTTGAGTCATTAGTTAATCAACCTGACAGCATTACAGCATGAGAGTTATTGCATCAACTTAGCCAGCTGTTGCATGCAACAAGAGATGTGCATACACACTGTATACATTTCTGGGAGTGTTTCAGCTTTTGTGTGACAATTAAAGGCAAATGATCATCTGAGGGTTAGTGTGTGTGTGTGTGTGTGTGTGTGTGTCTCCATGTTCTTGTTCCTGTGTCTGGCTCGCCAGATAAGAGCTTGTGCATCCAGGTCCTGCCAGATCGTGTCACATCATTTGAGACTCAATGAGCTGTCAGTGATCTCATTGCAACAGGACATATGTGTCAACCAATAGGATGCCAGTGGGCTCAGGACACTGCATGTTCCCTTCTGTTTACAGGTCCCGTAGAATGCTGCGTCAGTGCCGCCACTGATCTTTAATAGTACATCACACGCCTTCATATCAATGCCTCTGCCCCTCCTTCCCTAATTGAATCAGGCTGGATTAGCAGTGCTTGTTACTGTAGACTTTGGTGACAGTCAAGAGTGTGTTTGTGAATGAGCACATGGATGAGCATGTGTTAAAATCATTAGCGCTCATCTCTCACCATTAGTCAGACTGGCAGCGCTAAAATGTGGTGGACTTAGTGAAGATGTACTGATTAAAAGATTACAGTGCGGTAAAGTTTAACATGTAACCTGTCATCGTAATTAGCCACTCAACTTTTACTGACTACAAGAAGGAAGTGTTGTCTTTTTTCATAAGGTACAGTGCCGTGAAAAGGCATTTGCTTATATCTGTCATATATCTGTCACACTTCAATGATTCAGGTGATCAAAATAATTGTAATATTACACCAAATGCAGTTTTTAAATGATAATTTCATTTATTAAAAGAAAAAAACTGTTCAGACCTGTGAAAAAGCAACCACACATCCACTTAATCATGAATGAACTGTGATTAACCCCTTTTACTGGAGTTCAATTTCTCTTGCCACACCCAGGCCTGATTACTGTCATACCTGCTGAATCGAGAAATCACTTAAATAGAAGCTGTATCAGATGGGAAAAGGCCGCAAAGCAACTTCTAAAGATTTTTGGACTCCAGCGAACTTTTCCAGGAGTGGCTGGAACAACACACTGTTAAGGTCAGTGTTAATGACTTAACAATAAGAAATAGGGCGATTACTTTTTCATATAGGGTCAGGCAGGTTTGGACAGCTTGTTCCCCTCAGTAACTAAAATCGTTATTTAAAACTACACTGTGTATTTACTTAGTTATCTTGATCTACACTAGATAGATAGATAGATAGATAGATAGATAGATAGATAGATAGATAGATAGATAGATAGATAGATGATAGATAGATA
>JAUYWH010000003.1:13538995-13585845 GCA_034779795.1 Ctenopoma multispine | reverse complement strand
CACACACACACACACACACACACACACACACACACACACACACACACACACACACACACACACACACACATCCATCCTCACTGACACTGTATTCTGCGAATGCTTAGTCACCACAGCATGTGAATCATCTGTTCTTTCATTATTGAATTCATAGAAAATGAACGTCTCCTAGTGAGTATTGAAATGTATATAAAAAAAAAGAAAACGAAATGTGTATTTCTTTGTTTTATTCTTCGAGTGGGTTCGATGATGAACATGATTAAAAGCACCAGGACCAGATAATCAATCAGTGTGGTGTTTTCATATTTTTAATCATTTTTTTCCTAAACAACAGTAGCACAAACTGCAGAGTGACTATGAAGTGAAATGGTCCTGTTCTTTTTTTAAATTTCACATCACGTATTTAAATTTTAGTTTGAATATTTTAGAACAAATATGTTTAAAAAGTTGCATAATGTAACTTTATGTGTCTGTGTAAAAACTATTAAATGGCTGAGCTCAGATTCCACAGTTCCCCATGGCAACAGGTAAATAAAGAGCATAGCCATCATTTTATGTAGTGGTGACAGAAATATTAAATGTATAAAATGAATGCACAGTTGCAGTTGCAAAGGTGATAAATTGTTGGCATAATATTGTTATAATAATAGAATAATTTGTTGCTCCTGTCAACAGATGATAAAACCAATGTGCCCTATAACGCAAGATTATTCGTAAACCTTTAACAGTAACCTAAATGCCTGGTGAACATATGTGAGAACACAGAATATCACAGCTTTCTGCATATGAGACTGCTGTATCAATGCGTTTAATGTTATGGCTGCTTCATGCAAGTATGCAGAAGCAAATGACAATGCTGGAACCAACCATGCATCCCGCAGAACATATTCAACTTTTTCCAATAAACAAGATACGCATAAGCTTTAGTGTAACGAATGTGTTGTCATGGAGAAGATGTCCGTAAGACTAGTAGTGGAGTAGTTGTTTTTTTGTAGTTAGTCCAGGGCTTTGAATGTAATCAAAAAGATAAAAGTAAACTTTATTTCTGCTGCATTATTTTTGGGCTTAAGCACAAAAATGGTATTATTCACTGAATGCATACAAATATTTTCTTGAGGAAGTGAGTTAATATTCTAGGCATCAGGGTGACCTGGTGGCTTTTCAATATTTCATTTAATTTAGACTTTTTAATTAGTGGTTATGATACAATACATACTTATTTTTCAAAATCTCTCCAGTTTCTCTAGAAATTAGATTATACAAATGTAATTTTGATGCAAATACACTATCAGACTTCTTCATAATGGAGTTGTATTGAACATAATTAAAACGTGTGTGTTTTTCCCCGTTTTTAGAACTAAGATTCTAAGGCAGATAAAATATGACTGCAAAGTACATGAACTATAAATATATTTTAAATAAAAATCACATTATAGCATATCCACACAAAATAACTGAATAAAGATATGATAAACTATGGATGGATATTTGGATGAGTGCCACATATATCATATATCAATAAAATATTCAATGTGCACATTAATATGTACCTAAGTAAACCAATACTTCTGTAACCCTCAATAACACATTGCTTCTTCACTAGAGTAAATTTAATCTTTTCCAATCAGCACTTATCCTTCTACCATCTACTGAGGCTGGTTCTCATTAAAACATGCCATTTATTGGGACAGTTGGCTTTTGATTGAATTGTGCCTCAGCCTCTGTAACTGAAACTCTTCCAAAGGAGGTGCGAGAGCAACACACAGTCAGCTGAGCATCAGCTATCATCAGCACTATCAATAATACAGAGCCACATCTTGTTGTGGATGAAATATACATGAAAACATTCCACAGAGCATGTACACATTTTCCAACAGAAAGAGGACGTAATCTGAACCCTATCACACAAACATGCCTAGTCGGGACACACCTAGTCCCTGCAACTTCTAGTTTGGTATCAAATTCAGGTTTTAAATTAGCTATGTCCCTATGTTTTTATCCATTTCCTGTTGAGAACTAATGGCACATGACAGAATGTGTTAGCGGTGCTGTCTCTTTCAGTTTATTTTTCACTGCCTTGTTCTTTACTACTTAAACTCCTACTGTAACACAAACGCCACTTCATGCTTCAACCGTTCACTCTTCACAGTCCCAGGGTTTGTTCTCTTTTTTTGACTTTCCTTCACACAACACATGAGCACACAAAACATCCCTCATCCTGTTCATTTAATGATCGTCCATCTCTGGTGAAGGTGGTGGCACCCTCTCCTTTGCTTTCTGCTTTGATCTGGTCTCTGATGGGTTGAGGGTCATACTAGATATGAAGCATGACTGGCTGTTTGCTCCTGCTGAGGGAGATGGGTCCTCTGACAGTAGCATCTCATTATGGGAACATATGAGAGGGCCATGGAAGAGCAAGAGATGAAGGGACACAGACAAGAGGCAGAGAGGAAAACAGTAAAGTGCCAGCAGAGTATGGGAAGAGTGGATAAAAACAGGAATAGCTGAGATGGTGGGAAAAAAATGCAAGATGAAAAGATGGTGCATAAAATGAGAATGAAGAGGAAAAAAACATGGCAGGGGTTGGAAGTAGTGGAAGACGTGATGCAGCCAGCTTAACCATCCCTGCATTTTGGGGGGAGATGAAAAAAGTGGTAGATGAGGTTGAAAACTATGACTTTGTACCTCTGATCATAGATGAAAGGAAAGAGGAAGGGGGGGCAAAAGACAAGAGACAATAGAAACAAAGGCTGATAGAGATAGAGGGAATGAGCAGTCGCTGACAGAGACAGCACTAATGATACCATATTCAGTGTCACAATTCCACATAAAAACAACAAGCACACAAAAACAAAGCAGAAGCCCTGAACTTCAAAAAAACTTTAATTGGAAGCGCTCGTTGCTACAAGTGTGTGGGCGGCTGAGTTTCTCAATACTGCCCCCAATATCTCCTCATTTTGGTTTTATTATAACACATTTTAAATCCACAACAGCTCCTTAGTTGTAGATGTGCATTGATTCCAATCAGACACCTTGCTGACAATGTTGACAAACTGAATCCTTCTATGTTTCACATATCGCTTTGTTTCATGCTGTTTTCTGTCTCTCTCCTGTTTGGGAGAGCAGGGAATCCATCACAGGCCAATAGGGGCACAGAGGCTCAGAAAAGCTGGGGTCTCAGAGGGTTTTGTGCTCTCAATTTACAGTGCATGGTAAAACGAACATTACAGCCTTTATTTCAGGCATTCTTGGCTGCAGTAATGGTGAACATTGCGAGACTTGAACATTTCTGTTACTAATTAAGTCCTAAGATAGTACACCAGAAAAAAAGTTTTGAAGATTAGACTTCTGTGAGAAAGCCTCAGAGAAAACTGTGAAGTTGGGTTATTCATCCTGAGATTGAAAATGTGCTTTTTTCAGTGTTAGTAAGACTACCTCATTTAGCATAAATCTGTACTAAAAAACACTGAATAAGCAGAAGATGATTGAACTTGTATGTCCAGACATTCAAATGTATGTTTTTATCCCATGTCTGAGCGTGCTGAATTGGAGGAATTCACTCTGTGAAGGAGATAAAGCTGTTTGATGCATGTTTTGGATGTCTAACATGAGAGCACTTTACTCTCAGAGTGCTGGTCTACTTGTGGTTCCTAGAGTTTCCAAATGTAGACTGGGAGGCAGAGCCTTTAGCTATCAAGCTCCTCTCCTGTGGAACCAGCTCCCAATCCAGGTTTGGGAGGCAGACACCCTCTCTACCTTTAAGACTAGACTTAAAACTTTCCTTTTTGATAAAGCTTATAGTTAGAGATGACTCAGGTGACAGTAACTTTGTTTCTAATCTTTTCTTGAATTTCTATAGCTTGTGACATGGTGGGTTGTGTTTTGTTTTTAAGATCTTTTAGCATGCTTCAGACAGACAGCTTCTATTGAATTGTGAATCAAGTGCAAACATAACATGCTTTTGGAAGACAGTACTAATGTTTGGAGAATTTTCGGTCTCTGTATGTTTATGTAAATGTTCCTTTGTTGTTGTTTTCTACTACAATAGTCATTTACATTATGAACAATGTCTACACATTCATTCAGATCAATTTGATGTTATGAAATCTGCTTCTCTTCCACAAACGTGCTGATTTCTATGTATGTCCAAACGTTTGATTGGTAGTGTATATTCATTTTTACAGGCTAGATACTGTGTTCAGCACTGGTTAATAATATTAGTATTAAAAGCACACTGTCTTCAATATTAAATATAAATTCAGTTACATATACAATACACAAAGTGTATTTTCACAATGGAGTGTGTGACCTAATGTATGTTGGCCAAATGTTTCATGCAAGTCTAAACTTCATATTTAAGAAAATGCTTTTCCAAATGTATAGGAATGGCAAGGCCAAGTTGTGTTTTCTGTACACTGAAGATTTTCATTGTACAGGCTCCCAAGCCATGACCCTTCCTTCACCATGCTTTACAGATAAGCTTGGTTTGGATCATGAGCAGATCCTTTCTTCTTTTACACTTTGACCTTTCCATCACTTTGGAAAAGGTTTATCTTGGCCTCGGTCCATAAAATGTTGTGTGTTATCCCTGTACGTTTTTGCTAAATCCAACCTGGCTTATCAGTTATTTCTGATGAGGGGTTTACATCTTGTGGTATGTTCTCCATATTTGCTCATGAAGTCTATGTCAAATGGTGGCTTGTGATGCCTTCACCCCTGCTCTGTGGAGGACTTTGGTGTTGTCGCTGATTGTTGTTTGTTGGTCTGGCTTCATAGCTTTCCCAATGCTTTATTGTTGTTTTTGTTGGTCGACCTGATCTGTATATAAGGGAAATTTTTTCTTTTTCAGTACATTACAAATTGTTGTATTTTTTATGTCAAAGTGGTGTTTCCCTTTTTAGGGTGCAAAATGGCTTGCTTTTCTCCCATAGACTGCTCTCTGGTTTCCATGTTGATTTATCTTTTTTAACAGCAATGCCATCCAGGATAAGGTCAGAGTAAGAGGAAAAGAAAAACAAAAGCTTTAAGGCATTGACGAAGTTCTGCATGAACAATGATATGACTTTTTCAGGTGGAGAAGACTGCATTTTCTGAAATGTGGACAAGCTAGAGGAAAGTATACCCCGTTTTCTGGACAGGTCATTAACAATTACTTTGTTTGCCATGGATATTCATTTAGCTTGTTAGTTTGCAAATGTTTGCTGTGAGTACATCAACAAGTGTGAAGGGCCTGTATGTATACCCACTGAAGTGCAAGACTGTGCTGTCCACCACCGTCACAACATCAAATTGGGGAATTTCTTTAAAAATAATGATGTTCATGCCTCCAGTAGAATCTTAGAAACTTGGACATTGATGTGAAGAGATGAAGTACCTTACTTAGACACTTTGCAGGGTTGTGCTCTAATTTGTCACCTGTCTCTGCCAACCAGTTTGGCTGTAAGAGCCTCTCTAGAAACTGCAACATATTTATCTCAGAACACAAAACGCTGTCAGCAACAGTGTCTTGATATGTATACCTTTTTGATTCAGAGAGGTTTGAGGTAGAAATCTATTTTCATATCAGTTTTGAAAATATTCACCACAAGGAAGAATTCATTACACCATGACACAGTCATGAACGACCTGAGGATGCCGATTTTCTTTGCCCTGCTACAGAATGAAAAACGAAGACTGATAGAATCATCTATAAACTTGATGAAACAACATTATTAGTGTGAACTGTTTTCTGCTTTGATGTTATTTTTAATAAAGCGTCAAAGAAAACAATTTTAGGCTGAGTAATGAAGCAGTGACATGTCAATTTAGGTGACACATTGTGCTATTATAATCATATAATCACAAACCATCACACAAATCATATTTATCAGGCAAGATAGCACCAAAGCTTTGCATCCCTGCCCCTCGCCCCTTTAGTGAGGCATAATCCAGAAAATCACTTGAGCGGATTATTATGCAATCCAATTATGGTTCATAATCTGAGCCTAGAAAGAGTTTCTTTGCCTTTTCTGCTGACTGCAAGATGGTTTAGTTATCTAAGCTATAGAGTGATTTCCATGTATACGTAATTATACAATGCTAGTGGGTGGTGGACAAATCCTATAAATGTTTCATGTTTCAAAGAAGCCACCTGGTAAGATTTACATGACAACCACTTGCAAGTACAAAAAGTGTGCATGATACACTAATTCAAAAAATGCAGGATATGTACTATAAGTAAGCTTAAAACATAATCAAAATAAAATATATTATGTACACTACCAGTCAAAAGTTTGGACACACATAGATATGAGCATGTTTAGGAAAAAAAGCAGATTTCATAACATCAAATGGATCAGAATGAATTGTTCATATTGTAAATGAATATTGTAGCTGAAAACAACTGTTTTTTTAAAAGGAATATTTACATACAGAGGCCTAAATTCTGCAAACATTATTACTGTCTTCCAACAGCATGTTATGTTTGCTAATGCAAATGTATTAATTCAAAAGGAAAACTGATCATTAGAGAACCATGTGTAATGATGATAACACAACTGAAGACATGTATCTTTTCATGAATAACATAGTCATTCCTATGTGTGTCCAAACTTTTGACTGGTAGTGTAGGTTACACCTGTGACTTGGGAGTAATGACCATATTATCCTGCTTCATAAAGAGCTTGTTCCCAGCTTGTTAGAAAGACATTACATCTAAATGATCATTGCCTATACAGGCTACACAGGTTCTTCCTAGCAACTGAGTGGAAAGAAAAGGCACATAACACGATACTTAGGAGTGGGCGTAATGGAAAAATGGGAAAATCACATTGGATAATGGATGAATTATCCATACTCAGACCAAGAAAGTGGGTGGTGCGGGTGAGACAGGGCTAGGACAAGGGATGAGCCGGCATGAGAAGCAGTCATGGTTCAAATATGAAAAAGCTTCACTCAATTCAGAGATTAAAGCTAAAAAGACAGTTTACAAATATGCCAAAAAAACCCAACTGAAGCATTCAGCAATATACTTCGTTAAGACATACAAGAAAAGAGAAAAGTAAATCAAACTAAAGAACAATATTTTAAAGGAAGAGACAAAAGGAGGCCCAATGCACAAGAGAAGAAAAGAAAAAAAATTGTACATGAGACAGCTAGTATAAGAGAATGAGAGCAAGAGGCTTGCAGCCACTAATCCCGAGAGAAAAACATTTTGATTAGACTTATCCTTTCCTCTGAGGATTAGACGCTTTGATAAAACCTTCAGTCCAAACCAAAATCAATTTAGTCAGGGTGTAACAGTCTCAGGCACTATCTTTCAGTTTTTGCCCCACAGACAAACCTCTGAGAGTGAAGCCCTGTGAAATGAAGAAGTCTTTTTTCCTCATTTTAACCACTCCATAATACTTCCACTTCTTAAAGCTTCTCCAACTGAGCCTGATTAGAGCATGTCCAAACAGCATGCTGCAATGTAAACTAAAGTGGTCCAGTGGATTTGCAATATTCACTCAACTTGATACATCAAAATATTAAATTGCAATCAGATAGGGCTGCGTTGGCCTTTGTTGTGAGATTTTTTAAATCCCCTTGGTGCCAAAGGAGATTCGCTTGAAAAGCTGGAGGGCCTTCGAGTGCAGTGAGAGAACAGAGACTTTAATCAAAACAAGCCAGGCTCCATCAGTGACCCCCTATAAATGATTCATACAAGGACACAATGTTTGTCAAAGTTCTCAGTCCTTCAATCACAAAAAAAAAAGGTCAGGCTTAATTGAGTTCTTCCTCAGAAACAATTTGGATTACTAAGCTTTGCTCTTGTTTGTGGCTACAATAGATCTCTTTTATACCTAACACTGAAGATCTAAGAATGAGAGTACCATTTGGTTTACACAATCATTCTTATTATGGTGTATTCATTGCATATTTTAGTACTTTTCTCATTAAATTTATACTCAGTTTGCAATTCATAAGTTCTCAAACTAATGGAAAGTGTGCAAGCAACAGGTAAGTAATATAAAATTAAAAGTAATTTCATATGGCTCAGCATATTTTTGTGCGTATGGGATTTACATATAACAATTTTATGACAAATATTAATTCAAATTTGATCTCATCCATTTTCTATAAATGATCCAAAGCTGACCTTGGGTAAAAGTTTGGTTTTGACCTGCAGTGAGAAACACCCCGAGGCAATCCACCTTGACTACTGCTATACAACTGTGCCAGTGTGTGTATTTGCTCCCCCTTCACAACAAATCAGCTGAGAAAAACTCATTTTTTCCCACCATGGCACAGCGCTGGGAGTTTGAGTGTAGTCTTAACTGTGCTTGGCAAGCAGAACACACAGTGTAGCGCATGTCCTGGGAGACCTGACAACTAAAGTTAATCACTGCAAAGACGTAACACACACACACATAACTGCCTGCGCCCACACAAATTTGCACATACCGTCCTGCACACACATGCACACAGGCTATTACACACACTATTAACAGAAGGGGATGCAGAAGAGTGAAGGAACGTACTCCCAACCAAATTGGATTAGGAGTGTCATCTAATGTGGAACAAGCGTGAGAGGATTCCCTTGAAACTTTGTGGGACAGGGCCGTTGAAAAATGAGCTACATGGTTTTCGGTTAGAAGACAATTCAGATTCATCACGCATGGGAGACCAATGGGGCAGGAGGAAAGGAAAATGGAAAGAGGCCTCTACATCCAAAGAGATGATCCTCTGTTTGAGCACCCATCCGATCATGATCTGTGCCCACGCCTCGATGCATACAGACAGCCTAAAAATATGAGAACAGATGATGCAGAGAACCACTTTGTCTCTAGTTTTCTAATTCTCTCAGTGACTAGCCTTCTCATTTACCCTCCTGTCTCTGTTTCTCCCTTTCTTCGCAATTTCCTCCCCTAGCACTGAGTATGCATTTGAGAATTTGCAGGGGCAAGCATTCTCTGCCTGCCCATTCCCTTCTCATATATTCTCCATCTGTTCATATGGGCCCATTTGATGCAGTCTGTCCCTGGGGTGGGTAGTACCTCAGGGGCAGCTCTGGGCACTGATGCCCACTAGCATATCCATTAAACTGCCAAAGGCGTGCCCATGGTAGAGAATGGCCAAGTGTCCTTCACAGCAGAAATGAGCCTGCATCAAACAGGAAGCATCAGGGCCATGAGTGGCCTTGGCTTGGAGATCATGGACAGCAAAATAAATGTAAAATAAGCATGGCTGTGTGTGGTCAAAAAAATCTGTTCTATATTTGAATTTTATTGGAAATTGTTGTTTTTGCGTTTTCCAGCTGACTATCAACTGAAGATTTATGTCACATAAGTATCATACCATGTTTGCATAGTTGCAATAAATATAATTTATGGTAACTAGACCCACTAGACTTCACAATCAGTTTATATTGTTGGCAAAGTTGACAACTGAAACAGGTGAAATCGAGACAGTTATTCCTCCATTTCATATGCAGCATGTTCTTCAAGAGGGTGCAAGGTTAACTGTGCTACATAGAATTGGCTCTGAAGAGTTATGGGGAATGTGGGTGGTGGAGTGTGTGAAGTGACAGCTCATGAATGTATCAGCACAGTCCTGTCAACCTCTTAAGAGGTAGTTGTGTGCATATTTAGTTACATGCGTACTGTAAAGACATGTTAAGGAACTTGTTCCATTATGATAAGCTGTTTAATGTAGTGTAGTAGCAATTCTCTGGCAGAAGTGAGGATGCTTTCCAGCACATCATCTCCATTATCTGTGTATACATTAACCTTCAACACAATGTGGGCAAGTGAAGTATTCCATGCACATATACAGACACACACACTAAAAAATTTACTCAGCAAACATCCATGCATGCATACAGATATTTAATTTATGTAAAAGAAAGTAAGAAACTCACTATAGGCTGTGTAACTGCGACGACATGCAAGTATGTGTGGATAGTCATTTCAATAAAAAAGAACAACAATGACAACTGAATTTTTCACAGCTACTAAATATCAGTTATCTGAAGGTACAGTGTACACCAAAAATATGAAACAAAAGGAGAGCAGCAGCAGCAGCAGCAATAAAAGCCAGGGTTAGAACTCATTTAGAGCAAAGTTTATGGTTAGATGCACCACTTCAAATCACATTTGCCACTTTAAAGCAGACTCTGGAACTGTGATTGGATCGATATTTCCTGTATCTGTCCTGCATAAAAACATTCCATGGGTCAAGCTAAAGGTAAACTATATTGAGTGGTTTATTTTGCTTTTATGCCTCAAACTGTGAAGAGATGAGTATTTCATATCATGTGTGTTTCTTTGGTCTCTGAGTGTTCGTCTGCAGTGCAGTCCCCAATGTTGAGTGCAGTATGTCCCTGGCAACATCTGGGATGATTTAATGCATAGACACTGTCAAGATTTCCTTATTAACCAGGAATGTGAGCCATCATCATACAGCTGAGATGAAAACTGATTTTTTATGTCATTAAAAAAAACGCCATTAAAATCAGGTAGATTTAATGTGGTTGCAGATCTGTGCGGCTGCTGAAATTCACTTTCCAATTGTGAATGTTCACAATGTACAAATATTTAACTCATGTTAAGAAAGCTGTCATTACTTTTAGGTGGGGTCGGATATGCAACACAGTTAAAACCCGTCAGCCAGAGGAGGTGGAACAATGTTTTTTTGGCTCCCCTCTAATGCGTGTTTTAGTATGCAATGAGTTATTTTTGAAACACTGATCTAACCACATCTAAATCTCATCCTCATCTCTGGCTGTTTAAGGCAGACAGCAGGGTGGCACACTAGCATGCTGCTGCTGTTTAAGCTAAAGAAGTGAAACCAGAGGCATCCCTTGGAGAGAAATATTGCACAATGAATCAATCCCTCAGTCAAGATTCTCTGTTGTCAAGGACATACACTGCAGGAGTGCTAATGCTTCCATTCCAGTCTGTTCGTGTGTGTACTGCTGAGCAGAAGAATACAGCATGATCTGAGGTTCACCATAGTTATAATGTCATATTGATCGAGTTGCATTCGCTGTGGGATGCAGCATTGCGAAGGTCTCCGCGTGCAGGTAAACATCCCTCTTTAAACACGAGCAAGCACAACAAATGAGCCATAGTCAGGTATTTAGTGACTGAGTATAAGTGGTTGGGAATTGCTGTCGAATCAGATAAGGTGCACTTCAACTTGCCACAGAGCATGTGCGGCTTGGTGTCAACGTAAACCAATGCAAATGAGGGCTCTTGACAGATTGGAACTGATGGTAACCACAGCAAGTAGCACACTATTGCAATTAGTACCTGTGGAGGTCCCCTGGGAAACACACACGCTTGAGTTTCTACACATTTTTGTGCCTGCAGAAAAAACGAACATCCAATAATATAGAATTAGACATTTTGTGTCTAAGAAACAAGAATCATTTTGTCAGTGTTTAGTGAGAAAAAGGTGACTGCCATGAATTATATGCAATGACATGCCCACCTACACACATGCAGGTGAACCCACACACACATGCAGTAAAGACTTGATTCCATTATGAGGTTTGTTGCTAAAGCAGCATCAGTTGTAATTGGTTTCCTGTGACGGAGAGTTGAAGGAGGGGTAAAGAAGGATTTATTTATGAACTGTAAACAACCTTGTCTTTCTATTGCGTGAGGAGAACACAAAAAAATATGTGCACAAAAGTTCTCTGCACAGTTAAAAATAAAAAAAGAGGATAATGCGTTTGTGCATTTAGCATAAGATACGGCGAACGTAGCTGGTGGCCATTTCGCAACCTCCATTTTAATGTGTTAAGTCACAGGGATGTGAGTATCCCTCACCGAGCAATGTCTTCTAAAGCCTCTGATCTTCAGCTTGAAAATCTGAATCAGACTTGCGTGCATGGAATTTAAAAAAAACAACCCTATTTAGTTTTCCTCTTCCCTTTTTAGCAGTTCTTAATTTATTGGCCAGGAGGCAGGATGTTTGACATTTTGATAAATACCACTGTAGTTATTATGGTAAATGAATTACATAGGTTCCTTGGCTGATGCTTTTATCGAAAGTGTTTTATATTTCAGTGAACAGGCAGATTTAAACATAATTGGCCCTAAGTGAAGTGTGAAAGGGCTCCTCAAACTTAATGATATTCAAAGGTGATCCTAAGGCGAGCATGACATACAGCAACTTAGGTGTTTGTTTTATTTCCAGAACATTTGAAATTTTATGTACACGCAGAGCACAATCACAGAACAACTTACTTAGTTACTGTTGCTATGCCTGTCCAGCTTCCTGTTTCTAATGATAACGACTGCTGATTTTACTATTGAAAATTCATAAGCCGAGCTTTCAGTTTCACACAAAAATGAAGAGAAACAAGCTTCTTTGTAACCATCCTAAAAATAACATCATCAGAGATCACTAAAAGTAAATAAGAATTGTCTAATAACTTATTCTGTATAAATGTTGTACTGGTGCATCTGTTAGTCCTTGGGGAAATCAGTGTTACAAGTTTGTTTATCAATGGCATTTGAGATGATGGCAGATGTAGTAACATACTTAGACATGTTTATTGGAGTGCTTCAGTTACCACATATTGCAGCTACGTTATGTATCTCAACTTCTACTACTTATATCTACCTCAGTAATAGTCAGAAACAGTTTTCCAACCTCAAATGACTAAATGTATCGTTTCTTTAGACCCTCCAGAGAAAAAAAAAGCAGTGATTCTGTTTTCAATGTAGCCATTATCAATCTAGACTCTCCAGCGCCAAGGTAAAAGAGAAAGCAATGATACGGAACTTATCCAAAGCAGGAGAAGCTGAGGCTTCATTCTCCGTGGATAATGTTATGTGGCGTGGCCAGATTTAAAAGCCAATGCTTTTACAGGAAATGCTTCATTGTAAGGTAAATAGAGGGCAGCACAGTTGTGTACTGACGCCTCAAGACCTGGGTTTGAATCCCCCAGCCAGTTGCCTTTCTGTGTGGAGTTTGCCTGTTCTCCCTGCACACTTGCTTGGGTTTCCTCTGGGCACTCCAGCTTCCCCTCACAGTTCAAAGACATGCACTTAGGTCAGTTACTTAGGTGTAAATGTGGGTGTCGTTTCTATATGTCAACTCTGTGATAGTCAGGCGATCTGTCTGGGATGTTCCCTGCCTCTCACCCAGTGACAGCTGGGATAGGCTCCAGCATCCTCATGACATTTAACAGTAAAAGCAGTTAAAATACTGGATGGACGGAAGTTAAATATATAAAAGAGACAATAAAGCTGTTTATGTTACTCCAGATATGCTGATTCCCTGAGACTGGAATACAGTAGGAATACCCTACAGCACAGAATAAATCTTGTTACTGCACGTGCACCTGACAATCCCCACCGGTGAGTGCCAATGCTGACTTAGATATGCATATAATGGGACACATAAATTACCTACACAATGTGAAGTTAATATATGTTATAGGCCTTTCCCTGTCTCTCTCCTATTAAATTATTTACTGCCGATGGGCAGATGGATCTGCATATCTCTGGTACATGTACAGACATGTTTCAACAGCCTGTAAAAAAAAAAAAAAAACACATTGGGCAACAACAACAAAGACAGTGACATCTAAATAAGATATATACGTAATAAAGAAATAGTACGGAAACCAGAAAGGAAGAAATTGAGGTGAGAAGAAAGAAACTGTAAACTTTTCAGTGCTGTATGAATAACTTAGAATAAAATGTAAATTCAATAGCTGAATTGTTTTTGTTTTTACTCACATTCATAATTCATTCGTGGACGCGCACCTGAATTTACACACCATGACTGATTCATGCGAAAAAATGCAGCACAAAGTAAAATATTACACCACACAAGTAAGTTGTAGGTCAGCGAAGCAACTGGTCAGACAGCTAAAATTTGGGTGTACACCAATCAGCCACCACATTACGAATGGATTTAATGTGGGAAACACTGTATACTGGCCACAATTGACAGGTGTCACTATGCTGCACAATGCCTGTGTTCACTTTGTGGCTGATCGCTGTATTTTAGTATGTTTGTGTTTGGCGCAGTCTTGGAGTGTTAGTGTTGTCAATCAGTCATCAAAAATACAGTTAAATTCACTTTAACAGACCTTTATGCATGTCTGGCATGTTTGCATGATTGCTGGGGATGCCTATTTTTGGGCCGATGATGTTCTACAGTAGTGGTAAATAATGAAAAGCACTGTAGAGTTGAAAGCCCAGAGCTCATTGTGTAACGTTTGCCAGTCGGGGCTGACTAACCAAATCAGTCAATAGTGTGATAGATTTGTTTATCAAATCTTATGACAAGGGAAACATTATGTAATTGCTTGGGATTTGTGTTTGTTTGTGTGTGTCTGTCTTCATGTTTGAAACTCTATGACTGACATGTAAGAGATAATAATATGATATACCAAAATAACATGATCAAGGGAAATAATGTCACAAAATAATTTTCTACACAGAGTCTATTTAAATTAGTGAGCTGTTTGGTATTATAGGGTGAATCTCTCACTGCTATGGCTACCTGTAAATTAATATACACAGTGCTCTGACTGTACAGTCAGTCACATACTAACAATGTACATAGCCATTTTATACAGTATTAAAATATTTAAAGACATTCAAAGTAAATTTCAGATCTTTATAAATAGGTTATGACTATTGCTGATGCTTTCCACTGAATGCAACAGAAAGCACCATCATAACAGAATGTATCATTGGACCTTTTGCCTGGGGTAAAATGTCTAAATGCACACATTTATATCAATTTGGCAAGCATACAAGTATCCTGGTTAAGGATTTTATTTGTTTCAATGCTAATTGCAGCCATTTAAAAGGTGGTGAAAGTTAGCAGGATGATCACAATAGTGAGATCCTCTTGGGTTTCTCAGAGGTAGTAAAACAAAAAGTGTATGACATTGATCTTGAAAAGCTTATTTAACTTTTATAGAATTTGTTTCATTAGAATAGAAAACACAGTGAGCAGTAGGAATGTGCAGATGCAGTTTTTCGTGGGCAGTGTAGTTTTTTGCATCTCACTGTATTTGGCAATTTTTTTTGGACACCAACCAAACATGTCAGTCCACTTCTTATTGCATACACAGGCCAATTTGTCGCTTTACTTGGCAAAGGTGCACACACACAGACAGGGCTGTTTCTAGCTTTTTGTGGGCCCTATGGAAGATCATTTTGGGGGCCCCTGTTTTGAATCGATACAAGTTTAAGTCATTTGATGATCTGTGGCAATGCACCAAACAACAAACTGAAGTTATCCCAAACAATTTATAACTATAGAAAATAATAAAGGTAAAGAATTCAAAGCAGGTGCAGAAGGTTACAAACTGTAAAATGGCATCTGCAAATCAAAGAGTTATAGCAGAAAAATGATGAGCAAAGATTTAAATAAGGTCCGTTGTTTCTAAATGTTTATGTTATGAAATTTAACTATATATATATATATATATATATATATATAATATTTTTCTCAGATATATATACATATATATATGTATATATATCTGAGAAAAAGATTTGACAGTAAAAGTTACATACAAATGCACTGTTTTAAAACAATTTTATTATCATTGTGACAATTTTAAAATGTAAATGATATCTGAATTACATTTAATTCTACTAAAATTTCTGAGGACTAAACTGGTAGCTTGGGGGTCCCCTAGTGGCCGCAGGGTCCTATGCATCTGCATAGACCGCATAGGGCAAGAAATGGTACTGCACACAGAATTCTGCAAATAAAAAAGCACCTTTAAAATGTGCCAAGTCTGGCCTCTTTCCGCACCCTATTTCATGAAAATAGAGCCCATAGAGATTTAGTAAATTTTAGTATGTGTTTGTTTTCATATGGAGGCAACAGACTACTACTACTGATATCATCATATTGCCACAGTATAAGGGCTTTGAACAGCATGACAGCATGATCAGCCCTCTCCTGTGTGCACATGGACAATGATGCAAGCACACTTGCTATATTTGGTCATAGAACACAATCATCTGGCACAAAGGGATTTGGAAGTGTATCGATGAACCCTTATCCTCTCAGCCAGTAACATTTCTCTTGTAAGGCTCTCAAACCTGGTAAAACATCTGTGGTAATTTCAGTTTTCTTGCACATAAAAAACTCACTAAAAGGAAATTACGTGTTACAGATGCTGTAAAGCAAATTATGTTGTTTTAAATCACTGGGATGTATGTCGTACTTTTTAAATACTAAAACGTCTGAATGTAAAACCTGGTTTTTAAAATACAATTCAGAGTAATTTAACAATTAACATTCAATTACTCTAAGGTACTTGGGCATAATCAGCAGCTCATTTGTACCATAATTTTGCTACTTAAAAAAATTCAGCTTGCTCTGGAGAGGAATAGTGAAAAGTGTTAGTAACCTAAACAAAGGCCTTTTATAAGGATTAATTTGATTCCACACAAAACTATATACTTGTTTGCATTTCTGTTGCTTGGATGTTCAACAATCCCTGTCAGGGTAATGGGCCAAATAGGTAATAATGCAAACAGCATAGAAAAAGCTATTATGAAATACATTGAATAATAGATGCTTTCTATAATGAGTACAGCACACTGCTTAAAAAACACTGCTGTCTGGCTGTAAAAAAGACATTCATTAAGAGTTCACGCCTCAAGGGAATTAAATTCTTCATCAAATGTCAAAATAGCTGATTGTTTTCGAAACAGAGAGGTATCTTCAAGATGCTTTCTGCGGGAGAGATTTGTTTCCAGTACATGTACACATTGCACAGTCATCCCTTTTATCCGAAGTCAGCAGTTCTTTGAGAAGTTATTAGGGTAAAAATAAGTATGGTACAATCAACGGTTTCTCTGTTCATATTACAAGCTCTGCTTCAACCTACAGTAAATGGACTGAGAGGATGGTTCAATATGTGGTGTGCGAACTGGTGAAGGGGATGCGGAGGAGAATGTCCTTTTGCTAGAGGCACATTGTGCTGTGTTGCTGTAAGCTGTGTATTTATGAGTTAGTATCCTGCAGAGTTCACAAAGAGGTCAGAATTGTCAACAGCTAGCTTCTTTGAGCCTTATGTTCACTCAAGGATAAAAAAAAAGGTCTATGCAATAGCTGGACATTGAGCCGAAGCATGTAGGATGGAGAGAGTTACTAAGATGGAGAACGCGTGAAAGAGACTTGCAAAGTGAACACAGATAACCACAGCAAACTATAAGGTTTAGTCTGACACTATGGGTCCTATGACAGTATAAATGTCCACATATTTGACAGGGCAAATATTGTTTTAGGAATGCACAGAGGTCAGTATGTCAAAGTGTTTCATTAAGTGCGAATCATTTAGGTGAGAGAAATATGGAGCAAATACTGTCAGCACTGTATATGTCACACTAAAAATAATTGATTTCTATATGTGTTAGAGCATTGAAAATCGACCACGTTACAGTACATTTCAGAGAAGAGAATTCAGAGGGTACTAAATTTAACATAAATTGCAGCAATCAGGCTTTTTGAAGTAACATAACTCCCCACATGAGCATGTGTCACAACCTCAGCTGCAGCTGCAGCTACTCACCGTGTTCATAAGCACACCAAACCCATCACATCTTGTGGGTTGTAGAACACCTGGATGCCTCCCTTTCAACTCACACAGTATGTTTGCTTCATGTCTCCCTCCCCATCCACACCCCGGAGTCCTGCTGTCTGAAAACCTCTGACCTAAACCAGTCTTTCAGCAGTAAATGGATTCAGAGATACGAGCCGTGTAAAAAATGTAAATGAAGACACAGGAAGCCAGAAAGGTATAAACATATGTAATGTGTATCTAAGTCAAAATAAACCCTGACTTCCCCAACATTCACCGTCTCTTTAGCCAGCAACAATAACGTACATCTATTTAATCTCATGCCTTGAAGCTAAAATGCTTCTTTTGTGATGTAATACCACCAAATCATGAGTCTTCCTACTTGTTCCCCAGTTTAATCTTATTGGTTGTAGAACAGTCATGTTTTATCTGGATCAAGAGATGAAGCTAGAACCCTTAATCACTCAGTAATCAATCTGTGGATTTCAAATGATTAGCCATGTGTGATGCCGACAAGCACTGCAAGCACAACCTCATGTGCAAAAACCTAATCTGCATTAATTTCTCGCTTAAATTAAAGAAATATTCAAAGCCTTAGTTGCTTAATGTATCATTGTTCAATTTTCCATCCACTTCATCCAAGCAGAGCCGAATGAGCCAAAATCTCTCCGGTGTGTAAGCCATTAGCACCTTTCCCCAATGTCAGATGGACAATTGTTCTTTAGTTATAATGCTATTAGAACAAGTGTTTGAGGTAAGAGCTGCTCTTTGAACTCATATCTGGGACCTGGATCAGTGAAATATATTGTATGTTTTTCATTTTTTTTATACACATCTGTTCATTTAGTTTCCATAAGTATCTACGACCCAGTACTAATTGATTCTTTTTATCCTGTCTCTGTATTTGAGCTTCCTCGCTTGCCTGCTCTTCTATTTTGTGCTGCCATTCGTACTCACTGAAAATCAAAGTCTTGCCTCCTATTGTATACATTGTTATTCTCTTTGTTTTTTTCCTACAATTGTTTAAAAGAACAACTTAAAGCAGCAAATCCAGCAGTTTATAAAAAATTATGTTGAAAATGATGGCAGCATTTCATTGTGTCTTATTATATGTTCTGGCAGTTCCACTTGAGAAATCCATGCAAACAACTGCTCTCACTATGCTGGCTCTACCTATAGCATCACTTCAGATCATGACAGCGACAATAACTACCACGTGGACACATGCGCACTGTTGAACATGTGCAGCTAGACAGGAACTTGGTCTTTTGCTCTCTTCTCCAAAATCTGCACTCAGTAAATGTTATTTCATTGCGGTGCTGACGTGGAGAGAGCAGACAGGGCAGGTCCATCAGGACAGTGGACTAGCCAGCTCACTTTAATATGGTTCTCATATACTATAAAAGGTCTCTCATCTTAGGGATGAAGTGGAAGGTAAACTACTGGGACTTACTGTAGCCTGCTTTATACAAGATACATTTTAAGAGGAAGTTTCTTTAAAGACCAATGACATTATTATCACAAAGCGTTTCATTTTTTTAGGTCCCAAAATGGGAGTCTTCTGCTGTGATCAGAGTGGTGAAGGCACTGACGTAACACTGAAAACATCAGAATGGGGTGTTCTTCTTGAATTGTCCACCCAGATTTTTGAATTTTCTTTCATGTTGTTAGATGTTTACAAAACGTTTATATAAATTACAACAATAACAAATGACGTGAGCAAAGTATCAACGAACAGTAATAAATATTTTTGTTAAGATGTCTAATAGTGGATACATTTAGTTATACAGTATTTTGAATTTTAGGTTTATGCCATACATTTGCCTTTTTATAGACAGGCTTAAGTAGAAATATATAAATCTGACAATGAAAAATACTGTTAATGATTTCTTTTATAGCTTTTTTATGCCCCTGTCTAAAGAGCCGGGAGAGCTTTATGAATGTTTTTATTCATTTATTGTGTTCGCACTGTAAAATAAAACAAATTGTGAGAAAACAAAATTTGTCATTTTATCCAATCAAAGCAAAATAGGAAACACCACCGACAAGAGCTGCAAGCCCATGTTGTGATGTTACTGGTTGAAAATACTGATAGCTTTTAAATTCCTGTTCAAGCACTAAGTATAATCCTTGTGTGGAACTCAAACTAAGACTTGGGTTCTCTCAAACAAGTTGAAATATAATTCCCCCTTTATTGATATCTTGCAATTCATTCACATAATACTGTGTTTTGAGTCACCCCCTGACTCTCTGTCCATCTGGCTTTACCCAACTAGGTTTTAATATGTATTTTAGTCCTGTGACAACAATTGCAAACACACTTAATGCTTGGTGTGAGCATGAGTAAAGAGTTGGGCTTGACAGAGCACTAATGGAATTCTCCCATGAGTCTTTAGAAGCCTTTCATATGTCTTAATGAGAAAACGCAGAAGGACTGCATAATGTGTGTGCAGGGAATGTGTGCGCTGTATGAATATGCCTTGTCTTCTGAAGTCTAATACTCTAGCAGTTTTGCAACAAATCCTGCTTTCATGAGAGTTATAATGTTGCTGAAACTGTTGGAGAGCAATGCAGAGAAGGTGGGTGTCGGGTTTTGGGTGCTGAACATTGCATCTTGCATTTTTTACTGATGATGATGTGATTATGTTGCCTCCAGAAGGTACTAGGGAAGTTTGCATCTGAATGTGAGGTAACTGGAGTGTCATGAGTGTCAGCACCTCCAAGTCTGAGACCATGGTTTTCTGCCACAAAGCAGTGGATTGATTGGACGGGAGTATCTCGGGATATTGTCGTGCACACTGGTGCAGATGTTGCAGTGATTTGGACATTGTATCAAACTGCTGATGTGAAGAGGGAGATGAGCTGGAGAGCAAAGCTCTCAGTCTACCAGTCAGTGTACGTTCCAACTTTCACCTACGGTCATGAGCTTATTGTGAGCAACAGAAAGAATGAGATTCAAGTGGCCAAAATGAGTTTCCTCTGTAGACTGGCTGGGGTAGAGCCAATGTTCTTTGTGTCAAAAGGACCCAGTTCAGACTTATGAACTGGCTAATGACTTATTAGGATGCCTCCTTAATGGCTTCCATTAAGGGTCTTCCAGTCATGTCCAAGTGGTGGAAGACCCCGGGGTAGACCCAGGACATGCTAGAGAGTTCAGATTTCTCAGCTGGTTTTGGAATGTCTTGAGGTCCCCCAGGGGGAGATGGAGAAAGAGTTGAAGGACATCCAGATAAAAATGTTAAATCTAAACCTAGCAGTCAAAAATGTATGGATGAAGAGGTGTTGATTCAACTTAATTAGTACTTTGGATTGTGCTGTGAGAATGCAATACAGTTAAACAGAACCACAAACCACAGGAAAATGACCATACAGTTCAATCAATAACTCAGTTTGAATCACCGGAGACTTTCTTGCACTGGCAACATTCATCTTATCTTGGTGTACCTAATAAACCACCAAAAGAGTATGTAAAGTCAAAGTTTTTCAGCCTCTTACTCTGTCTGTGGTTGATGCAGTGACCACAATTATCCCAAATCTTGTCATTCCTGCTGTCCCAATGCTCCCCTAACCACATCTTCTGTCTAAAATACTTGAGCTAAATTACCTAGCATGCACCCCACTGCACACATATTACCTTCGTTTATCATTCAGGGACCAGCTTACTGTTATTGATCTTTCCCATGTTAATTGAGGTAAGGGGTCTTTTTTTACCAATTCTTCTATTGATTTGAACTGCCATCAGTCAGAGGCTTAATTAGGCAGCTAATAGAGGGAAATGCTATTGATCCCATTGTGCTGTAGCATTTTGTGTGTGCATATTTGTCTGAGTGTATGTGGCTGAGGTTGAATATTATTTAATGCTAGCTCAAACAGTGCAACTTAACTAACCTACCAATGCTGGAGGAGCAGCACGGTTATTTTTAATGGCTAATTAATGGTCTGACAATTAAGCAGTAAGTATGTCATTATTTTTAGCATAAACTTAATGGAAAAATTGCTGTGAATAAGTAAGAACTGATCATCACCATGATAAGGCTTTTTATGAATCTATCTGTGGACAGATTAATTATCTGTACAGGACCGATGATAGCAAACTATTTTGTCACATTAATTTTACATTTATAACATTCCTTAAAAATATCATTAATAAATGTATACACTGCACTGTGTTGCTGCCTCTCATTCCATACAAGTATTCCTCCATAAAAGTTGTTTTTAATTTCACAGTCAAATGTCAAAGATGGTAACCATACACCCATCATTGTAAAAACAGGTAGATGTAAAAAGTGCTGAAGCTGATTATTAATGTGAAGGTTTGTACACTAGTTAATAAATCTTTTGGACAGTCCATACATGATAGCCATAGATAAATATGACATTTTGGTCATTTTTGGACTTGCTGCCTTTTGCAGGAAAAAAAAAAACTTAAATTGTTATCAAGGTCTCTTGGCCATGGTTTCCATTTCAGACATGAAAAACATATTCATGTCTTGCCAGATTTCAAACAGCATGCAGTGAGTTGTGGAAATGAATGCGGTTACTACATATGGTGAGTGAAAGAAAAAGATCAGAAGAAAGGATAGAAGACAAAGTAAAAACAGTAAAGACAGAGTAACTCAATGGAAAGAGTGATTTTTGAGATATCTACAATATTCTTGTACTGGGAGACTTTGACTTAATTTGATTTGCACATTCTCTGTTACGTTTTTCTGACCATTTGGCATATGGTGGACAACAAAATATCAGTTAATAGAAAAGTTAATCATCTCCTCAAAAAGCTGTGCTTTGTGCTATATACTGTACATGAAAACAAGATGGAAAGATTGACATAACACAATGAACAATGAAAAACAGATAAAGAGCTGCTGTACAGAAGAGCTAGTAACGTATGTCAAGTATGTGAAGCCTAATGGTTAGTGTAGCACATCACAAATGTCAAGTCTTCTGCTGTTCTTAGAAGGTTTGGTCATTCAGCGTGCCCTCGACAAACGCGCAAAAGTCAAGCTCTTGGATTTAGTAATGACATTAAGTATTACATCTCAATAGAAAGAGACAAGGAGAAGAAAAAACGGTCTCGTCATGTCACTGACAAGTTGAACAGTTCCCCAACTAAGCTCTCAATTAAAATACACACTGACATTTTAATTTCAGTGGGATTCACACACAGACTCACCACTTCAAACACACACACAGGACATCATTTTAAGCACTGTCATGAACTGAAGTTCATTCCCTGTGGATTCTGTTTTTTATCCATCAAATATAGCTGCTCAGTGACCCTGAGGGACAAAAAATCTCTTTATCGTGAGTGTGGTGTCTATAACTGGTAGTATATACAGTCTATGTGTACAGCCGTATGGAGAGAAATGGAAATGGAGACAGAGGAGAATGTCTGTCCTTTTGTAAAATTTAGTCGTCATCTGGACAATGTCAGTGCTCTGCTTTAAGTGTTTTGTGCCCTCACATTTTTTTCTCTTCCTCTTACTCTCGTCTCTTACCATTAGAACATGTTCTCTTTTAAGAACTAAAGACTAGCACAGTCTTTTAACAATCTCTGAGTGTTTCTCAGACTGGACCCTGTTATACAGTGTAGTGCTGTATGTTAGTTTTGTGCTTTTCTTTGCCATGTCCTCTCTGTACCTACAAGCTTTCAAGCTCTGCAGTTCCATATGCCCAAGCTGTATTACAAGACAGAGTGTTTTAGGTGCAGTGCACTTCATTGGCCACTGTCCAGTTATTATAAGTTGAATTCTTCCTAACAACAAGCCTATCACATGTAAGCTGCACAAGATTTAAATCAAGACTTGTTCTGACTTCTTACAGTCAGAAAGCAGCCTAATGGTGAACAGATATGAGCTTTCTTGTGACTTTCTGAAGTATTCAAAACTGTCATGATAATAATTACTTGATATGTACAACTTGTGCACCCACCAGTAAAAAGAGCCAAAACAAAAGTGCTGTAACTAATTATTCTGAAGGTTTGTGCTCTGCTTAATAAAATGATATCGACTGTACTTCAGTGGAAAGTATTATAAAAATGTCATGTTAGAATCATATTTTAGTATTGCTGCCCTTAGCAAAGAAAAAGATTGATTAAAATTCTGAAGTATTCACAAGCTTTTATTAAGCTGAGATTTTATTACTGGCCAAGGACAGATCAAAGAAGTGTTAATGTTGAACAAAGAAGAGTCCAGACAAGAAAACGCATTGATACATGTTGATGAGCGAGGACAGGATAGATGAAATCCCTAGACGCTGGCGGTGGTGGAAGATCAGCCAGGAGAGAAGGATGAACTATTTATATAAAAATATATAATATATAGACTTTGGTTAGCTTAGCTTAGCATAAAGTCCAGAAGCAAGGGTCACTTAATTAGACAAGTCACCCTAGAAAACTCTTTTTAGTGAGCAGTGGTCATTTAATCTGTGCTAAAAAACTACAAGTGGCTTTGGAGTGGAGAGTTGATATGCTGTGCTGCTTCCTGGTCAGAAATATAATATGTTAACTAGAGAGCTAGACATACTGGTGGGTGGATTTTTATTACAAACAGAGCCAGGGTAGCTGTTTCCAGGCAGTGTGGTAATATACTGTAAGCTAACAGGCTGCTGGCAGTAGCTTCATGTTTTCATTAGAGGCATGAGAGTGATAACAATCTTTTCATTTCGCTTACAGAAAAAAAGCAATTATACAAATTTCCCAAAAATAATGAACTATTCCTGTGACTGGAGATGCCCTACATATCTGGCATTTTGACATGCGACAGTCATGTTTTTACTGGTGTAAATAATAAAAGGAATGATGGTTGAATTTCAATTAGCTGTTTCAGTTTTAGGATCCCGGTATTATTCATTCTGGTTTAGGCCATTCTCTAATTTCTTACTGGGCCAATAAGAAAATAGTACAACGTTATTAACATTATTAATAACATTTACTACTTACTACAACTTAAAATGTCTGCTTTGAAGAATTAGAGAACTACAGTGCTTTTTTCACTCATGTAGTTCACATGAAATATTTCCAGTGACTGATGACTGCATGGCAAATTCATATTTCTCAACTTAACGAGGGTGAACTGAAACTGTTCGGTTTCTGTTCATCCTCATTAAGTTTACTGAGTTTGTAGTCTAGAAATGCAGATTGCAGGAGATTCAACCCTTGAATTGGGACACAGTGAAAAATATACCTGTCTCACAGTGGCATGTTGATTTAGTTGATTTACCAATGTAAGAAAGGAACAGGTGTAATAACATTATCAATGGCTCTGCTCCACTTAGATGTGCCAGTAATACAGTGAACTGCCATGCACAATATTAGGACACTGCTGTACTGGCATCCTTGTTTTTAATATTTTTAGTCAAAGCTCAGTTAACTGAATCCAAATCTTGATAACAAAAAAAAACTTAATTTAAGCTTATGTTCAAATCTTAAATTGATAATCAAGAATAATGTTTAAGCATATGTGACATTTACTTGTGATTCAAAAAAAATGATGATACTATAGTTCTATCAGTGATTTGATAGTTTTTACCTTAATCTTACAAGCTACCTTCTCTGGCTTTAGAGAGAACAATGAAAACTGTGGAACCATTGAAGTTCTATGAACCCAGTTGTGTCTTTATTCTCTCTCTTGTTGGTGAATTGGTTTAAGATGCTACTGCTGGGTTACTGATGTCTCAGCTTTTGCCATTTTTCATGTGGGTGTACATTAAAATTTTATCCTCTCTATGAAAGGCTTCTCACTACACTAAAGGAAAACAGAACAGAAGAGAAATCAAATAAGTTTTCATGGAATATGTGTTAGAAAAGAAGAATGCTCTTCATCACAATTAAAACGAACAGCTTTTGTTGTGCCTGTGTGAGAGCTATTACTTTGCATTGTTTCAAATCCTTTGCTTTTTATGCTTCATTCTATTTGTACAGTTCATAAAGGACGTTTCTTTTATATTTAAAATTGTGTGGCAGTATCACTTCACTGTTGTTGAATTCGACTACACTCAAGTATGCAGTGGTGTGCTTTGACTTGTGTGTGCGATTGTGTGTGAGAGAGAAAGAGAGAGAGAGAGAGTCGGGACTCTCAGTACTATCCTCCAGTCACTTTATTGCAGATTTATTCCACCATCTACGATGAACAAGTGTGCAACATGACTATTATTTCTTTCACCATATCCTGGTTCGTCATCGTCATCTGCATGAATGATTTTAGTCTGACCTCTCTGCGCCTTCATCTTTTCTTTTACTGGAAAACCCATTCAAAGGGAGCTGAACTGATTGAAATGTTCATGTTTTACACAAAACTTTGAATAAAAATAAAACACAATTACTCTATTTCCTATTCTTCAATTCTGTTATTTTCTTTTTTTTCCACATATATACGTATATTTAGAAGTATTTCCATTTCAAGGACTCTCACTCAGTCACTCTCTAATGGTGCGGCATGCAGCACTACTTGTGTTGCCTGCCTCTCTTTCTCCTCTCTCTACGCATCCCTCTCTCGTCCAACTCCTTCTATGAGACACGCTGTGAACATATGGACGAGCCTGTTTGATGGCTCTGAAAAACAAACCCTTTCAGCTCACAAGCTGGATGTTGTGTCACATTAAGAAGCACCAAATCCGATTGCTGTGCGAGCAAAATTGCCATCGATTTGATTTGCAGAGATTAATTAAGTAGCGCCACAGAAACCCCTCACTTGCCAGCATTAACACTGCTGGCTCAACCACTTAATTGTTCTTTCTGGAAGGGAGAGAGGATTGAGTGACGCTGTTTCTCTCCGCTGCTTGTGTACGCTTTTGACAGGCTGATGAGCTCTTCTGTCTGCCTACCCCAGCAATTTAAATCCATCTTTTGAATACACTCATTAATATCTTACACCCCCACACACACACACACACACACACACTTACTGCTCTCTCAACTTCCTTACAATTCATGTCTATCATTGCCAAACACTTGTCAACATAATCTTTGAATTTATTCAGCAGTATGCATGAGCTCAACACGCATCACTGTACTCTTCCATGTAAACAGCTTCTGGAATTGCTAATGCTTGACTGTTAATGGACTTAATCTGCACACTAGCATAACTCACATGAATAATCACTGTCAAATGTTGTGGATATCACTGTATGAAAGAAGCTCAAGAAGAAAGTTGATGTTTGACATGACAGGACTCAGTAGTCAGCGACATGTTTGTATTTCTGATCAAGCTTTCCATCAGAATTACACAAAGATAAGGAATTTGCCATATGTACAAACAGTGACATGTGTGAAGTGGTACTGTTATACTATCAGGGTATGAATGGATCAAATGAGTACTAACTGCTGTTTTTGCCAGCCTGATCCTTCTCCCATGATGACTTGGTCCTCCTATCTCCAGCTTTATCCAGGTAATACTGCTCTTAGCCATCCCTTTTTACTTGATAAATGTCAAGGCCTCTCCTTCTGCCAATCTGATAAGAGATTGAAAGTTGTTGGGTAAAGAAAAGCCTTTTCTCTGCACATCCACCTGGATCCAATCTCTCGTTGTTATCGACTACACAGATAGTCTACTACAGTGTAAATAAATACCTGTACATAGTTGCCCTACAAATGTATCAATTATCTTATTGCATGAATTTCATCACAACCATGATAATGTCTGGTATATTTGTGATTTATACATGAGAAGGATGTACAGTACTGACACGCTCACACACATAACTGTTTGTGAGAAGTATAATTGTTTTAATGACATCCAGATTGTTACTGTCAAAGTTGAATTTTATTATTTTAAGCATCTTTAGGCAAAAACCTTCCAAATGAAATCATATCTATGATATATAAGAAAGGGCATTATTATTTTTTAACTCTGATGCTGATCATTTAGTCACTTCACTGCAGAAATTGTGAAAACTCCATATATTAATTTTCATTAGTTTGTTTTCTTTTCTAACTAACTTTCCAAAACAAATAACATTAAAATATGGATAAAATGTGAATATTGTTTTAATTTACTAAAAAGACATACTGTATACTTTTTTATTATTATTAAAACTGCACAAAAATCTATAGATATTGTAACTGTGATTTAGTGCATCTACAGTATTTTTGAAGCGAAAATGCAGTGTTATCATACAGCTTACAGTTTTTATTTTGGAGAGTCAAGCAACAATAAGAACACCAAATTCATGCGTAGATATACAACACACATGCAAACAAATTTTCATTTTCATTTGTTCCCCAGCCCTTCCCTCTTCTTTACTTCATAACCTAATGATGCGTCGTGAATACGCAGCCTGCATATATACAGGCCTATTTGTACTTGCAGCGGAGGAATTTGGATAGATGGCAGAAGTAATTTCACATGAAAGTAATTTTAACCAGGTCCAAACCTCTGAGCGAGAGAATATCTGCTTTCCTATCAGCTATTTGTCACGCTGTTGTTGGAGGACTTTGGAAAAACACAAAAGGTCACAATGTGTGCAGACATAACTCAGCAAGAGGAGAAAAATACATCATGAAAAAGGGGATGGAAGGGGGAAAAAATGAAAGGAGGAGAAAAGGCAATAGGTGTGGGGGCGAGAGATGTAAGTGTAAGATTTGTTGGTTTTGTCTGAAGCAGCCAGATAAAGAAACACAGAGAGAGAAAGGGAGAAAAAGAAAGAGCAGCGGGAAGAATGCACAGAGGAACCAACATAATGTCAAGCTCTCATCCTGGCTAATCCCTTGTAGTGTTACTAGTCATGTAGTGGTTGGTGGGTTAACTCCTGTCTCTTCGTGGACTCTGGCTAGATTCCTTTGCCTTTGAGCCTTTCCCGGCTTGGCTAATTTCAGCTGAGCTCCAGCAGGCTGACTGTGTGGGGTGATTGATCTGACTCATTACAGGCTTGAATGTTTCCACTCACAGCCCAGTATTGGTGTAAATCCACCAGAGGAATCCCTCAGTGCACATGCTCTCGATGACACACCTAATTACTCAACACATCATACACATCATACAACACATAAACACCGTCCCACTGAACATCACATGACGGACTGATTGATTTATTTACATTTTAGAGGTTAGAAGTGTCACGATGGCACTCACGCCTGTAACTGACAGCAACTTAGCCACTCCATGCAAGCTACAAAAGTTTGGATGTATCCACATCCTGGAACGGTGTGCATTGAGCTGTAGTAGAACAATATTGTTGGCTGATTTTGAGCCTTTCCTAAACCAAATTGTGACAGTTTATCATGCTAACATTAGTAACTCCTAATACTGCTAACACAGTTTTTTACATTTCATTTACATTTCCATTGTTTGTTTTCTGAGGCAAAAAAGAAGCTTTCGTTCCAGAAACTACTTGTATTCCATCCTAATTTCAACCATCTGAGATAAAAAATGGCTGCTGTTTGGCTTTTTTATCCGTCTTCATGCAAATGCTCTTGTTCAGCTGTGCAGATACACCTGTGGAAGAGCAGTGAAGTCAGTCACAAATCCTCTCAGTGAATGCACCTGGACCACAGGCCACCATACGCAGACACTTGTTAGTCCTATCTAAAAGCTTATTCATTTATTCCTTTAGCAGATGTAGTGACATTGATTATTACTTAAGAGGTCAATAAACGATCACACTGAAAAGAGCCTCAGCCATTAAACCTAATATTACCTTCTTTATCACAGTGAAAATGACATACTATATAGATGTTTGAGATTATTCATAATACTTTAATTTGGAGAACTACGACTATGATTTAATTCTCTTAATAGCAAGTGTTTGACAAATTATTTAATTTAAAGCATACTGTAAATGAACTGTAAAATTCTGCATGTGAATAAAAACTGAGCAACCTCCTCTCCTGTGAAATATCGGTTTGCTGGATTTCCCTCTACACCAGGGAGCAAGCAAGACTGCAGAAGGAGAAATGTAGAGATCTGTAGGGCATGAAAAAAAAATGAGAGGGATGAAGAGCCACTCCATCTCTACATCTATATTGTATGCCCTGGAGTTGTATAAAACGTATTTCCTGTCAGTGTGCTGTGTATGTGTAGGCTGTTCGGTAACGTAAAGCCTCCACACAGGTTCAGTAAAATATTATGTGAGGCATAGGAGTCTTGAATCCATGCTATGTCAGTATGGCTGCTGATCTGTGGATATTAATACACCCAACTTTACTCGGGGTGGAGAGACACAGAGCTTGGTGATCTTTCATCCCTGCTTTATCACAGACAACGTGACACCTGGTATGGATCACCTCGCCTCACCCATCCTTGTACTGTCAGACGCATCACATTCAAACATGTTCACCCACACACATATGCTCTGCTGTCTGGCACATGACCCTTTCTCCCCCACAATCTAACCCTGTCACTGTGCTATCCATGCTTTTCAGAAACTAAGACACTCCCCTGGAAGGTCACATACACACATGGCCACAGTCTAATGCATGAAGAGTCTGGCATGACCATGCATGTTTCACTAGTGACCCCTCTCCACAGCTCACCTGCTGCTATTAACATGCACTACCACCAATCTTTTGCCCTGGGATTCGACAGTACTGCTCAGTGCTGAGAGGAGGAAGGATCACATGACTGGAGGCAGCCAAAGGCAACAGCAGTCTACTTTAAGGTAGATAATCAAACAAAGCAACTGTCTTTGCTATGTATAATCCGATGAAACACCACAGCAACTATTTCAGCATAAGGATAAGATAACATTTAGAGTGGGGTAAATAATAATAATTCTGGTAAAACATTTATGTAAGATAACACAAGGTCAGAAATTGTTTTTGCCATAAAACTGTTAAATGTTACCTTAATAAATAACTGATGACTGCAGAAACACAGTTGTATGACCTCATCCAAGAAACTGCGTGTGATGTCAGCTGGTCACACCTGGACAATACTTTATATACCCAATAAGGCCATTACTGTCATAAATATTTGTGCAATAAGTCTGATACGTAATATTCCATAGAGTTCCATTCTTGTCCGAAAGCTATTAAAAACACTTTTTGACATGTTCCTTCATGACAGTCAGCATATGTGCTGTAGTTCTATTTGAATAAATAAGGCTGCCAGAAATACTCACTAGTGTCCCAAATCCATGACAGAATCCCAACAAACGCTACATTTGCTCTTGTTTGAGTGGATCTATATTTTTCAAAATTTTAATCTTCTCTAGGAGAAAATGTCTTGGGGCAGAACACAAAAAACAGTCTAGAGGAGTTGAAAGATACTGAAAGACAGACTAACACATTGGTTTCTGTGTGAAAATAAAAATAACATATCAACAGCTTTATCTTTAAAAGCCAGCTGTAAGCACAGTGTAGCCTTTGTTTTGTGGTGGTGGTGTTAACTCAGCAACCTCAGACAGTCACATGATCCACATTTTACACGCTGTAGTGGTCCCTTGAGATTCGTCTGAGCAGATAAAGTCAGACAAATGGAATTTATGACGCATGTATACACCTTTGTGGGTCGGTATGGAGGTGAAGGATCATGTGATCAAAAGGAATTATAAAGGGGCAGACAGACAGACAGAAACACACACACACATGCACACACTTACTTAAATTACATCCTGAGGGGTCTGCCCCTCATTAAACAAATATTGACATGCTGTTTAATGCAAGATGAAAAACAAGATGATTAAAACAAGATGCATTTGTCGTCTGTTCTTGAACACATTATTACATCCATATGAGCAGCCCGAATCACTGGCATTATTTCTGATCTGCTCTCCATAGATGGAAGTTATTACAATTATTTAGCCTAAACCATTTTTCCATCTATCATCTTAAGACGTTTTACTGTGGGGGGTCACTAGGATGCTAGAGTCAATCACACCCTGGACAGGTCGCCAGTCTATCACATGGCTGATGCACACTCACATTAACACCTATGAACAATTTAGAGTCACCAATTGACCTAACACATGCATGTCTTTGGACTGTGAGAGGAAGCTGGAGAACCTGGAGGAAGCCCACACAGGCACAGGGAGAACATGACAACTCCACACAGAGAGGCAACTGGTCAGCCAGTGGAGCCAAACCCAGGTCCTTCTAACTGTGAGGTAACAGTGCTAACCCCCTCACCGTCATGCTGCCCCCCGCCTAAATAACATAATTTTCATTCTTGTGTATTAATGTGGGAGGCCTGCTGCAATCTAGTCTGTTCATATCCCTGTTTCTCTTTCCCTGATTACACAAGGTTATGCATGGCATTAGCCACAGGAAACTCTGATTAATGCTGAGAATAGTCACTAGAATATCTTCAGACTCATATGATGCCCTGAAGTTACATAGCCGCTTATGCAGGGAAGCACGGATTATTTTAGAGTCGTTCTTTTTCCGTCATCGTCCCTGGGATTCTTCTTTTAACCTGTTACCACACACGTGCACAAATGCACACTGGTACGTGCAGCAAAAAAAAAGAAAGTTCATGTACATGTGGTGTAAATCTACTTTTATTCTTTCATCCCCGTTCCTGCATTGTAAGACAGCAGAAAGCACCTAAGAGACCTACTTTCTCTTTCTCACACGCAGTCACACACCCACATGACACTCGCTCTTTAATCCTCTCTGTCCTGATCTCCTCCTCACACACCTTTAGCTGAAATCTGCCTCTCACCTTCTCGTTTTTCTCTGTGCTGATTCATCACACTCCAAGCTCATACATCACACCGCAGCTCTGCTACTCAGTGTCAGATGTAGCTCATACAGGTGCATTACACACATTATATACTCTCACACACACACTTTCAGATTCAGGGCACTTTCATCAATGCCAAAAAGTGCGTCTGCATCAGGATTAACACATCAGATTTATAATGAGGATGTAAATGTACTGTAAATCTAAATGCGGATGTAAAGTGACTTTTGGTTAAAGGTCAAATTAATTGATCAAAAATATATTGTTATTCAGAAACTAATCCCCTTGCAAAGCTAAATTGCTGGACAACATTAACACAGTGATATATATTAAAATAAATGGTAGATTATCTTGACTTCTCATGTTGGCAGCTGCATTTTCATAGTACTCCAACCAGTTTTTGTTTCTTAGACGTTACTTTGACAGACGCAGAATATTACTGAGGTTATGATGCTTTTTATTAGGATTAGAGACACATCAAATTAACTAATTAACTAAATTAACATTTGACTCAAAGGTATTTTGGGTGGTGGAGAAAAATGTTTCATTTATGAGCCGCAGATCAAGAAATGTAAGTAAAGAAGACGGATGGTTTATAACTTTTCAAACAGCTAATACAAACTAGAAGTCGCTGGAAGTCAATAATACTCAGAGCTCAGATGCAAAATAAATAAAATGTTATTTGTTTCTCAGTTTCCAGTAACTGTTGGTGGCGGTGGTGGCGCAAAACCATAATCTTGCCTGGAGCACCATAATGGATAGAGCCGGCTTTGCACAGATCAGCCACAGTTTGTGTGTCCACAGATTCTGCAGGTACTGGATGACCATGTCACCATTTTACCAGGAGCAAGATACTGGGAGATACTCATGTAGTATTACACACATGAATCCATGATTTTTTATGCATGGAATCATGATAATTCAAGTACCCTTACCGTTCAAGTGCTAGTGTTGGGTACTTTTATATTTCAATGTCGTGTTGTTATCATCATGAAAAATCCAAGAGGCAAACTCACACAGAAGTTGTAGCCAGCTGGCAATTACATATGTTTTCCTAAATAAAAACCTAAACATAGATGTTTGTTTCCTGAGAGATCAGTGTAACCTATTTTACGTTTAATTAGTACCAAGTATTTTCTGTCAAAGGCTTCAGTACTTTTTAACCCTAAAACCCTATTGTTAGGAGATTTTCACCCACAAGACTGCGTTCACATCATTTTCATTTTATTGCTGTTATCTGATTGGCCTGGGTTCTTCAAGCTGCTTACTGACGTACAGTACAATGAAGAAAACACGTGCATAACATGTGACATGTTTATTTAGTCTTTTATTCAACGCTCAAATTGACCTTATCTAATTCAGGCTACAATAATAGTAGTGCTGCATATTATGTAATAAGCCTTGCAGTACAAAAAGCTCAGAAGCAGAGGTGCATCAAAATGTGTGTCCCTGAGGACTTTTTGCTATTGATACCTGGAGATGAGTGGATTGAGCAGAGATCTCACAGTGTATCTGCATCTCTTCCCAGACATGTTGTCGATATCCGCTTTCGTCCTCGCAATTTTGTTGCCTAAATGGTCAAACCCACTGAGGAATACACCCGTGAAGCCACGATGACTTGGACTTAATGAAAAATGGAGTCTTTCTATTATTCAGCAGCTCGTTAGCACCTCGCTTGCAAAGTCGTGTCTTTATTTATTTATCTTATTGGTTGAAGAAAATTCACAAGCAGTGTTGTCTCTCCCATTAAGATTAACCATTAGCCATCATTTGTTTTAATCGCTTATCCACTCGTAACCGGTGTCTCTTTCAGAACACGTTTGAGTGGGAATGTGTCAAGAAAATCACTCATAACCGCCGGATACAGTTCAATTAGCAGCTCGATATTTCTGACTGGTAGTGTCAGGGGATTTTCTTCAATTTGTGAAGTAGCTGCTTTTCTTTTTCTACATCCTATTGTCTATTTTATTTTTCATTCGGTCATGTCGATGTCGCTCTTTGCCTCCGGCTATGTGAGAGAATGTAGTGATGAAAGGTACAAAAATGAAAGTTAAAAAGAGAAAGCATGTTCCTGTCAACTGACATGTTTTTGTACACTTTAATTTTACTTATTCACTGAAAAGGCCTATCTATTTTAAATCACATATGGCCAAAGTCATCATGCTGCATTCTTCCTGCTGAATTGTCAACAAGCAAGAGATTGTCTTAGAGCTATTTACATGATAATTTACTGCCATCTTTCACTATAAAGCCTGCACTATCTATCTTCTATCATCTCCCATCTCTCCACAACTTTCTCCATTACCCAAAGGCTTTAAATCTAATTCCAAATGGCAGTTTACTTTCTCTTACAATGCCAAAAGAAAGGGCATCCTAATAAAGCTCAGAATATCAAAGTGTCCTTTTGCAAAGGCAATTTATAGCAGAGGGGCCAAGGCTTCTCTTTACCACGGGCATGTCCCTTTTACTTCACGAAGGACTTGTTTTATGCGTCTAAATCATGAATAATAATAATAACGATGGAGCCTTCATTTTGGCACTCCATCACAGTTTGAACCCCTGCCATCACTGGTCACAAAAAAACAAAACAAAAAACAACTGCAGATGCAGAGAGAGAGAGAGAAAAAAAGATTTAGTGTATTTACTAATGTGGTTGTTTTTTTCTTGGTAGAAGAATGCACCTTTTTAGAGCATTCTTCTTAGATGCTTTGGCATTTTGGCAAATAATTAGGAAAGATTTTTATGACATTTATAGCAATAAAGTTTGCGGAATTGATGTTGAGCTATAGTGAAAGAGAGAAACATGATGAGAAGACAAATGTGGAAGGAGGATGCAGAAAAGAGAAAAGGAGGAGCTGGCCACAGGGGAAACAGAGAGAGGAAGAAGAAGCAGCAGCAGCAGGGGAGGCTGTTTGTATGGAGGAAAAGATGATGGTGAAGGGGAGGGACTGGTAGCAGGAAGAGAATGATGAGGAATGATGCACAGGGAGAGAAACTGACAGCACAGAACATGCAGGAGGGAGTAGAAAACAGACAGGGGATTGATCAATACTTGATCATGGGATGGAAATTTAGAGATCACAGCTTGGGGATGTTCCCCAGGACAGAAAACTGATAGATGGAAGATCACACACAGAGAGAGAGAGAGAGAGAGAGAGGATTGAGAACATTGGTATACGGCGAGAGTGAGAGAGTGACTAATGTTGTCACAGCGGTGCTAAAGATTTCCCTCTGCCACTCGTGACCTTTAAAAATGGACAAAAGGGCCTCTAACCACAGCCACTGTACTCTTTACTTCCTTAGATATTTCTAAAAGAAAAAAAATGTAAATCTGTCATCAGCCATCACAACACACATCCTTCTCCCCTCTCAATATTAAAGTCAAATCTGCATCTGAAATAATTATATCTGAACCCCCCCCCCTCTGAGATTTATGGCTGCAAAAAAATAAAACAGTGTGCTAATGCACACATCTGTGTTTCTAAAAGCATGTTCTGGCGTCTTCTCACACTCTCACACACACTCACAAAACTAATATGTATTTTTAATCCTGTTCTCCACTCAGCTAATGTCAAATTGTCAGTTCTGACCACACACACAGATGCACATTTTATGCTTGTTTGCTCCCTTTTTATTACAGGGCAGTGGCATACTGCATTACCAGTATGTCACAGTTAGCTTACGGTTTTTTTTTTTTTTTGTCATGAGTCACCTACAATTTGAAATGCAATAATCACGCTGCAGTTACTTCTCTGTAATGCTTTGCTACATAGACATTTTAGGCATCAACTACTGGGCTGTTTTACCAGAAGTCGGATGTTGGGTGTGTCTCTGTGTAATTGGTTTAGATTCTGGACTGGTACATGTTAGTTCGGCTCAGGTGGGTGATGGCAGCTAACTAGGAGGAATGCAATTTCCAGCATCCTCCAAAAGTAGTTTTTTGGCTAATAAGCCTGCATTCAAGAATCATCTGGATTTTGAGAATCCGTGAACCCTGTGGATATGACAGTGTCAGTCGCAGTGGATAAGCTCAGTTTGATAGTTAGTGAAAATATACTATATTATGCATCCATCCATTATCCTAACCGCTTGTCCTCTCAAGGGTCGCAGAAGTGCTGGAGCTTATCACAGCTGTCATTGGGTAAGAGGTGGGAGACACTCTGGACAGGTCCCCAGTCTATCACAGGGCTGACATACAGAGACAGGCAACTATTCATACACTAATGCACAACCTTGGGGAATTTAGCGTGACTGATTAACCTAACCTGGATGTCTTTGGACAGTGGCAAGAAACTGGAGTATCTGGAGAAAACCCACACAGAAAGGATTCAAACCCAGGTCCTAGTCCAGTGCTAACCACTACACCACCATCTACATTTCCTTCAGTGGTATAACATTTCCAGAGAAGAGCTAAATTAATTTTGGGAGAACATTCATCAGACTCCAAATGAATGCTAATAGTGATTTACCACAGATGTGTAATTAGGCAACTTGTCAAAGCATTTGCACAATATGCGATTCCACGTGTCACAAATCCATAAATTTAGAAGACTCCAGATGCCCTCTCTTAAGAGAACGAGTTTTAGGTCCCAGACATGGTTTGCATGTGCATGTACATGCAACGCAATGTGCAATAAACATACTCAACATGGTCATTTATGTACCTGTGGAGGTGATTAGCCTCAGTCAAACAGCTGGCAATCTAGACTACTGAACGCTCCGCGCATTTCCATGACCACAGCTGTAAATGCACGTGGCACCCGTGGAGAAATGTGTAGAAATGTACTGCTGCAGGCTAGTTACTGCACTTAAGGAGGACAAAAAGGGAATTTCAGTCCAGCATTTTCAGTTGCATTCTTTATGAATGAAGAGATGATAAAGCATCATAAATATACAAATGTGTAGGAGCATGTTCCAGCTCTCACTGTACAGTACATTCACATCAGCTTTAATGTACAAAAATAAAAATAAAAATGTTCATAGAGTGCCAAGATGCCAAAATATCTAATAATTCCTTCTCTATTAGTGTTTGTACTGCTTTAAAGAATAAAATGATAATTGATGAATGGATGGATGATTGATGGATTACATTTGTCAAGAATCTCACTCATCACTGCTCACTTTGTTCACTGATGCGGACATTCCTCATTCTATTCTCCAAATGTGTCAGCGTGTGTCTTCTGTCTCTGTGTAAGTTGTCAAAGACGTAAAAAGGAGCCTGAATTGAGGTATTTCCTTTTGTCACTTTTATAGCCACGGCCAAGCTTCTGGGAGCTTAGCAGAAAACTGTAGCACTCGCCGAATCCACAAGCAAAGTGAGCATGTCTCTAGATGCTGAATTATCATAGCTGGCTGGCTTGACACACCTGGGAATGAAAAAAAGAGAGCGGGGAAAAAAAAAAGAGTGGGAGGGATAGAAGAGTGTGGAGGAGAGAAAAGGTAGACGCACTCGTCTTGTTCTTTGTGCAGGATCCAGGTGACAGGTGCTGGTGCAGAAAATGGCAGTCCCCACAGGACTCCACCTGAGGGGGCTGCTGTCACTGGTGTACAGGTGCATGTGGAGGTGCGTGTTCGCATGCACGAGGGCTGCCACAAGATATCGCACATCAGCATTTCAACTTCCATATATTTGTACACATTTGCCCATGTGTGTACTTCACTGTGTGCGCGTGTGTATCCATTATGACAGTAATACTCTACGACAGAATGATCACACCCTTCTCCCCACAGCTCCGAGGACTCTCTCCGCTCCCCTTCCCTCCCACCAAAGGAGCTATGTGCTTCCACATATGTCAAATCCTGTTTTCCTCTGGGCAGCAACACTCCTTTGCAACTTATTCTCTCTCCTCATGCCTGCCTACATAATCTCAGGAGTCTCTCCAATGCAAAACAGATAAACCAACAAAATTTATGCACAGAAGAACATATGGAACTCATGACATGACAACATTAAGCCACACTGTCCATCTGGCCTGCTGTAAGTTCGTGTTATTGGCTGTCTTCTGTGCTGCTATGCCTCTTCTGTGACATATAATGAGGAAGTGGTTTTTATAAGTAATTATATCCTTATTTGTTACTGTTTAATGAGCTGCTGAGAGAAGTTTTAAACCCAGATGTGAAAGCCAAAAAAAAAAAAAGGGAAAAAAAGTTGATACTGTTGACATCTGGCTGTCTAATGCTGCAAGAAAGAATGCTGCACAATCTGTTTGCTTTCATAATACAATAAGATTATTTTGTCCTCATTACCATAGCTTTTTAGTGTACGTACTACCACAAAAGGGAATTACAAGCACTCAGGTTATAATAAAGGATTTCAAGAGTTTCAGTCATTGTTTAATGTCAATGTGAAAACGAGGGGGGAAAAAAGCCCATCACGTCAGAGACACTCCTGCAGGGGGATTACATTCTTGAGTGATCATATTGCATATCTCAATCTTAACAAGTAATTAAATGTAGTATTCAAGCTTGAAATCTGTTTTTTTTTTTTCTTTTCTCTCCCTGGTAAAATGATGAAATCTGCCAGGGGGTTGAAATAATTTCAGTTTTTTTCACTACAATTTCTCTTGTTTGCAGAAAAAAAAGACTCAGTACAGCATTTAATTACTTGTTCAGGCTTTAAACACTCTTTTCTCTTCATTCCATTCCGCTGACACTTGAACCGTAAAGCATCTTACCTGCAATAGCCAATTTCCAGTCAATTACTCCTCCTAAATCACAACCTCCAATAAGCAGTGAACAGATACTCTCACCAGAGAGGTGTTAATGTGCAGGTGCTGGGGTCTATAGTGCTGTCACATTATAAATCTTCCACAGACCATGCAAGGCATTATAAAAGGGGGATCACACAAAAGTTTCCGTCCTTGACTGCTGGTCTGATAAGGTTTGTGAGGGTTCTCCCTGTATTTTGCTGGGAGTGACGCATGAGGCACTGTGAGTGTGATCGAGTTGACAAAGTCATAGAGAGGGGAGAAACGAGGGCTCTTATTGTGCCTCTAATGTAATTGCCTGGACCACTTCATCATAAACGAAGTACTCGTGTGCAACGTTGGCTTATCTTCCCCAACCACCACTCCACCCTCAACACCTCAAATCCAGGGAGCACTATCTCAGAGAGCAGCTTAAGGATGTGCTTTGGACCACATCAATAAATGTCAACACAGATCAACCTGTCAGCAGGAAGGAGGCTTTAATGCATAGAACACGCAAGGCTACATATAAGAAAAGAGTAAAAAAGTGGGCAAAATTGCAGTATTGCTATTATGAATCCTAATTTCTATAAATAATCTGTATACATATGGTAACTGTAACAAATCAGTACAGTTACAATCCTTGAAGCTGTGTTGATCAGTATTTTTATATCAACTATGGACCAGTGAGTGAATGGAGTCAGTTGTAATGATAAACACACACAATGAATGAACTCTATTACATGCAGGCCTACTGAGCATGATTCAGTTCCACTGTTCTCATCAACCTTATTTACAGCCACAGCAGACGCGAAGCAAAGTTAGCAACTAGCTGTGAACACAGTGGAGCATTTAGCACCTAAAGAGCCAAGACCAAAATAAAACTTTAAAAGAGAGTGAACACGAGACTCATTCACTGGCTGACCACTAACAACTGCAACGCTGTGTCTCTTTCAGATTTTCAGGTTTTCCTTTGGAAAAAAGATGTGTATCAACAACAGGGAGCTGCAGTTATGCAGCTGCTTTGTCTGAAATGCACCAGAGAAGACAAATTTACAATTTCATTGCATTTTTTTTCACATGAAGATGCCGATTAATGCTTGCCTGTCTCTATGCTTGTGACCTGCGATGGACCTAGTGCTCAGGTGGGATAGGGTCCAGCTCCAAAATCTACTAAATTAACTTAATTTGCACAGTCGTAAACTTGTGTGTGTGTGTGTGTGTGTGTGAACAACAATTTTGTTGCCCTAGTGTATCTGTGGCAGGCTTTGATTGACTGGCTAAGTTAGACACAGCATCAGACCAAGGCTTCTGTCTCTAATCGCTTTCTCTCCCTTTCCTATCTGGACTCATGCTGACTGTGTACTCCACACACACACACACGCACACACACACCATTCAGTCTAGACTCGTGTTGACTTTGTACCACATGTATACACACCACACACACACACTGGTCATACAGATCATGACCTACAAGAGTTTTGACGCAGCTGTGTTTACCTGCTGTTCTTTGTGTTCCAGCATGTAAGTGTTTATTCATGTCTGTGTGTAACAAGTGAGAACAAGCAAGAGAAAAATAAAATCCTCTCAGATCACCTAAGTGGATCAATCTCTCTTTCACCACCGTGTCCCCTGCCTTGCACACCCATTCCTGATTGCAGTATGCATGCTGAGCTACGATTGATTTATTTTAGGCTTTCTCCATCCCAATTCCCCCCTCTGGCATTTATTTGGTACATGCCAAGTTAAAGCTGATCCATATATGAGCAGATCGACACCCCCAACACTCCTCTTGTGATCTTGCTGTCCTCATTGATTTGTCTCTTATTTTGCAAAGAGAAAAACTGTGAGGGCTGCATTATTGAGAAGAGTGGAGGCTGTAGAAATATGAGGAAACCTCTCTTTCTTTCTGAAATGATAAAGCAGACTGTACGACCCGCAGCTATGAAACAGACCTACATCTGAGAACATTGGACAAACAAGAACATTTGTCTTCACAAGCACTTTCCTCCCTATACAGCAAATCCTTTCAAATACTGTCTCTACCTTTGGTATCTCTGAACATCTTCACAGTTTTTTTTTCCTACAGATGGTGTGAGATTTCTAGTTGTGAAGAAATTCGGCACACACACGATCCAAGTGGCGGATTGTGTAATATGGGGAACAAAAAGTTTAAAAGTATAAGAAGAGAAGGCTCATAATATTTTAACAAAAATAACTACAGCAACTGTCACTATAACAGTAGACATTAAGGACATTAAGATTAAACCACTTCTCATGGCTGATAATATATATCCTAATATATATATAAAAATAAACACATAGGAACTGTATTAATTTGATTTACAGTACATGTTTAACCTTGCATACAGAGTGTGACACAAGATGATCATTGTGCAATTTACATTGACCTGCTATGTTTCTCTGTGGTCACCTGAAATCCAGTATGAGGAAGTATGAGAAGGATTTTGTGACACTGCTCAATAAAATTTAGAGGAACACTTGACCATCACAGTATAACATCCATCCATCCTCTGAGGGTAGCAGGGTGTGCTGGAGACTATCCCAGCTGTCTTTGGGACGAGAGGCGGGGTACATGGCCACCGGGGACAGGTCGCCAGTCTATTCCAGGGCCGACATACACAGACAATTTAGAGTCACCAACAAATCTGACATGCATATCTTTGGATAGTGGAAGGAGGCCGGAGTGTAGCTTACTAAAAGCGTGTTGATATAAGAGGTGCACCATTTACAGCCCTGTAGGCAACCAGTGGAGCGAAGTGCGAAGAGGTGTGACATGGGTGTATTTCGGCTGGTTGAAAATGAGGCGGGCTGCCGCATTTTGGACCATCTGGAGGGGTTTGATGGTGACTGCAGAAGCTCCAGCCATGAGAGAGTTAAAATAGTCGAGTCTAGAGATGACCATTGCATGGACGAGGAGCTGTGCAGCCTGTTGAGAGAGAAAAGGTCTAATCTTTCGAATGTTATAGAGAGTGACAGCTAATCAGGTTTCACGGGTAGTTCAGTTACTCCAAAAAAAGCACATCCATACGTGCAGTCAATTCAATTCAATTTTATTTATATAGCACCAAATCAGAACAGAATCATCTCAAGCCACTTTACAAATAAGTTCAAATGTAAATAGTCATAGAGCAAGAAACCCAACAATCCCCCTTGCACAAGCACTGGGCGACAGTGGAGAGGAAGAAGACTGTAGCTGGAAGAAACCAGCAGAACCAGGCTCATCGTGGGTGGACATCTGCCTTGACCGGTCGCTACAAGTGTTCACCTTACTTTTACATGCGATGCTAGTTGTAATGTTTGCATCTCGTTTTAATATGAATATAATATTACTTTGTGCCATATATACAACATACTTGTTTTAACAGCTTGTTTTCATAGACATTTCACATGTCACAGTACAATCCAATACACAGTAGAAAACAGGTGTGAATTCATTATTAGCTGCTTCAAATTCAGGTTTCTGCCATTGTGCATGGTGACCCACTGTAACACTATCATGGCATGTTGGGACACTTGAAGAGAACAAAGCTACTGTTATTGGTAACAGATGCATTATCTGTCAAGATAATAAATGCATGCAACTCATACAAATTTACATATTTTAATATGTTAAAGACTGTCCAAAATAGCCCATCATTACCAGCATATAAAATGGGAAAAACAAATATTAAAGTGTTGACATCCAGTTGATGACACCTCTAGGTGTAAGACAACACAAGTATTTATATCATTTAGTATTTAGTGTTTCAATTTTTTTAAAGAAGCTTACAGTGCCCCAAAACACACTTTTCTCCATTTGAGTTGTACTTTAACTGAAAGTTGTATATCTTGGGAGAGCAAATTACCCAAGTTACCATTAGAATATGGTAAAAGTTCAAATTCCATTTTGGTCTGATGTTCAGTTCAGAGATTCTGGTAGACCTTACAGTGTTACAGCTGATGTTGGCATCCAAACCAGGCAAGCAATAACCTAATGTACAACTAAAATAAAATATTCTGCTGTAAAACATTATCACTGGAAGAGCAAAAATGCAACCAAATCAGTGTTAGTGTACTTACATATGAACATATAACAATCTATACAGAAATAAACTGAGATATAGGCATTAGTAAATAATTTAATAGGGACAAGCACTTAAGTAAAATTGCTTAAGGGAACAAAATGCCAAAAGAATTTTGAATTGAATTGTAAGATTGAAAACTGTTACAGAATTATAAATCCTGGTATTGCCAGCAGACAACAGTTTTGAATCTTGAACTGCCCCTTCACAATTTATTATTTAAAGCATATAAATGTCCTGGGATGCATGATTATGGCCATAGTCAATGTTCAGTATCTGCAAATAAATGCAATTGGACAGTTAGGGGCATCCCTTATGACAGTAAGGGATGTAAGTGGATCCCAGAAACAGGTTTGAGGGACACCCACACTTACTTAAAGCTTCACACTGCAATTAAAGATACAAAGAAGGTAAGCTTTTTCCTTATTTATAAGGCAGCATATTGTTTATATAAAAACCTTGGTGTTTCAGTACATAGTTGCCCTGGGTCGCTAAACCAGTTTCTAACAACCAAAAACCTCCAAAAATAAACATTCACGTCACAGAGGATTAATTAACTGTGATTTTCCTGCAAGGAATTCTTAGGTCACACTTTTATGTACTCATGCCATATTTTATCTCCTACTTTGAAGTGTAATTTGGGATAAAATAACAGGACATAACAAGTACAACTTATTGAGTACTATACTGTATCGCTCAGTTCATTTAATCCTTCTTGGAAAACAAAACGCTCAAAAGTCTTTTGTTTGGCAATCAATGAAAATATCACAGAAAAAAAGATACAAAACAGGCACTACTGAGTCTACACTGATGGATTATAGCCTCAGACAAAGCAGTATTTCTGCCAACAGGATATTTAAGCTTCAAACAAAGATTTCAAGTTAAATCTTATGAGCAGCTGATAGAAAAGCAACAAAAAAGTAACATATTATGCTGCTGTGTTTCAGACAAGCAGATTTACAGTATTTAACATTTTCTACAAGGCAGCTTGCTACTCAAGCAAGTTCAGAATTGAAAAGATATTTTGAGAGGTTAAAATTGCCCCTTTGTATTTATAAGATGTTTTCCTGAAAATGGCTAGTTAAATGTTCAGGACAAGCGGACTAGTCTCATTGCACTCATCGGTAGATAATCAGTGATGACTCATATGATTATACTGTGATTAAAATTGTAAAAAACTTTATAGTGATTTTTAGTAGTGCACTTATCCAATATTCAGTATTGATATTAATCCGATGCTGGCCAAAATCTGTGTATTGGATATTGTAAGTGGAGGGAAACTATAGACAGATCTGATACATTGCAGGCGATTTGCACAAGCAAAATGAGCTGTAACAAATATTAAGTAAACTAAAGTGCATTGGCAGCAGTATCAGATTGTAAGCTCACTAAAGCCTTAAGCTTACCTCTGCACTTCCCCTGTTGAGTGTGAAGAAGATAAGTTTCTCTCTCTGGTAAAAGTGAACTTCTTTTGTCTTGTTCACAATGAGACGATGAAAAAATGTGTTTAAATGGCTGGATAACATCGATACGCAAAGATAGTGTGTAGGGGAGCTGTCACTGAACTTGCTTCCACCATGCATTAGGCCAGAGTAGACTTTTGTCTGTCACATAGGCAATTGCTCGATTTACAGTACATTCAGGCTAGTTGTGCCACAGAGGTAGCATGGCACATCGCTTTTGTCCCATCATGGCTTAGTGTTTCCATGTTAACTGCGGTGAGTAAGAGAGATGTTAGGCTCCATTTTACACATTAATTGTTGTTGTTGAAAAAAAATGGCAATGGCATCTTTTTGGCATAGGCGAAAAGATCAGCAGACACTCAATGTTGTGGTATCAGGATTGGTACTGAACATGAAAAAGTGGTATCAAGCCACCCCTAGAAATGATTCTATCTCTGTACATTAAAAACGATTAACGTTTCAGAAAGGCAATAAACTGAAGTAAGTATATTGAGAACACCAATGAGAAAAACACAAAAAATCTTATTCTTCACATGTAAAAACAGATGTGCAAGATAAGATTAGGTAAATCACGTTATTCTCCTCATAAGAGCACACATTCAACGTGCCCTTTTGTTGAGAAGGAAGATGTGATTAGATGCCAGATGCATGACTGAGATATTGGCTGTAATAATGCAAATTAAAAAAAGTGCCTTTAGTGACTCATCACAAATTTACCTCAGATGAATTATGTTTGTGTTTAGCATATTTTCTGTAAATTACTAGAGTGAAAATAAAGCAGTACAAGAATGTATTCCATTAGTAATGGACTGCAGTCTCCCCCGCTCTTTCTCCGTCTGCCTGCCGTCTATTTTTCCTGGAGGCTAATTGTGATTGGCTGATTAAAACAATTACAGAGATAACAAAATCCAATCAACTATGGACGTTAGCAACATGCAGATACATGGACCACCTGGAATATGCATTGGATGATTTAGATGTGTGTCCAAATGCTGGCGAGAAGATAATACCAAAATAGAAAATAAAAGTCTGATACACACAAATTAAAAGCTGTCTAAATAAAGAGATTATAGGTTTAGAGAGAAAAAACAATGTCAGTGCCTATAGAAAATCAGCATGTGATAAATTTTTTATTTTTTTTTTGCATGTTGTGATTAATTCCTCTGTTGTGATAGTATAATAGAGTATATGCCTGGAGCTGCTCCTTTTTACTCTATTTTCACTAACTTCTCTACATATTTCCATCCCTCACCTTTAGACCTATGTTATTATGCAGTGTGTCCTTCTCTGCTTCTCTCTTTTTGCACACATTTAGCTGGCAAGGGAGGTCTGAGACACCCAGATGTTTGCTGAACTGGAAGCCTGCGTTGGCAGCAGCTGCCAGCCCATCACAGAGGAACACAGACGGGAAGTAAAAATGTCAGCGTGCAGTTTAACTTTTAGATCCTCTCCCTCCTTCTTTTCTCCAGCTTGCCTTCTCCAACATCATTTCCCCTCCTTTCCTCTCTCCAAATAAGAGAGTGAAGTGATTTGAGAACTCAAACATGCACAGATGTGACCACAGAACAGCCTTCAGTTTGAGTTGTATGAGAAGCAGAAAATTGTATGATTGACAGTTAATCTCCTTATCTGGTTCTCACAAACATACTATAAATCACCATCCTGTCACGTCCTGAAAACCCTTCCTCTCTTTCTAGTTGGTCAACATAGAGGTCATATTTATTAAGTTGTTTTGTAGCCATTGACATTGCTCTCAGCGGCCATGCTCTAGTCGGCATCTTCTAATATCTATTGTCTTCTGCCCCGATTTTACTTCAGAACATGTTAAATGCCATGACAGCGAGCAATGGCTGAGAGAGGAAGTGAGTAGCAGAGAGAGAGACGGGGAAAGAAAGAGGGAACCTGGCAGGAGGAGGAATCTATTTGGAGCACTTAGTCAGCCAAGACTCCCCAACAACAAAATTGAGAGAAGGAAAATGACCAGCAGGCAGGCAGCAGCCACTCTGCCTCCCCAACCCTCCAGTGGGATGAGAATAAATTGAAGTAAAATGTAACCTAGAAATAACAATCCGGTGCATGCGTGCGTGTCTGTTTGGCATTCCATCAACCAGCTGCTTTCATTCACTCCTCGGCCACCATTTCATTTTAACCACAGCTGTGACACAAATATCCGAGTTTGCGGTGCAGTATTTTTAGTGTTGTGTCTCTGTGTTTAAAGACTCAGAAAATGAAGATAAATACTGTTTCTGTACACCTGGCAAACTTCGACACCTTGAGAGAACAGGCAGGGACATGCATGCAGACAAAGATCACAGACTGCCAACAAGATGGTGGACTGTCATTCTCGTCCAGAACGTTTTCAGTAAGTGCAATTCTAACTAGAAAGTTCCTGGGGAAACTTTGAAGGTGCCTGCCACCTTGCGCCCGTGAACCTTAAGCCCATAACGCCAATG
>JAUYWH010000003.1:13479591-13538895 GCA_034779795.1 Ctenopoma multispine | reverse complement strand
AAATAAATGACCCTAAGTAAGACACTGAACCCCATGTTACCCACAGTGTGTCAGATCAGCTGCATGACAGCTCTGCCATCGGTGTGAGAGTGTGTGTGTGCTTCTAGAGTGTGCCATATAAGTGCAGACCATTTGCCATTTACCGGCACCCCGGCATGACTTTTATTGTGACATCCGACATGAAGTATAACATGCATGTAATCATGCACATCACTTTCAAAACATGAGGGATGGTGGATGAACTGTGATGCGCATCCATCAGCTCTGACACTACCTCTCTAAGAAGCTTAAAGGACAGTCATCAATATCTCCCCCCTGGTGTGGTATGGTAGCTTTTAGACCAGGGGTCGGCAACCTTCAGCATTAAAGGAGACATTTGAGCCAAAGGGAGCAGTCGAAAGATCATTTTATTATTTCATTTGATTCTCCACTGTTTAGTCCTGTGTTTTTGCAACACTGCTCTACGTGCCTCAAATTGCCCCTCAGGGACAAATAAAGTTTTATGAATTGAATTGAAATGCAGAGTAGATTTACCTGTGACTGTCATTACTCGACATGTTCAACATGACAACGATTATTATCAGTGTTTAGACTGAGAATAACTGACTTTGAATAACTTTTTCGCCATCAGGTCTTTTCATCTCCTGTATTAAATCTGTATGATGAGCTCATATTTCACACTTATTAAATCAGCAGAATGTCTTTTAGGTCGGATCTACTTTCACTGCCTCTTTCTGCCACTCTTTAATATATTTGTCCATATTTCCTCCACTTATTCCCCAACATTGTCACTCTCTTGCTCTGCCAGTTGGAGGTGTGTGTGTCTTTGTGAGGGCGGGCGGAGGGGGGCACGTACCGGCTCAGGTGTGCGCAGTAACCGAAGAAACGCAGCTGTAGACTGTAAAATGACCATCTATTGCGTTTCACTTTATTGTGGAGAGAATCATGAGGGTTCATACTGGGAGAAACGATCAAACTAACTACACTTTAGAAAACGAGCTCAAAAACCCACGACTGACGATATTTGCAAGATACTTTTTTACGGGCTTAAAACTGCGCCCCCTCCAGGAAGTGGCGCCCTATGCAACCGCCTATTTTAATCAGAAGATTTTCTTTTTTTCGATTTAACCATGGTTAGCTTACTGGTTAAAAGTTAAAAACAAGTCACTTGTCGAGCGGCGACAGGTGATGCACAGGTGACAACCACTACAGTGCTATGACGCAAATTTCAAACGACACATTATTACAACACGTTTTATTTTAATGTTACAAGATCGCCTTAATCTCCAAAATAATAACTATTATATTTTTATATAAACTATATATACCTTTAACGCCATCACAGTTTGTCTAACAACAATCAGCAATAACATTTAAACCACCTTGTGGTGTTAATGATGTGTCAGGGACCTTCTTTCTTGGTAAAGAAAAATTCTATTAAAACCCCATAGCAGCATCACCTCACCTCACTTGACTTGGGTAGCACTGTGGTTCTTGACTAGCTCACTAGCACTGCATACCTATATATACTTGTTTTGTTGAGAATTACTTTACTTTCTTGTTTTGGCAATCGCACACGTTTTCTTTGAAATATGTTTTTGTCTAGCTTCAATAAATGTTCAAAAATACTGTGTCAGTAAGTGGTTATTTCAAAAAACGTTCACATCTGATGAAAAAAACAGCAATGAGATTAAACAATTGAAGAAAATAATAGTACATATAGTGAAAATACAGACTGCAAGGTAAGACAGGTATAAACGTGGGATGAAGAACTGAAGCTTAAATATGTAGATTTATTGCCAGTCTGTTGTATTTGAATGCATTAGATTAAGAAGTATGCCTAACTGAGTCTATTTGCGACATCAGCCAGCTGGCCACCGGAACAACATTAGTCTTGACCAAAAGAATAATGACACCCACTGGGTCACCTGCCATGAAAACACCTCAATGCACTGATGGATTAATGGTCATTAAAGGATGAGGTGAAACAAACAAACACAACTGTGCCTGAAGGAATCCCAAACACATTCCATCACTGTGTCCTCTTCTCCCTACCAGTCACAAATCTGATTGCTGTTTTTCAATCAATTTACTTTTCCATTTGTTGATAATTAATTGAAATTTCCCTGCTAACTGATGACTAAAACAAAACAGATTAAGATCAGAAGGCTTCTGCGTCTATCACCACTATTTAACTGTAATCTGAATGCTAAGAAGGATGACTGACAAAATTAGTTAATACTAGATATGAGTTCTTGTTGTATGTTTGATAGCAAAACTAAGATGCATGTCCATATCTGTGCAAAATGTGTTAATACTAGATATGAGATGAGAGCAACTAACAATTATTGTTATAAATATTTCAGATGGACACATTAACATTAACTAACATTAACATGAAATAGCCTTAGAGTAAAACTATGCTTTATTCTTACTTCAACCACATTTCTTTCAGATATTCAAGTGCAGTCTGCTTTTTTTCTTAAATTTTTATTAATCACAGATTCATCTATGGTTAGTTTTCATACTCAAATGACCAGCAAACCAACATGAGGATTAAGCAGAGCAATCAAACTGAGGTAGCAAATCAGCAGGTTTTACCTACTGAACTGTTTGCAATTGCCGGGTTTTCTCCATAGATTGTTGTGAAATATGATCTGATCTTTTCCAAAGTCATAAAAATCAACAAACACAATATTTCTAAGCTAATAAAACACAGCCATGATCTTTCATGTGTATATTGAACACACCCAATAAACATACACAGTGATGCCAGAAAAAGTAAGTGAAAGTGTTTTTATTGACTGGTTGAACTACCTTTGGCAGCAATAACCTCAAGCTGTGGTTAAGAGTTGCACAACATTAGGGAGGAACTTTGGACCATTTGTTTTAATATATTAGTGTCATCAATTCACAAATCTTTCTCCCAGTAGCACTGTGGAGTGTAAAGGTGGTCTTTAGCAAACTTTCAGATGTGCTGTAATGTTTTTTGAAGAGAACACTACTCAGTGTGTGAAAAGATAACGTATATCAACAAAAAATCTGATCACATTTCATGACCAATTTATGCAGGAAACAAGGACACTGCACTTGTATTTGAAGGCCACTGTATTTGAAGAGAAAGATTGTGTGTAGGGATAGCAGGGGGAATGAAGCTCATAATACAAACCCCACATAAAAGTATTATAAAACCAGGACCTCCTGTGTAAACATGTAGCAGTGTTCATGATCATATTCTGTGCAAAGAAGAAAGAGATTTACATCCTGAGCTACAGAACATGCAATTGTTCTCATGGTGGAGCTGGACTCCCCCTCAGTTGAAACAGCTGAGCAATTCTTATCAGACTGAAAAGCTGAAATTCTAAACAGAGTGCTGGTGACACAAAAAAGAAAATCGTTGGCAGCTTAAGTACATCTTTGTCGGCTGTCATGGTAATTCTAAACAGTAAATGGCCACAATGAATGACTGAATTACTTTTCTAACATCTAGTGAAATGTTACATGTCAGAGGCTGTTCCCCCAAACTAAATCAGACACACTGGAAACTATGGGTTCAACGTGAATTTCAAGCAGAATGGCCTACAAGTTTCTTTCCAGTTGAAACGTTGCTCCAAACCTCAAATTGTACTCTAGTGCCATCAGTAAGTGAAGTGATAAAACAATGGAATAGCTCAGCTGTGACTGGAGGATGCATACATCTTTTATACAAACAATGTTTTGTTGAATTGCAATAGACAGCTGCTTTTTGCTTTCTGCTTTGTTTACATAGTGTTGCACAAAGAATACAGAAGACAATTTGCCAAATACTAGAGATATACAAACTAGCAGATTTAGTCAAGGTACACAGCTTGGCTCTGATTCCTTTTTACAGAGTGGCTCTGCCCTGCAGAGCCCAAAACAACCTGTGGTAAATAAAACAAACTTCTTATAAAGAGTTTTATTAATTGGCGCTACCCCCATTCTTTTATTAATTAACAGTGACGTTTGACTGTTGGCATGAAGCATGTGGTGTGTGGGCCAGAGTCATGGGCAGCAGTGAATTCTCAGTGCTTCTTTACCTTTTTATTTTTAAATACCGCAATTTAGGATGAAGTCTTGCATATGGCGCATGCACACACACACACACACACACACACACACACACACACACACACACACACACACACACACACACACACACACACACACAAGCACAAAAACCCCAGTGGTGTGGATGCAGACAAATAGCCTTGAGATGAGAAACTTGTAAATTGTTCCCATGGTAGAGGTAGCCAGAAGAGTTGGATGGATTTTTTCATACTTTGTTAAGGGAGTGTTTATAACATCATTGTGAGGTTAAACGCACATCAGCACTAAAAATGGAACACTAGCCCCTGGGTGCAGTGAGCGCTTATGACTCTAGGTACAGCATGCATACAAATGGAAGGAGAGACAAATGCAGAAATAGTATGTATGCGTTTGTGTAGTCCAAGAACATGAGCTCATTCTCAGATCTGGCAACAAAATCAACAGCAACCAAAACACCCATGAGCACAATCCATGCTCTGTCACTCCTTTCTCTCTTCCTTTTTCTTCGCCATTGCTCGCTTCTGTTGACATTTTCTCTCAACAATGCAGCATCTTTGATAGCAGCAGTGCTACTCAGCTTCTTTTCAGACATGACGATCCGCATGAATGTCAAAATGGAACAGCTCACCTTGGGCTTCAGCCCCGTCCTTAAAGAAGACCTACCAGCAGGAGCCAGTGACATGGAATGATCTGTAAGTGGGTGGAGCGCATGTGTGTGCAACAATACTTGTGAGGTGCAGAAGCAAGGCTGAGATAAAATGTAAGATCATTTGAGACCTGTTAAATCCAGTGTCCAAGGTTGATAAAACATCTGATTCATTGCTGTGTGTGACTGCTCCTCCTTGGTCTCAACGTGTAAGGGAACCAGAGAGAAAGGTGACAGCTCTTCTGTGTGGAGACATTTTTCTTTTTCATTGACCTTCCACATACTGCAGTTGACACAGACTTGTGTATGCGCGCTTTTGTGTTCAGCTACACTATGTTTACGTATGCGGGGGCATGTGTGTGTATTCCGCACATGTGAGTTGGGATCCATGGTGATGGATTAGGGCTGGAACTAATGTGCCCACCCACCTGTGAAATGAAAACCAGGGGAGAGGGGGACAGGCAGAAAAGGGCCCCATCACACTCACATCAGGCTTCCTACAGACAAATCTGACACTTTATGACAGTTTGATGGTGCACACACACACACACTCACACATAAAGTATATAAGCACTCTACCCCATGCATTCCCTCTTTCCTTTTTCTCCATCTTAGAAACCTCCATACAAAATAGACCTAATAGCCACACAATTCGCCAAGTCACTTGTAGTGCTAGACACGTCTGACCACATCATCAAAAAAAGGAGGCCATGGATGAGGTGAGCACGTAGAAAAGAGAAAAATCTAGCACAGGCAACACCTCTGGAGAGAGATTTTCAAAGTGCAACAAAGAGACACTGTAATATAACAACAGTATCATTTACTGTGACATGACTGATGGGTTCCTATCTTTTCTTTGTGTTCTGTTTCTTTTGAGTGAAGCTTGCTGTTATTCGCGTTATATCTCAGTGCGAAGCAATTTTACACAGTGTAATTTAATACAGTTTATTGTAGATTTGTATTCATTAATTGCCAAGCACCGTCCTTCCATTAAACACAAAGTAAAGGCTTTCATATAAAAGGCAGCTGTGACTCAGTTGGTACGGCAGTCTTCTATGAACTGCAAGGTCATTGTTTCTCCTGTTGCGGTATCTTTAAACAAGACACTGAAATACAAGCACTTTGAAAACAGCTGTCCAAGTGTATCCTTAGGATCAATAAAAACAATACAAAGCGATATTTATTTTCTCCTGTTTATTTCAAAAGATTAGTAAATGATGATAATGAACATTTCTTGGTTTTATCAAATACTAGTATCTATACTTAATTTTAATAATTAGTCAACGAATATAAGAAAATGTCACTTAACAGTCAAAAATGTTTATTATTCAACTTCAAAGTCAAAGTCCTCCAACTTTAATGCCCACATAGGTCATTTGTGCCAAAACTTTCATATGACCGTGTTGTCCCAGGCCCACCCAGGCCTGGGTTTAGGGTTTAGGCACTAAATAAACATGGTTAGGCTTAGTAAAAATGAATGTTTGCAAAAAGGTATTGCTTTTTTAACTTCCCACGACGTCCATCACAGGGCTTGTCATGTGAATGGATTAGTGTCAAGCAACGAGTGTGCAAGCAATGCAATTTGGTTGTGAATAGATATTGCTGAAAGATAGTTGGGTTAGGTTTAGACAATAAATAAACATGGTAAAGTTAGTAAAAAGTCACGTTTTGTGCTAAAAAAAGCTTTAAAACGATGCTTCCTAACCTTACATGGCGTGACTTTCAGACCTTTTGTTTGTTGTGTTACAATAACAATAGCATTAAAGTTCTCATATACTGGACACAACTTGAACTTAATCACAGTTTATTTATGATTTAGCTAGGGCAGACAGGTTTTGACAGCTTTTTTTCCCTTGAATAAAATCATTATTTCAAAATGGATTGTCAACTGAAGTTAAGCTATCTAGCACGTTACACAAACATTACCATTACAGCTATATGATACCATACGATATTTGGATGGCTGTGACCTTCAAATTTGGTAAAGTGTGTGTTGGCATGTTGACCTAACAGTTTGGCTCAAATTAGCTTCTGATTGTGTTATTTATATTTATAATATTTTTATTGCATGTTGTGCATGCGTAAATGGGACTGGTTGTTGATGGGTTGTTGATTTGGGATATATGGGATGTCTATTTGTGGTGAAACATCCTGTTATACTGGATAATAATGATATATTATTGATATTACATATCATATTTATGCCTCTGTAGTTAATATCTTGTAACTCTCACAGGTGTTGAGCCTTGTGTTAAGTCACTTTCATCCACCTGATAACAGTTACTGTCGAAGAAAATATGGGGTAGTTAAGTGGAATGACAATAGTCTATAGCCCTACTGTTATGCTGAGGTTATGCTAAGGCCATTTAATTTTAGGAGGATATCACTTAAGGCCTCAGAATAAAATACACAGCAACTAGAATAATTTAAGTGGGACAAATATAAAAAATAAATTAAAAAAAATCAGGAACAGTACAAACATTTTTTCCCAGCATATTTTCAATGATCATGTTAATTAAAATATCATCGATTCACTGGCTCACAGACTGAACCATGCCATTAGCACAGACAATAAAAACACTAAATTGTGTGAAAGTTTAGCTTGATAGCAAAAGTGGTGACAAAGCCTAAAAGACACACTGTATATTGACAAATTTAGGTTCATGAACTACTCAGTCAAAAGAGAATGGTACAAAACAGACTGGGGCAATGCCCACTGTGTTTCCACGCTTGACAAGTTAACCAGACAACTTGCAAAGTCGAATGAGTTTGAATATCTCTTGCATGCAAAAGGATGGTGGGCTGGGAGATTGTGATTGACCTCTAAGCACATACACATCTATTTTTTCTTTCATCATTTAAAAAGACATTATGTGTGTTTATTAGGAAGATTTGCCTGAGGCAACGCCAGCTTTTAGTTTTTTATGATTACTCTTTTAATGTGGCGAAGGGTGTCTAAAGCAGGTTGTGCCCATCTGTTCACTGTCAGGTATCTGACCATCCTGCATCCTCTATGTATGTTTGTGTGTCTACAATATGTGTGCACCCCTTGCAGATGCCCAAAATCTACTTAAGGGTGATAATTTCCCTGTGATTACTCTAATGCGCTACAGTGATGCTGTCCTGTCTGTGATTTCTCCACTGCTTGGCAGGACCACACACACCCTCCATATGGTCGCTGACTGTCAGGCACACAGACACACACTTATCATCCAGAATGCAAAGCTATGAAGAGATGAAAAGGAAATAAGAAGGCAGGGATTGGAAGGGAGAGAGAGACAATTGTCTCCACTTTGTAATTTGTGCATATTTTATTGAATTCTCCCATGACAGCACTCAACATTCTTGACTGTGCCTCGTTGTGAGTTGCAAAACCGGGCTGATAAACAAAGGTGGCAAATTACATAGTCTGAAACTTTTGATACAGATAGAGTCTAGGATGAGCTGGGGGAATTAATAAATAATATTTGTTCAAACATTAGTAAGGAGGGAGCTGATGAGGTTGGGGTGGGCTGAGCCCAACGTCTTTGACATATTTTGAATGTCAATATTTAACCAGTATAAATAAATATGATGCACCCCCACAATCTTTCCGGACTACATTATATGTGTGTGTGTGAACAGAACTCTTACATTTTATGAACCTCTTTGCACTTAATTTGAAGCTAAAACTAAGATCATTTAAGGCTTCTAAGATAAATGGCACGTCGTTAACATTAATGGGAACATTTGGATTGACTACATTTAAATGTTTTGGTTTACTTCATGATTTGTTTTATTAGATTTCTGTAAAGATTTGAAAATTGAAATAGACTTGAAACTTTCTCAAGAAAGATGCGGTGAGTCAGTTAATCAGTTCCAACTGGACAATTCATCATCTAGCACACAAGTCAAAAACTAAATGTGAGATGTATGGAAAGCTATATAAACTAAGAACAAGGAAGGATGCAAGAACCAAAAACCTAAATTGTACTGAAAAAGAGGCAATTAGTAACGGAAATGTTCATTGAGAAACAGTGCCAGTACTTTCAAAAGTTGGCTAGTCAAGTCAATTCCAGCTAAGTGGCCGAATACTTGGCTGTGTACTGATCCTGGAAGGTTAAGTAATGTACTGATATACGGCTGCCAGATGTGGTTAGTAGTCAAGGACATGGATTTGAATTTGGACTGATTTAGAATGCAAATCCACCCAGTGTTGCAGCCCTTAGATCACCAAAACACTAAGCCAATGTTGGCCAATAAAATAGTCTGCAAATTTAAAACTACTCATTTTGTTTGCATTGCTATTACTATGATAAAACTATGTTGATCAACTTTGCCTAATAGTGTGTGGGTTCATAATGGGTACAATACATTTGCATTAATCTCAGACTAAGATTACTGCTGTAGGTACGAGCAGCAATTAAATGTATTTTTATTAAAATAACACAATAAAGACCATTTTTTTCCATCTACAGTACAGGATACCGTACTAAATTTCTGGCATTCAGTGGCTGGTGTTGCCTGAAGGTCACAGTGCAGGTAACGAAAACATCGGGGGGGTGGAACATGACAAGTGTGTTTGCGTGCTTGTTACATCCTGTCACTGGCAACACAAGAGATACATAAATGAGAGCTTTGCACAGCCATAAGACGTTATGATAAGAAGTGCAATTTTTCTTTAAATGATAAAAAAGAAGTTAATAAATCCTGTTGTACAAGACAGGTATATTATTTATTTTTAATGAATTCTCTTTTTTATCTTTTATATGTTTATTCTCTCGTTTATGTTCATAAATTTCAATTGCTTTAATTGAGATAAAATTTACAGCTTCATGGGCTATAGTACATGTTCAGAGTAAAGATATGCATGTATGTGACACAGCCTGCTTGTCTTGGATCTATCTGTGGCTTTCTGTGGTGCTGAACTCACCCCAATAAGACTGCAGCAAAGGAAAGGCCCTACAGTCAGAGTTCCTTTTACTCTCTAATAGTGATGCTGTAAAAGACATGAGTGGCAGTGAGTAATCACAAGCAAGTCAATAAGAAGTGAGACTGAAAGAAAGAAACATAGTGCAGGTACAGAGCTGTTAAAAAAGAAGTAGCCGACAGAAGAGGGACTGTGCACTAAAGCTCAGATAATGTTTCATTTCATCCATTAAAGCTGGCCCCTGCAGAGTGAGTCACTTAGCAATTGCTGCAACCTTTGTCTTGCTTCTGTTCTTCTCTTTCTGTGAGCGTTATGTCTCAGATTATTGTGACTTCTTTTCTTAGAAGTGCAAACTCCTACTCTCTTCCTCCACTTCTCAATTAACAATCTGCTAAATCCTGCTGATTGCCCAATCATATACTGGAATTATGCACAGAAGGCCTGTGACGCTTTGGCTTTCTCCACTTGTTTCCAATGTCTGAAAAATCCTGACTAAAAAAAATATTTTGACTGCTTCCAAGAGCCAGGCCACAGGACTCTGAGTATAATATTCATAAGTTCAAGTACCTTTAGATGAGTGGTGATCCAATTGTCTAATTCTCTTTCTGTTTGCCCTGCTTAGCTGGAAGCCGGATTCCATTAATATCAGGGCAAAATACGGTGAAGACAGTTTTGAATGTTCATCCAAAACCCCAAACCCTGAATACAGTGAAATCATAAACCAATTCAGGCTCAGCAAACCAAGCAATTATTTTCAGGGGTGACACAAAGTTCTCCAGGAATTTGAAGTAGTTCAGTATTTTCTCACAGCCATCAGAGGGTTCAATATATAATTAATCCTTTTTTTTCCACCGTTTTCAAACTTACCACATTCCAAAATGCATATTCAATGTGCATCACCTGCTGTGACCGGTTGGCAGCAAACATGAATCTTGTCTGCATTAGCTGAAAGACAATTAATCAGCTGGTGGTACTGTATTTGCATATCATTGTTCTGGAGGTTTCTCATAATGTTAATGTTAGGTCAGATGAACTGTGCCACTGCCATGCAAATGATGCTACAGATTATGCAGTTAAACTACCAAAGCCCTGGCATTTTAATATACACAGAGATGCAACTAAATTAAAGATTGAGGAATGAATAACAAAGTTTTACTTCCTATATAGCCAATAGAAGCTGTATCAACAGTTGTGATTAAAATGGTCAAATTAAAATGTTAACTATAGCCTGGTAATTATGCACTCCAAACCAGTCCCTATATGTTAAGTCAAAGTATGGCTTTTTTTTCATACTGATCGATATTGACAATTATGAGTCTAATTTGCCCTCTTGTGACTCCTTATTTTGATCTCATACTTAAAGTACCTTATCTGACACACTTTCATAACAGCAGCATTCTAATTAATCACACACCTTATTACCAGAGGTCCTGGTTACAAAGATGTTACTTTTATAGGCTTAAACATCTGGTATGACTAGATCCCCTGAAGATGTATGCCTTCTTGGATTTTCTAACCACATAACTACAGAAACTATTGATTTATTTGTGGTTGTGCAAAGATGTTATATAGTGACTGTCTACAAAGAGCACTTAAGCAAACAAGTTACTGATGAAATGAATGTTCATTAGTAACATCTAACAAAGAAATGTGATAAAAAGGAACAAAGTGCTGCAACACCAGGTTTATTTTTTCTCTTTTTCTTATGTCTTGACTTTTCAGTTTGCTTGTCTTGTGTGGACATCTTACTGATATTACAGAACAGTCAGTCTGTTGCTGTTTTCCTTGTTGTGGCACAGCACATTAGCTGTATAGTCCAGATGCTTAACTGGATTATTGTGCAGCAGGGTTGACACAGATGCGAAACATTTATTGACTTATGCATCAGTTTATCATTTTTATCAAAGGATTTTGATCCCAATAATTGTTTTTTACTTTTTTTTTCTACTCTCTACTGTTTTGATATTTTAAAAGTTAGCATGGATTGCAGCTATTTGTGGCTAAATCCCAGCAACAGTCAAACTTCCCATTTCCTTACTGTGATAAAAAACATATAAACTTAGATATTTCTAATAGAATTGATGATGTTATTCTGCGGCATCATATGTACAGAGTCTGCTGTAGTTCATTATCATCCATAAATGGAGATGACATAGGTACCAATGGATGCAATAATTCCCTTCCCAGGTTATTCTGGGACAAACGCCGTACAGCAACTTTCAACATACAATACAAACACACCTTCTGGTATCCTGAAGCATACACACACATGCCCAAACCCATAGATGACAATTTAATTGCCAGAATAACTAAGAAATTGATCTGGAAATACAGGGATCTCTTAGCGTATCCTTTGTAATGGATATGGGGAACAGAAAAGGGAATTAGGCCTAGACTTGCTACTGACAGAGCATTAGAATAATCCCTGCTACTTAGGACAACAGTCAGATACTAAATATGCCAAATCCACTTCCCCAACTCGTGGAGCAAAAGCAAACTAATGAATGAGGCGCCTTTGCATATTCACCATTATAATTGAAGTCGGACAGAGAGCATTTATTTTTATGAAACACCATGAAGCACGGCAACACTATCCATGTGCCTTGCCAAACAAACACTTAAAGGCAAACAACACTGGAATGGATGCACACACTCATACCAGCATACACATCCACACACTTCTTTTATTACAGCTACCCTCTGAATCCTAACAAGGCTGAGAACAGTCATTTTCTGAGTTGTTAAGTTCAAAACATAATGCTAGAGCAAGATGAGAATAAGTCATGATACATACAGCAAGAATGTGAAAAAAAAATACATGCAACTAAGACATGATGCAGAACAAAGCTAAACCCCCTATGGTCACCATACTGAGGAATGTCATCCTTAATTTCTCATGACCTACCTGTCATTTTATTACACATATATTTCCTTATATTTAGAACCATCAATATCTACAGTACATTACGTGGGAGGGTTGCAAACTATTTGCAGTGATTTTAAATTCCCACTGCGACCTTTCATTTGGAAGATATGAATAGCAGAATCCCAGAATACCTAGAGAAGAAGGTACGATACATTCAGGTAAAGATTATCTGCAATATTGAGACACTGGTTTATGGTTATATCAATATTTCCATCTGTACTTATTGTAATCTAATGTTCTGAATATCATTTATAAGGTTAGTAGGTGTTATATTACCTGTTATTAAAGTGCTGATAATGATCTGTCATGGACGTGATGAAGTGTCAGTGGTCAATAAAAAGAACCATGCAGAAACAGGAACTGCTTTTATCAGTCGATTCAATCAGTTGAGTTATGTCTTATGTCTTGATTTCTAATCATTTGTTATCATTTAGGTAGCACTGTAGTTTCTTTTCTTATTCTTCTGTATTTTCACTGTAGTTCAATTTGCACTTAAAACAACAGAGAAAAAAAGTGCATGTCCTAACATTAATGTTGAATCAATATTCATATACACCATGTATGAAACTGTTCTCTTGACTAAACAAAATAAATCCTGTTCATCGTGTGTTAGTAAAGTAATACACAGAAATCAATTGAAAAACAAATCAACTAGAATACCTACAATTGTTTTTTAAGTAATTGTACCAGATATAAAATTTTTGAAAACTAAATTATGGTGGCTCAGAGGTTCAACATTAACATTATTTTTGTCTAATATAAAAATGCAAACACTGATTAAAAAAACATGAAAAGGGTTTTAAATTAGTGTATGCATTTATTTTTCTGACAGAAAAATAAAACAATTTTAATGTTGAGCTTACAGAGCACTCCGGGGTAATCTGAAATTGCCAAACAGCCTTTAAATCATGAATTATTCTTAACTAAACCTACATTGCGCAATTTAGCTGTGGTTATTTAATACCTATGCAAAAGTGGAAGAGATTTTCTCTCTCCTTTCTGATGTATTAACCTAAGTGTAGCATTAAATTTGGATGTAAAATTTAAGATATGGATTTTTTTATACTCTTATTTATTGATAAACATACCAACCACATTACACCATTCATGTTGTAGAAACCAGGCTATTTTAACTTTCACTTTCCTGACTGACTGCATGTAACTGTCTGCAAAATTTGTCGATTTTTAGTGGAATTCATTCTTCCCCGTATCCGAACACTGTTTCCTGTGCCACTGGCTGCCACACAAACGCACGCTAGTATATTACCACCTGGGGCCTACACACTCACACAGTAGGTTGCCAAAATGTGTGCCAAATGAATCAATTACTTTTTACTGTAAAGAAAGACTTATTTGCAATTATTGTTTATTGCAGCGGTTGTATTTACAACACACCATGTCAATAAGATATGGAATTTTCACAGGGGTAGCATAAATCTGTAGTACTAAGCAGTACTTTTACAGTTTTGCATTAGGGGTAGCATTCCAAGTGTGAAACAATGTGTGATAAAAGGTTTAAAACTGCAGCTTCTTAAAACCTAATTCAAACCTATGTCATTTTAATACCCTGCTTGTGCAAAACGCACTACTCTGCAAACCTGTGATGTTCATTTGTGACTCTTTTATGGCATTTTATAGACCAAAAGACTGAAAAAAACAGACTCTCCAAACATGAATTAGCTATTGCACTATACTAACAGTCTATATATCAACAATCATGAAGTGATAGTTGGTGGCATCCTGAATATACACATATAGTAAACAGAAATATATATTGTCTAATACTAGAAAAAACAAACATGCCACCCACACTCGTTTCTCATTATAGATACACACGTACACACATACCGTACTGTAGATGAATGCACACACACGCAGAGTTGTTCATTCATAATGGCTTTGTGTCAGCACATAACGGATGTTTCCTAACAGTCCCATTTATTCCCATCTCCAGCTAGCCTATGCCTGTCCAAACAACAGCGCATGAAACAAAGGATAGAAAACAACAGAGGGGATACAAACACATCAATTTGCCACCAAACCATACACACAGTCACATCAAACACACACATACGCAACACACCGAGAGATAGCCTAATAGAGAGCACAGAGACACAGTTATTGAAGATTTGAACTCATACATAATCATGGTGATGTGGGTGAACAATATGGATTTGCTATTGATGAAAGGATGCTGGTCACTTTTCACAAACACATGCAAACAACTTGAGGAAAACTACAAACAACAAACACACACAGCTGCAGCGTATCGAAATCTTTCCATTTACAGTCTTTCCTTCTCGAGGGTGAGACGATGAAGCAAAAGCATGAGAAACCAGAGCACAGATTAGTCAGCTGTCATAGAACGATGCCTCTGAGGTGGAGTGGGCCGTCTGATACAGAGAGGGGAACTTTGATCGAAGCCAAAGCTTAATGGGGCTCTGCGCTGAAAGTGGAATGTGCTGCAGCATCACTCCAGCCTCAGGGATCGCAGTGCTGGATATTTGATAGTGCCACTTTATCTGTGTGCGCTCACCTGCGTGTTTCAGGGAACAAATAGAGAAATCTGCCTCCTCCAAATAACACACGAACCCATTCTCCCCTCATTGTCTCTGGCTCACACTGCAGCTGCACTGAACACACGAGCTGCTGCATAAATGTAAATGAGCTACTTTTATTTGTATTTCTTTGTCACTGCACTTAATATTGTTCCTTTTGCTGTGGTATCTCCATTTTATTAAAATGTCCTGTGTGAATGTTTATTGTTATTATAATCACCCTGTTTAGTAAGTTTCCACCACCACCCCCCACCACCCTGCTGTTTTCTTTTCTTGGTAAACTGTTGAATGCTGCATCAGGATTCAAGCACAGGAAACAATAAACAAACAGTAATGGAACAAAGAAAACTCAAATTCAAACACACAAATTTATGTATTGAGCAATTACAACAACAATACAGCCCGTTAACGTGAATAAGCGTTTGCTAAACCCTGCCTGGTGCCTGTGTGGCAGCCAATGATTAAAAGGCCTTGTAGGCATGTACAGCCCCTTATATGTTTTTGTGTGTGTCATTGATAAGGGCTTTGTATTCAACCTCGCTGAAGGGAGTCAGCTAATTAAAAACCAGTGACAGCCAGATTCAAAGAACAAAAGCATTGGTGCCACTGTCGCAGATTTGCATATGCATTAATTGTTGTTCTTTCCATCTTGAAGTTTGTACAGAAAGGTTTACACACTCAAAAAGAGAATGGAAGCTTATGCAGCAAACAGTTTTTTATACCAGAAGTGTAAATCTAATCTTGTTCCTGTAGGCACTGCTTAGTCTAAGTTACAGTTATACCACATCGTATACATGTCGCACCTACATTTGATGTATTTTATGCTATACTTTTATTTTATGCTTAACTATATTTATACTCTAAATAAGTGATGTTTGTGCAAATCTATTGAAGTGAGAAATACTGAGTGTGACCTCTGATTATTTAGATTTTTTTTTTCATTGATAGACTGGAAGAAGTCCAGCAAGGACCTGACTCAGCATCTGGCAGCTTCATCTTGATGCCACTTTGATTCTTCCACAGTCTGAAGAAGCTTAGATGGGAATGGTCTTTGTTGTAGGATAAAAGCCAAGAAACCACTTTTTGTGTTTCTACGTTCTAATGCAAAAACTGAGAAATAATTAAATGTGGCCACCACAGCTAAAAAAAACTAATTTAATGGAAGACGTTTGCACAGTGCTATGTGGTAAAACTTCAAAGTTTTTCAAAAAAGTGGTTTTTGAATACCTTGATGAACATGTGTTCTTTGGTCCCTTTTTGTAATTAGCACAAGAGAGCAGATTCTTTTTTGGCCCTTTGCAGATTAGCTATCAGTCAAATGTGAAACTATCAGCAGGAATGTGTGTTGTGTCACTTGCATGCTCTTGCCTATACAATGCACGTGTATCATTGTGCAAAGGCTCTGAGAGAAAATAATAAATACAAGCATTTGCTCATTCAAATTATCGTACACAGGGCCACTAGGGATCAAAACTCCACATTGAAAGTCCTCAACTCGTTTGTTTTTACTACAAAGCATTTCTAACATAAGTGGAGAGCTAAAAATCTGAATAACACTTTTAAAAGCTAAAAATCTCAGCATTTGTTGACAACCCAGTCAACTTTTACTGATATATTTCAGTCATTTTGTTCTATGGGGCAGTAAAAAAACATACTTATTGCCCCTTTACTAGCCAGTATTGAGGGAAATTGGAAATAATGTAACAATCATGTGGTTTTAATCGGACTGGCATCCGCCTTGCTGAAGAGACATATGTTTGTCACTCTAATTAAACCATATAAGCAGGGGATGAGTGTGCAGCAGCAGCACATCTCACTGTGCAGCTGAGCATTAGAGCACAGAGGGACTTCAGCAGGTTACAGAGGTTAAAGAGACATTTTCCTGTCTCCCTCCCCTTTGTCAAACAGGAAAGCCACTTCTTAGAAGATCCTGAGCTGTCAGCAGAATTGCGCATGGCAGGGACACATTTTCTCGCAGCAGTCATACAATCACACTCTCCCAAGTGCGCCTTTTCATCTATACATCTCTGTGTGTAACTAAATCTAGGAACACGGTTCTGTCACCATGCTTTATCTACTAATCTTACAATCTCTGTACCTCTAAGTGTTCTGCTCTACAACTTCAACTGCTCAGATGTAATTAGCAGTGGATAGCACCAAAGATTACATCATGCTGGGATCAAGACACGTGTTGCTCAGCAGAAAGAAAGAGGCTGTGATAGAGGGACTGGGAGGCTATAATAGCAGCAAACTGCATTCAAGTGCATCACGCTGTGCAGCAGAACACACTCTACTCGTCTCAACCACCTCATGCAAGCAACGAAAGAAATGAAAGAAACAGAACCCTAGTAATAGGAACGGCTATAGAAAAGCCTTTTAAGTTAATAGATGAATTATACAAATCTACAGCTTGAATGTACTAAAATCTGAAAATAGACCTTCTAGTTGTGAGCTTTCCAGTGCTTAAACTTACATTTACCATATTATATGTCAATAAAGAGCACAATTAAAAACTGAAATACAGATGCATCTCAGACAAAGCCCTGTACAAACCGATAACAGTTGCAGGTCTGCTTCTACTGGAAATGTAAATCCATTTTAAGAGATGGTGGATGCACATCTCCGTAAACAGACATTTGATGGAGAGATTAGGAAGAACTGATCGAATAAGTGGTATTAAACTGTATTGCTGATGTCCATCTAAATGTGTCTCCTAATTCAAAAATGTCTTGATCAAGACTAGAAATAATACACTTACATACTTACAAAATAAAACTTTGTATAGGTGTCAGAGGATAATCAATTTAAAAGTAATTGTATGAAGATCAGTGGCATAAATTGTGACTAGGATATGCTTGATTACATAATTGTGTAATCAACAAACTTTGATGCATCTTCAGCATTAATGATACACGGGACAACAGTAAAGTATCTTATCCCACAGTTGTAAAGAAAGTGACAAGAAAGTTTTTGCATGAAATACACGACCAAGTGTGATTATGAAACTGTGTATTGAAATGTTGATATCAGTTTTTGTTTGCAAAGGTTAGAGGTGCACAGAAGTTGCCTACAACCACTTAAGCCACTACTATGGGTTTACATATACATGTCCCTTCTTCATCCTTTGTCCCTGCTCTTAGCTGTATATATAAATAGCTCAGTTCAGCTTTCAGCTTTTCAGACTTTCCAGTAGAAGCTTCATTTGTGCAAAAAACACACTGACTTGAAAATCATCTAAACTAGATGATTCATCACAGTAGACGTGAAGACCTAATTTGGTTTTGTAAAGGTTTCTTTTACTTTTTATCATACAGCAGCTCCATTATTCCAGTGTTGAATATATAATATATACACATTATTGTGCGCATCGCATTGTTCTTTTCTCCCTGTCAATCACAACACCCACAGCCTCCTCCACTGAGGAATACATTAGATCACTGTAGAAACTTTGTCATATCAATGGATTTGTGTCTATAATGTCTTTACTGGCAAAGACAGCAGTAAGCCTGAGCTTGTTTTCTAAAAGATACCGTATATGATCTACCACATATGATCGTGCTTAAGCTTTTACAGTAACCTTTAAAAGACTATGATGAAATAGGGCCTCATCTCAGGAAAGTAAGGCCAAGAGTTACATCTGCTGCAGAGGTTACTCTGCATTAGACGTTGTTCTTGGAGAAAGGCAACCTCTGAAATAAGGAGAAGAAACAACAACTTAGGGTGGCCAATAAGAAGAAGAGAAGAGGCAAAGGAAGACGTCTGGTGACTGCACATGTTCCACTAGTAACACTAGTTTCATGCACTGAGGGTAAGCACTGTTTATTTCTACACCCTTGACACATAGTGTAGTGTTTTTTTTTCACTTTTTCATGTTGTGCAGTCAAATACTACGGTGCCCGAGACGGGAAATTGGAGAAGAAAAAAACAATGTGTTAAAGAAGGTATACTCCGCCATGTCCGCCAGTTTACGAGTACTTTTAAGTTTTCTCTTTAAGTATCTCTCACTTAAATGTAAATAGTGTTTAATGCCAAGCACCCATTTAATGTCTTTATATTTGAGGTCAAGTTCAACATAAAACTCTACGAATACAGTTGTATACGCTCCATTGTTGTTGTATCTATGGTAACCAACTAACCCGGAAGTAAGTTTTTTCCCACATTAATTCTTTTTCCTCCCATGCCCAAGCTCTATAAAGTACTGTACAATATACAATAGAAATAAAGCATCTTTTCTTTTTTGCTGTTGTTACTGTTAGTTTTTAAGCTACTTATGTTCACATAGAAACACATGGACATCTGTAGTGCAAGTACCTATCTGTCTGACAGCATATGGAAAGCTTGACTTGGCATTTGTTAGAAGGTTGGGGTGGATAGAAAGGTAAGGAAATGCACAATTTTCTCAGAGTTTGACTATTCAACCACCATATTTATGTATTTATTATATTCATGTCAATAAACGTTTTGTACCTTAACACACATACTTAACTTCAAACCATGAAAGTTTACCAAACCTAACCAGGTAATTTTAGTAAACTTAACCATATCACGATGGTTCCATTACCATAGCTGTATTCATGGTTTTTTGTCCCATAATGAAGGTAGGAACAAAAGATGTATGTTATCTTCAAGAGGGAACCAAATGATATAATTTTCTCTATTTCTGTTTGTTGCCAAGTTGGATTCCATGTTCTTTTTTAACGCTTCCATGATGCTTTGACAGCACTGAGTTATGAACCAAACATCCTGTGATGTTTGGTTCATAACTCAATGCTGGCCTCCAAACCCCCCACCTCCAGGCAGAGCTGCTTAATCATGCACTCAGTGGGAACTGCCCAGCACTAAAGCTGATTTAGTGGCCCATAGTTTTTGGGTGTTAGAGTTCAGCGTCACATCATTACTTTTTTACACCTTACATTGATTTGTTTAGTGGGGTAACAGGCCTTGTTGTGGTTCACAAGGGAATATAATGAACACTGGCAAAGTGTGCAGTCAATTGCACTTCTCATGGACACTGCATACTGGGATGGGTTGACTAGAATAGGGAAGGGAGTGACAAAAACAAAAATTCCTTATTCTCTTTCCGATGTATACAATCCCTAAACATGTTACATTTTGGGGACTTTTCTGTGGGGAAGTCACACAGGAGCTGATATATGCTTTTCTCAGCCCCGGGCCTGGCATGTTTTCCAAAAGACTTTCATCTTGGCCATAATGGACAAAAAAGCACCACCTTTCCTCAGTAATGGACTGTGTTGTACAGTCTTGGTTTGTGAGAAGAAAGGAATAGTTCCACGTTATGGTATGTTTTTGCTGTTTGTTAGGAGAATGGTTTTAACTCTGAAGCAAATAGTTTCTTTACTGTGAATCTAACCTGGAATTCAGAAAATAAGAAAATGTTAAGATTGTGAAAAAAAATGTAATTTGAACATTTTGCATTTGAATATGAAAGTTGTTTCTCTGAATGAAATAATACATTATTAGCCTGGGCTTTGCTTGTATCATTAAGCCCAAGGACTGTATCTTAATTAAAGTTGAGCCTCACACAAGCATCGACTTATCTACCTGCAACAGTCAGATCACTTGGGAATACATCAGACAAAGAATCCATACCGACCGAGTCAATTTTATTTGATCCATGTGAAAGACGCTACAGACAAATAACAGAGTAAATGACAAGTGCATCAATCACATAGATTATTGGCAGTTAACGTATTGGATTTTAAACCTTTACTCTTTATATCACGTCCACTTCCTATTGCCCCTCCCAGCGTGCCTCTTCATCCTTTCAGTGTGAGCTGGTGAAAGGCATGACCAATCAGCTTGTGGCACAATCACTCTGGAACGCCATGAAAAATGGATTGAGGATTTACGGATGGGAGAGTGTGGGAAGGGTGGAGGTATGTAGTGGAAGATGGTGTGTATGTGCGTGAAAGGAATATGGAGTACCGCATGCAGGTTTGACTCCCTAGACGAAGGCAATCAATAAAGCATTAAAATGATCACGGGAAGGGAAACACAATGTTGCAGCCATCTGGAACGGGGTCTGGCATTAATCCATTTGGGAAGGCCCACTTTCCACATACATCAACTCCAAACACAACAGATTCAATAGAGCAACATGAGTGTCTCAATACTCCAGAGTAAAGGAAATGCAGGAAATGATATTGTTGTTGTTGTATTAGTTTATAAAGCTTTTTCCACTGTCAGTTGACACTGTAGCCAGTAGAAGACAAACACATTTTGTAGCTTGAAAAGCCACAGATTAAAGAAAAAATTGTTAAAATATATTTGTAAGCCTCCTTATCTAAGTTAGTGTATATTATATTATAAATTACCCTAGTGGTGTCTCATTCAAGAAACAGAGATGTTAAGATCAATAACTCATCCCTGTTTTTTTGTTATTATACTTTTTATAGTGTTCAATACAGTAACAAGGGCTAGAATCTTACACTGTGTACCCGGGATTTCACACTGTGCAAATATATGACAGAATCTCTGACCAAGTCAATGAATACTGGATGTCTAAGTCACAAAGGACATAAGGATAAATATGGATAGTTCAGCAGGTCTACTATAAAGATGAGGTGTTTGATCCATGATTGCCTTTGAGGAGGTCAAATAGATAGATACTGAATTCAATGGTCCTTAAATAGCTATTATTCTGAGGTACTGTAATATTATAGTTTCTCAGACAAATATACCATATAAATAATGATATAGGCAGTACATAGTGAAAGGACATATAAATTTAACAGGGACATTCTGGGGAAGAATTAACTGTTTGACAGTCCTGACTGTCCAGACTAGCTGTAAACTCCACAAAAAACACATTGTCAAATACAACAAAACTATTAGATACTCCTCACATCATAAAACTTATATTTATATATTTTATAATATATATATATATTCTCTCTCTCTCAGTATATATACATATATACATACATATATGTATGTATACACACACACACACACACCATAGGTCAATATAATGAACGTAGTGTGAAAAGCATAGTTCAAGATGACAAAACTACATATGTCGTCCGTGGAGCTATTTTACATTTTTGGTTCACTGCTCTGCTTTGATTAAGCTCCAGTTTGTTCTGCTACACTCTCAGCAGTCTTGTTTCCAGCAGCAGAGGGCAGTTGTTTTCAACACCAAAGCTGATTAACCCACCATATAATACCACCTCTGATCCAAAATGAAAAACAGAATAAATTAATCACCAGGTGGTAAACATGGTGGGATTTTTCTTAGCTAAAGTCCCACATATTTCCTTTAGGAGCTGGTTGAAATTGAATAGAGCTGACAAACTGACATTCAATAACAAAAAAACAGAAACAATGCTCAGAATTAATTGTTGTGTACATGCAAGCTATCTATTGTTGGTCAGTGTCTGCTAGATGATTAAATATGCAGATGTTTATTAACACATTTGCTATATTCAATCTAATTCAATTCAATTTAAATTTATTTATAGCGCCAAATCACAACATAAGTCATCTCAAGGCACTTTACACAATAAATATATATACACACACACACACACATATATATATACACACACACACACACACACACGCACACACACACTGTACATGCCAAGAGTTTGGACACACCTTCTCATTCAATGTGTTTTGGGGTGAGCTGGACCACAGAGTGAAGGCAAAGGTGCCAACAAGTGCAAAACACCTCTGGGAACTCCTTCAAGACCGTTGTAATCAGAGCAAAGGGTGGCTATTTTGAAGAAACTAGAATATAAAAGATGTTTTCAGTTATTTCACCTTTTTTTGTTAAGTACATAACTCCACATGTGTTCATTCATAGTTTTGATGCCTTCAGTGATAATCTACCAATGTAAATGGTCATGAAAATAAAGAAAACACATTGAATGAATTGAATGTGTCCAAACTTATGGCCTGTACTGTGTATATATATATATATATATAAAGGCTCTGCCTCCCAGTCTACATTTGGAAACTCTAGGAACCACAAGTAGACCTGCACTCTGAAAGCGCAGTGCTCTGCTGGGATAATAAGGTACTATGAGGTAGATATGAAGGAGCCTGATCATTTAGTGCTTTATAACTGAAGAGAAGGATTTTAAACTCGATTCTAGATTTAACACGGAGCCAATAGAGAGAAGCTAATGTAGGAGAAATATGATCTCTCATCAGTTCCAGTCAGAACTCTGGCTGCAGCACTGTAGAAGATTTAGATTAATTAATTATTGAAATTATCTCTGCGTGATCTACAGGAAAGAAGCAATCTAAGTAAGACTAAGGTCTTACAAATAAATCTAGAGTTCTATAATTTTATTTTTAAAGAAATTCATAAAGTCAGTTAACCTCTACTGAATAACTAACTTCTTTTTCATAGGGGCAACAGTGTCAAGTATAGTGCGCAGTGAAGCTGCAGCATTATGAATAATATAATCTACCTGTAAAGGAGTAAATTTAAGATGATTTCCCTCTTCTATGGTACGTGTCACTGGATTAAAGGATGATGGAATCATTTCCATATATTTGGTGACAGTATTTTCAGATAAATGGTCAGACACAAATGTTAATATGATCAATTTCTAAGATCAATGGTGTGATTAAAATTGTGAGTGGGTCTATTTACATAACATAAAATACATAAAATAACTAAACCCGATAAAAGGTCTGAGAATTCAGGTAAAAACTCAGAGTAAGGGACAGGAGGACCGTATACAATAACAAATAAAACTGTTTTTTGACTTTTCCAGTTTGGATATGAGAGACTAAGAGTGAGGCTCTCAAATTAATTCTAACTATGTTCAGGTCTTGTGTTGAATTAAAAAGCTTGAGTTGCAAATTTCTGCTACTCCTCCACTCTGACCTATGCTTCTAGGAATATATTAATTCACATTTACAAAATATATCAAATAAAAAATAAACAAAAAAACTAAAGTTACAATGTTATATCACTAAATACACTGTACGTCTTGTTTATTTGTGAACTATATTTCCAGGTGCAATAGTTGCTATTCTGTAGCCAACAAACTAAAGCAACAGGTCATTTTTACTTTTCTTGATTTTTTTTTTTTTGCAGCATGATGCTGGAGGCAATAAATGGTGCCTTTTAACCTTGAATGCTACAAGTCAAAAGCCTGTTAGGATCAGTGTTTGGTGGAAAAGAGACTAGCTTTTTGGTGGAGAGAAGGGAGGCCGGCAGGGAGTCTAGGAGACAGGAACTTCAGGATAATGACTTTCACCTTCATTCTCAGATGGCATCCTTTGCCATACCTCTCTGCTGCCTGGAATTAATAGTAGTCCATGTGCGCTATTACGTTGTTCTGGTCAATAAACATGCCAGCAACCATCCCTGCATGGCTCTGGAGCTCTCCATTAGGAAGTGTATTCAGTTTTTTTATTTTTTATTTTTACACACTAGATGCACAAATATAATAAAGCTCTGTGAAGCAACTTAGGATGCAGCACCAGGCCGAGGCAAAATGGAGGAAATAGAAGATGTATGTGTCCAGGTATTGGGACAGACAAAGATCCCTCCTCACCAAATTATCTCCATGTTATACAGTACACCCGTGCGGAACACTTTGTCTAAATATATACGGCATAACACACACCCATGGGCAATGGCATACAATCCAAACACAATGAGACATGTACACAAACCATTAAATGTCACATCCTGTAGCAGATTATATCAGTGAGCAATTCTGTGCTCTCCAGCATCATCTGGAAGAACAGAACTGGCAGTAAATAAAAGCTGTATTAAACAATATGAGAATGGGGAAACCACTGGTATGGTCACAAACCTTCATAATAAGGTTTAGAAACAGCACAGACTAGAGGTACATACTGTACAGGCTTGTAATAAAGCTCCCACAGATGATACTGCTTACTACACAGTTCTGGTACAGACATACAGACACAGTGCATAAACAAAGAGTGAGAATCACATCAATCCTTTATCCATTAACCCCATTTTCTTAACTGAAACAAAATATAGTTTTTTTTGCACTACCCAGTGCATTCCATTAATTCATGTGTTTATTTCTGTTTATTTCACATTTTGAGAACCGAAAAAAAAAAAGTATTTCAACTGAGAACAAAATTTCACACCTAAAGTGTTTCACAGTATGTGAAGCATTGTACTTGTGCATGCTGAAAAACTTAAAAGTGCAAGTGTTTGCAGCGTGTAGAGTGTTTTAAGTGTGACCCACTCCAGCCTTACCACCTGCTGACATGCTTCACACACCAACAATCCACATCTGTTAGGTGAGTGCAACAATGTAATCCACACCCTCGCATCTGCCCCCTGCACATGTTGCATGCTGTGCAGCCTTTCTCACTTTTTCCTCATCCTTGCCTCTACTATCTAAAACTGTTCTCCTCTTGTGACTTCAGACACAGTAACAATGTTTACACTGTACTTTTCAACACTTCTCTTCTTGTTCACTCTGTATCACTACTTTGTATTAGGATTAGATATCATTATATGAGGCCATAATTCTGTCTGACTGCAGATCTAAATGTCAACCCTAACGGTACTGTCAGATCTGGGGCTTTATCTGCCTACAGAGAACAGAAAAAATAATAGCAGGATGGCAGCAATGACAAAATAAGTCATACCTTTTTTTCTAGCATGGGGAAAAAGAAAAAGAAAAAACAGATGATGTTGCCTAAAGCCACTGAGCAAAATCATTAAGGGAATTCATTTCCCCATGAGGGGAAACAGCTTCAAGCTTTGAGTAACACAGCACTAGTCTCACAGAGTCCCTGTGTTAATCCACTAACACACTTGGCACACCGTTTGTCTCAGTGCCTCTTTGATCCAACATCACACAGTGGTAAGTGATAGATTTCCCATGCACAGGTAAAGGCATTGTCACTCCATTGGGCATTCAGCTCAGCACCACGAAGGGTTCCAGTCACGCGTGAAGTGGGAGACGAATGACATTGCAAAGATATGTGGTGTTTGTGATCGATGGTTACAGTTGCAAAACCAATGGATTTCCCTCTAAGAAACAGACACCAGCACCTCTGTTGCTCTCATTTGCATCATTTGTTCTCGCAGGGAAGAAATCATATTTTCTATAACACCTGTGGTTCCATGTGCACGTTCTTCTCATTAGCCTATCTACAGCTGCGGGTTCATCTTTAATTCTGTGACTTGTGGTGATGAAAAACTGGCACACGCGTACGCCTGTGTATGCTTGCATGTACACTGACACGTACACAGTGTGACCTCATATCAGAAATTGATTTGACAAGGAGCAGGTTTGGCCTAGATGAGTATGGCGGTGAATAAACACAGCAGGCCTACAGCACTGAGCAAGGACAGCCGTAAATCAATGGCATTGAACTGCATGATATTATCAAATCCTACACTACCAGAAACCTTGTAGGTACACAAGCAGGACAGGAGTGGCTTGACCACACGTGCACACACAACCACCTATCTCTTGTGCAAAACCTCTTGATATTTATAAAGGTCTTACTGTCTTATATCTTACTGTAATAATGAGATAAAAACAAAGATACAGAAATCATTGAATTGATTCGTATCTTTGCTATTGTCTTACCACTATAACCAACCCTCATTGTCATTAAGCAAAAAGCTAAAGTTGCTTATAATAATTAATGTAGCGTGCTCTTTCTAGATGTAGTGTTTAAATAAAATAACTCATATAGCACTAATTTATCTATTGACTTACTGTTATGTATTGTAATTTTGCCAGAAGGCGTCACTCTGCAATTATGAACGCGCTGAATGTGTCACCGCACGTGTGCTGACATGGGGCTGCTGACTGCTGTCTGTGTATACAAACGCTGTCCTGAAAGGCATCTGGTTAAGCCAAAAAAAAAAAGCTCAACGGCTGTTTTGTCACTGTACAGGACGGTGTTCATATACACAAAAAGAAATGACTGGCAGTCAGCAGTGGAGTCTAGCACAGTAAGTGGAAATCAAATTAAGGGCACAGAAATATACACTTCTTTTACTTCAGTGAAAGATAATGTTGCCTTCATTACCCGTCAATGTTTTATATGTCTTGTTTTGTGCAGGAAGCATACTGATGGTGCATTCAAGGACACGTTGACATCAAAGAGATCTCGGTTGGGTGCTACAAGACACTGAATCCACAATTTGCTGTGTGGTGACAAATGTTTGTCAGTGGGAAACAAGGGGATGTTAAACTTGTTTTGCCTATTATTAATACACGATGATAACATGCCTTTGTGGAAAAGATGTCTGAAAAGGCAAAAAAGTTACGAGTCTTTGTTTAATTTCATATTATGATAAATTAATAGAAAAATATAACGTACTACAATGGTCAGCAATAATCTGAAATACTGATACATTTATAATTCAGTTGGTTAAACATCAAAATCCAGAACTATTCTCCTTCTACATCACACTTTATGAGATACAGAACTAGTGCAGTCACACATCAGAGTCAAGAAGGAAGATTGAGTAAACACGATGATCTAAGAATTTAGCATAAATAGCAATTAAATTTTGAAATGTTACACCAATAAACAAGCTGTTATTGTATAATTTTCACATCATCTCAAAGATAACACATTGTTCAGTCTACTGTGAACCGTGAATAACAGCTTTAAGTCTGATAAGTGCGGCATACAGGGTTGGAGAAATAGCCATCCATTAAAAAATAACTTATCTTAGTTTGCTGACCTTCAGGTAGCTTGTTTATTGGGGATGGGGGAGCTTCATACACCTGTGGTCTGCACAGAGCAAAAGTATCTCTCAAAACCTCTTAGCTATTTAAATTAAAGCAATGATTTCAACCCACACAGAAATCCTCAGTAGTGTTATTATATGTTAAAGAACACAAAGCTATATACCTAAAAGTAGGTACACAGTTTATCAGGTTCAGGCATCAGATGCTTTTACACACTTATTGCCACTTACCACCAGTTTGTAGCGCCTTACATCATTTCCTTCTGACTCCTTGTGTCTTCCACTGTGCAGTTAAAAAAAATGGTATGCAGCCTTTCTTCTATCTGCAAAGGTATACTTTGCAGTTGAAATATTTATCAGCTTATATTTATTCATTACCTTATGAACTGTCTACTTAGCTTAGCAAGAATATTTATATTTTTTTCCCCTGGAATGAAACTGCAGGGATTCTATCTGCATGAAGAACAATTTCATGCTTGCACCTGGAAAATGAAACCATATATTTCAGTGAGGAAAATAAGCATAAACACACACACAAGACCTACAGTATAAAAGGAGCATAGAAACTGTCATACTGCTTGAAGACTACATATAACACAAACACACAGGCTGAACATATCTGAATACTTTACATCAAATAAAAATTATCCCACGAAGGCAATGTATGGATACATACAAAGTATGGAAAATGTCTCATCATTCAGTCTGCAGCTCAAGGAGAAGGGACACTTGCTGTCACTTGAAGACGTGATGTACACATTCTGTTTTGATGGTTTGCTAGATAAAGGACAAACTTGGACAAACCGGAATAATCATCACTTAACAGTGGGGATGGTCTACAACACCACTTCCACCCACTTGTTAAATAGTCTTGTGGTTTGTAGAAAAGTTCAACTGGCGTTCACAATTTGGAACGTGATCCTGACGCAACCCTGTCTCCAAAAAATAACATTCGTAAATGAAGACACTGCAGTTCCAATTATGTTTTTCTAATGAAAGTAAATATTATGTTGTACTGAAAGGTATTTTTGTGAATGAATGACATGGTAATATTATTAACACAAAGTGATATGCAAGGAGGTTGTTGGGTGGATGACGGGTGTTCATTGTGCAGGACTGACATGGTGGTGGGACAGCAATCCATGTGTGACGTCAGTGATCCTTAAATTTTTAACGATTTAATGACTTCACAGAGATTAAATACCTGTGACTGTCAACCTGTCACTTAGAAATGAAGAAGGCTTTTCTAATGAGATTTGAAATGTCTTCAATAATCTCTAGGAAATCCAGTTGCCACCAAATTGAACCTTTGGGATGACCATGACTCAGATGACTGAGAATCATCATGGACACCATTATCCACTACAACAACACAATCCAAGTTTTATTAAAACAAATAAAAAATGTGACTTTTCAGTTTCCCACACATATGCTTACACAAACACATGGAATCAAGATGTTTTCTCTAAAATCAGTATTTTGTAATTGTGTGTATTGAGTACTTGACCTTCTCAAGAGAAGTTGAAGCTTGAATAATCTCATTCAGACTTGGTCCTGGCCTTGTTCTAATGGACAATCAGCACTCTATATCTGGCTGACATTTCCCTCTGGCTGATCAGCTGCTTTGTCTCTGCACTGGAGTGATGTTTAGACCTGTGATTATGCACTGACCTTTAGTTCGACACAGAGGTAAACAACACAAAAAATGCAAAACAACAATCAGAATCTCCTGGTCAGATTGAAGTATTAAGTGATATCAAGTATAAAAAAGTATATATATGTATATTGATCAGTAGTAGTTACACAGTGTCAGATTTAGAAGCAGATGTTATTACACAGAAGTGAAAGAAATCATTCTTCACTTATTTAACTTGTATACTAGGTGTTTGAAAGTTTCTTTTAGGCAGTGAAAAAATACATGGTTTAGTTTATATATGCAACATTAAAATTAATTTAGAGATTTAGTGTTTGTGTCAGTCCAAAAATTTAAGTTTCATATTTGTGTTCATTGTATGTGAAGCTTAAGCTTAAACTGTTAAATCCTGAACAAATATATCCATTAGTTAAATGTTAATTTTGTTGGGTAGATACTTTATGTGTTATCACAGTTAATTAGGTAAAATTAGTTAAAAACTGAAATTGAAAACAAAGTTGATCAGTTATAGGTAACCTCTATAGTATTTTCTATTGGAGGAATGGACAGGTGGGACATTACTACATCGGTGGTCCCCAACTGGCGGACTCCAATTCAAATCTAAAGAGGCGTCTATCTGGACCGCAAGGATACACTGTAACTAGTTTTTGTTGATCTTATTAAAGGTTTCAAATTAAACTCAAAAATAACGCTTTAACAATTGCAACTTAGAAAAACTTGTGCAAATTTTTGATGAAACGCAGCCAGATTTGGACGCTAACTTCAGTTGGGGATTAATTATTCTCTCTCTCTTTGGTCTTCTGTATGCTCTGAACATTAATTATGCCGTTGAAGGAGTAATTTTATTATTATTATATATAGCATTGAAGTTAGCCTAACATGGTTATTCTAATTGGCTGAACAAGAAAATCCAAGTTGGCAGAACACCTGGCAACTTGAACTTGAAAACTTCAGTTAAGTCAACAACAGCTTGTAAAAATTGAGAAAACTCAAAAATTTATTGCATCATGTTGCCTTGAAATTTTAAGTTTCTCAGTTGTCTTACTCAGTTTAAGTTTTACAGTGTACCTGTCAAAATGTTTTTCTTCTTTTGGCTGCTGCCTTTAGGGGTCGCCACAGAGGATCATCTGCCTCCATCTCACTGTCCCTAGCATCATGCTCTGTTACACCAACCATCTGCATGTCCTCCTTCACTACATCCATGAACCTCCTCTGATGTCCTCCTCTTTTCCTCCTGCCTGGCAGCTCCATACTCAGCATTCTTTGTCCAATATATTCACTATCCCTCCTCTGTACATGTCCAAACCATCTCAACCTTGCCTCAAACTTTGTCTCCAAACTGCTCAAAATGAGCTGTCCCTCTAATGTCCTCATTCCCAATTCTGTCCTTCCTGGTAACTCCCAATGAAAATCTTAACATCTTCAGCTCTGCCACCTCCAACTCGGCCTCCTGTCGCTTTGTTAGTGCCACTGTCTCCAAACCATACATCATAGCAGGTGTCATTACCACTTCATAAATCTTCCCTTTTACTCTTGTTGTTATCCTTCTGTCACACATCACCCTTGACACTTGTCTCCACCCACTTAACCTTGCCTGCACTCTCTTCTTCACCTCTTTTGTGCTCTGTCTGTTACTTTGTATAGCTGACCCTAGTTATAAGTGATATAGTTAAGTCCTCTACCTTCAGAGCATACCTCCACCTCTCCAGGCTCTTTTCCACCTGCTCTCTACTCTCACTACAGATCACAATGTCGTCTGCGAACCCTAACCCTAACCCATCATATTCCATGGAGACTCCTGCATGATCTCATCTGTCAACCTGTCCATCACCATTGCAAACAAATAGGGGCTCAGAGCTGATCCCTCATGTAATTCTACCCCCACCTCAAAATCATCTGTCACTCCCACCGAACACCTCACCACGGTCTCGCTGTCCTGAAACATGTCCTGCACCATCCACACATATGTCTCTGCCACTCCTGACTTCCTTATACAGTGCTACAGTTCCTCTCTTGGTACCCTAACATATGCTTTTTCTAGGTCCACAAAGACACAGTGCAACTCCTTCTGACCTTCTCAATACATATTTATCATATGCTTATGATCATTATTATGTGTAAAATCCTAATTTGAAAAGAGATTATATAGCTATTAAAACAGCTCAACATTAGATGTAAGGTAAGAATGCCTCTTGCTCCTTATGCACCACTGTGAAGTAAAGGTGTGTCCTGAAGTGGAGAATCTTTTGATCATCTATTTATGGTGAATAAAGCTTTTGTTTTTCACTTTTGTAAAGTCAACTTAGCACTTAGGTGCTGGTTCTATGCACAAACTGGGGTGAGGTGACTTTACACCAACCCTCTTCATTCATTGTTTGTGTTCCTCTCCACGTCTCCAAACCAGTCCATCTAATGGGTGTTGGCTTTGCTGCTTCCCTTCCTCTCTCTCTCTCATTGATTTCTGTAATCTACATCTGCAGCTCAAATTAGCGTGATTCTCCTGCTGTTGAATAATCATGTCTGGCTGCTTGTGCACTCATTAAGACTTTGTACAACAAATAAAGTAAACCACCCACATCAAGGCCTTAATTGCCACAACGACTCATCTTTCACTGAGACAACTGCACCTCTCCTGATGTAATATGAAAAATAAAGCGCACACATGATCCAAGCTTTACCTTCTTGTTCTCTCCCAGTATTCAGCTAGTTAAAGGAAAAAAGCAAGTAACAAAATATCAGTTAGGACATTCAGTTGATTTTGAACTTCAATAAATGACAAATCTACAAATACATCCCATGCAAACTAATTAAATTATTTTATTTTCATACTTCTTTTATGAACTTAGCATTAACAATAAGATGTATTGTGTAAACTTCAGCTCTGTATCTAGGGTGGTCAGAAATGCCAGCAAAGCAGAATAATGAATATATTGAATTTAGTTTTAGTGTTTTATTTATTTATTTGTACAGTAACATAAAACCTGAAGAACATATATTTTTGGTGAAAATTAGCATTAGTTTTCAGGTAATTAACACTAGTAATGATTCACCTTCACCTGATTGAGTTTATGCTAGTAATCACAGGTGTCCAAGTTATAACACAATCTTCTGTACAAAAAGTTTATTGGTCATCTAAGTGTGTTGTGACAAAGTGTAATTTCTACCCCTAGTGAACAACTGACCTTTATTGAGGTAAGAGAGGCCTGCAGTTTCTTCAATAATAGTCTACATTTACAGTCTACTAAAGTAACAACTGTGACCACTTATACTTTGTAGATGACATTTTCAAAACTAACATTACCATTAGAAACTAACAGTGTGTAAAGTGTAATTTACTAAATACAGACTAGAGAAACGTCAAGTTAGGTATTGATTTCATCATGCTAGTACCGATCTGATACCAATACCAATGTTGGTATTGATACTATTAGTAATTAGATCGATCCGCCCACCCCTACTGAGTTGCCGCCGTGGTCTTGGACTAATTTAGGAAGGTCGGCCACTCTTGGAAAGGTTTACTATTTTTCAAAGTTTTCTCCATTTGTAGATTGTGTAGATCTCACTGTGGATCTGTGACATTCCAGCATCTTAGAGTCTTAAAAAAAGGTTTGTCCCCTTTCCCAGACAAACTAAAGTGATAATTCTTTGCTTTTTGTCTAGTTGGTATTATATTAAATTTTTGTGTGAAAAAATACAGGGTTAAGTGTAGGGTTTAAATTAGTATTTTTGTGTTTGCTCAGGTGGTCTGTATTTTCTACAAACCACAAATGCCTGTACAGTGGTCTGGGTGTGGCAAGTGAAATAGAAAACTGAACCTACTACATAAGCACTTTGCTAAGCTTCATTCTGTAGAAGGTGAGAATGAAACACTGCTCTAAAATATTCCTTTGAGGTTTCAATATGTGAGATGTTTCTAAACTGTACTGTTTCTGTATAGGTACTTTGTTTGATTCGAAAAGTGCACTACAAATAAATTATTGTTCCTCCCGAGCTTGAAAACATCCAGTGGGGTTTGAAGACTTAAACAGTTGGCTGCTTTGAATTTTGTTCCAGCCCACACCCAATCAGTTACAGACAGTGTGTGACTGATGAAAATGAAAAGAGATGAAAAACATGGATAAAATGGTACCAAGATAACGAGACTCAGTGGGTTCCATGCTCGTGTTACAATTACATACAAGAACATAATTTCTAGCATGAATAACATGCAGAATTATCAAGAATTTACTGTCTGATGACAAGTAAGAAAATATCAATATGAGGAAGTCTTACACTTGCCTGTGTCTTCCTCTTATAAAAGCAGCAATAGTATGAGTCTTCTTTTATAAAGATAATTCCTTGAAGTCTGACATTCCACTTACAAGCATTTTCCCTCAGGCTTTCATCTTCAGACTCCTAGTTGCCCAAGCGGTCATAAAATGACACCTATTTCTGTGATTTGGTGCGTGCTTGTGTGAGGACGCGTACTTGAGTGTGTAAATGTGAGCATTTGAATATGCGCATGTACAGTAAGTGTGTGTGTGTCCATGTGACCACATAGGTTTATGCATTAAAGTGTGACGCCGCGCTGCAAATTGGATTGAAGATGTTAGAAAGACAATGACTCACTAGCTGCCAGGTCTTTTCCACACAGTGAACTGGACAAAATAGGGAAAAGGCCCTTGGAGAGAAGCAAAACCATCAAAGCAGTCAGTTCTTTGGGGAAATGTCAAAGGGAGCAGTATCACCACTGCAAATGAGAATACTTTGTCTGTCAAGTCAGCTTAATACTGTGAGGCCAACCAGTCGCCACAAAGAGAGGAAAACTATTACACTGAATAGCCAGAGAGGGACATATGTCAAGGAAGAAGCCAGACAATACCCTTTTCTTTACTGAAACATCTCGTTTTAAGAGCAGAACAGGATTTTCCTTCTGAACAGATGCCTTTGGCAAAAAACTAATCTTAATACCCAAAGATGCCTATGAAATAATTTCTGCATGTTCCTTCCACTAGGCATTTGTCTCTGGTTTCATCCCAAGTAGGTGACAGAATTGGCAACTGTGCCTGGATTTAGTTTTCTTTGAGAGGGTAAATGAAAGAAATGCAATACACTGCTGACTTCTGTTTCCCCAAATTAATTACAGTCTTGGATTGGAAGACAAATGCTCACACCTCCTGAAGTCAAACAAAAGCAGAGGTGCTGTGTATTGATTGTAAGTCAAACTAAGAAGTGGAAGCAGAGGAAAAAATAAGAAAAGAAAGACTCTCCCCTGATGGAGCTTATGCCAATGTCTCAGAAAGAGTACACACACACACACAAAGACATTCACAGACACTCACAGATTGATGTCATCCCATTGAAGCAATGTGTCTTACCAGATGTCCATGGGTAATTGACCCATAAAGGTCCCACTCACCTCCTCTCACCCCTCACCTTACACTGACATGTGGGGTATCTCAGACCTGTTACAGTCTTGTTAGTGTCACTCAACTTGCCCAGTCATTTCCACTCCCACACAGTCAAGGCACAGAGTCCACTGCCTATGTAGCCAACTTGTTTTTTCCCACATAAATATTTATTTAAGAAATTAACTATATTGTGCAAAAAAAATGGAAGTGCTTATAGTACACTGTACATCAGGCAACTTACAACTTACATCTTGAAATTTCAATGGGTTGAGACAACAGTGACAAATACACTTTATCCTCTCACGCATATGGGTAGAGGAGAGGGTAGCCTCTCTAGCATAAAGCAAAAGTAGACACTGATTTGTATAATTACAGTAAACAACAAGCATTTTAAGCCCTTTACATTACAGCACTTTTCCTTGATTAGCTAGATAACTAGTGTCCCTGGGAGAGATGTACCTAGTTTCAGAGAGGTGAGTTGTTTCAATTTATACTAAAAGTATCAAGTAAACAGTTATGGTGTCAGCTTTCATGCATGAACTAATTTAACGCTTAGTGCTCCTATCATTTTAAATCACATGCAGCTTTATACTTTACTATAATAGTAACATGTTATTTTTAGAATATCCACAGTATTTCTTGACTCCCAATGATCTTAAGTGGTCATTTTTTTATGAATTTTGAAAAATCTGCACTTACAAGTCAAGCTAGTTCTTCTTTGTTCTGTATAATTTAAGATTTTCATTGTTTTCTGCTTTTATTTCAAAAACACCTGAATTATTATTTATTTATTTTTAACTGTCAGGGGATGATAAGGGTGGAGACAGTTAGCAAAAATCAATCAATCTAACTTTAAAATTGAAGCTATTTTTCAATTTTCTGTATAAAGAAATGTACAAAGAAATGATAGGGAGAAAATTCAAAAATAAATTCTTACTTTACACCAATTTAATTTCTACTCTTTCAAGGTGCAATTTGTGAAAATATTTTGAGCAGGCGGTTTATTTCCCTAAATTTAGTCAAGAAATGTAAAGATGCAGTGGATGAATGATGACCAGACCACATCGTAAAACCCAAGGTATGCTTTGTCCCTGGTGTGCAGTCAATTGTGCTGCTCTTATCTTCTGTCTAAAGATGGTGTTGATATCCTTGTGTTGCTGAATAAATAAATTCAATAACTGTTGTTTTTCCATGCAAGTCCTTTGGGTAATGAACTGTTTGACTGCACAAATCCTTGTGCCACAAATGAATGGAGGCTGGGGGCTTTGATGGCGCTGCCAATGCTATATGCACACATGCCACATGCATAAGCGCACATACTCACTCTCCTACACTCATCAATTGAGTGGGTTAACAGTGGGATAAGTCCTTATATTGGCTGACTGATTATTTAAACAAGGTTGCACCATGCAAATACAAAAGTCATATACACATAAAATACATACCTGCAAAGGACACATAATAAACAATAAGTAATAAAATCTGCAGCTGCTGTAGATAGATTAAATTTACTGATGTTGTGTCTGTGAAAAACATTTCTTTCAATTAATTTGAAAATAAGGAGCTACTCATGGTGTTGACACCACTATCTTCGTATCCTTAGTTGGCGTCCAGCGTCGACCGCTCAGCCAGTACGCTGCTATAGGTGCCGCAGGTTCTCAGGGTTGCCCAACATTTATCTTCCGCACGTTTCGATCCATGGCGACAGTTCTTGCTTGTTCAAGGTCGAGTCGATGGGCCTTCAGATTATCTTCGATCCATTTTGTCCATGGTCTTCTTCGGTGCATTTCGTTGCACCCTGAAATCGGCGGGGCGAAGCCACCAGAGTTGTCCATGGGGATGGTGGGCCAAATCCATTCTGCAGACGTGAACAAATCATTGGATTCGGCGATGCTGAATGAGATCACCAATCTTCGGTTGGCTGTCACAGCTCTGCAGCATAGCAAAGTTGGTAATACAGTCCCACAGGGAAACGCAGAGAATGCAGCCAAGGCAACACATTTGAAATACCTTGAGCTTGTCCAGTTCTTGTTTGAGGGTCGTCCAGGTCTGCGCCATAGAGTAGGATGGGCAAGATCAATGTGCAGTAGAGGTGGATCTTGGTGGCCAGGGAGATGTTGGGCTTCTTCCAAACACAGCAGCGCAGGGAGGAAAATGCTGCCGCCGCCTGGCTGATTCTGGAGCGTCTTTCTGCCATTGATGCCACTTTCTGTTCCTCGATCAGAGAACTCAGATACTTGAACTGTTGCCCTTGTTCGATTTGTACACCTTCGTGGTGAACAGTTGCCGGTGATCCGTCGGTAGTAAGGACTATGGTCTTCTCGACACAGATCTTGAGGCAGTTGGAGAGCCACGCGATATAAAGAATATCAGTCGCTTCAGTGTTGTCCTCCACAAAGATGGCGCTGTCATCAGCGAACATTAAATCAGTGATGGATCAACCGATGGGGGCTTGAACCCCTCGTCGGCCCTTGAATGCCTTTCGCATGATTGCGTCATTAATAACATTGAACAGGAATGGTCAAGCCACATCGCCTTGTCGCACCCCAGTTCTTATGGTAAATTTCTCAGATACTTCTGTCACCTGCTAACGCTCTCCACAGAGCTGGCCAGTCATTGCAGTCGAAGGTGGACTTTAAGTCGATGAAGACAATGACTGTTTGATGACCACATCGGATCCGCTCTTCCATCCGCTGGTGCAGAGTGAAGATTAATGATGCTCTTAGGGGCACAACTGGATTGTCTTCATGAAGACCTTCCCAACAATGGAGAGTAGACTGATACCTAGGTAGTTCCTACATTCCCAGTCAGCCCATTTCTTGAGGATGGGTATGATGGCTGCCTTCTTCCATCTCTATGGTATCTTGACGGTTTGCCTGTCACCACTACAGTAACTGGCTAATTATGTTTCCTATAAACAACATGACTCATTGACATCCATCCATATAAAACAGATTTAGCAAATTATCAGCATTTGTCTGTTTATCCCTTTCTGGTAGGTTGATACAGTGTATGTCATGGCTAATAAATTATAAGGCCCTTTTACCCTGCCCATTCAAAGCACTGACCAACCACCTTACTTTTCTATATGAAAGGTACCATACTGGTGTAGGGGGGCCATTGTTGACACTGCTTTTAACCTCATTAAGAGGTAGTGTCAGAAGCGAATGGTTTATCCTGGTGTCTGTGTAGAATCCAAGGTGGCGTTGCATGCTGGAAGGGAAACGGTGTGCAATTATGGTGACGTTTTATTGTGACACCAGCTACTGGGGTTAACAGGAGGAGAAACTTTACTTATGACATGATTCAAACTGAAGTACAGTTGTCATATGTTGTGTTCTGTATGTAAATCAATAGTTACATTTGACTTTGTTTGAGCAATGTGTTTGCACATATTAGTAAGCTGGAGAATTCTGGAAACTCACAAAGGACTGCTAATATGTAGGAGGAAGGCAGCAAACGAAGATGGTCAGTTTTTTTGGTGACATAGTCCAGCCAGTCATGTATTATTATGCCTAATATGACTCCAGTCTTTCTCCAACTCATATAACTTTTGTCTACTTCAGAGATGCATGCCATAGTGGTCTCCATTTGTCCTTCAACTTTTCACCACCTGCAGAAAACTGTGTGTATGGCAATAATCGTTTATGCTCATGTTGTACTCGGGTATCAACTGGATTTGAGTCGAAATCTTATCTTAAATGTATAAAACTAACAAAAAGACATCATTGTTCATTCACCAGTAATATTTTGAAAGCTATGTATATCCAACATGCATGTTAAAAGTAATGCTGCTGATAATGTGGTGCTGGAACCTGTGTAAAATGAACACTCGTGCCATTAGGTGTTTTTTACAGTTCATTAAAAAAAGGTAAATGTGTCTTAAAGAAGGGGCTACCATTTCACAAATATAGCTGGGTTTCTGTATAAGAAAGGATATAAATTTTAAAGTCTGCAACTGCCCTAAAACAGGCATAGGCAGGCACATTTAAAAGATTGTTTCTGCAAATGCTGGAAAATTGCTTTAGGGTGGTGATTTAAATTTCATGTCTTTTTGAATGAGACATTTCATTGAGTCACTTCTGGTAACATCAGCATTGCTGATGTCACTGTTTGATTAAGCTCCATATTTATCCACTGCTGCCTCAGAATATGAGACTGCTGTATATAATTTAGATCAATAGATAGATGACACAGAAGGAGAGCAGTGTTTTTGTGCCAGACTCCTCAGCCTTCACTTCCTTTTCTACCCTTTATTCTGTCTGTCACGTTAGAAGTCTGCCGTTTACATGTGCAAATCTCCCTACAGGTGTGAGTTCGTGTGTGCTGCTTTAGCTGGCTGCCTGAGGCTTATTTGGACCCCTATTACCCTCAGCATGTGGTGAGCAGTTCAGGTTTTACCTTTTAATGGATGTCTGGGGCAGGAGGTGGTGACTTCTTCAACTGCTCCCCTTTTTCCTCTTTCTGAGTGCTATTCCCTCACATGAGACCTTCTTTGCAGCCCAAAATATCCACAAGAGATGGCAACTGAAGAAAATGCCATCACATGCAGAGACAAACACACTGAGACTCATAAAGAACAAAAAACACCCCCTCTCACACAATGATTATGTAAAAATGTAGATCCACAGGGAACACCCGTCCCAGTTCTAAGTGAGTCATGCTCCCTGTAGGATCTCTGGAATATTATGTTTGGGAAGTAGGGGTTGTGGGTGATGCATGTAGGGAATCTCATGTACTGCCGTCTATGTCAACATTACTGTGGCTTGTTGACATGTGTGTACTCAGTGCCAGATTTGTTTTATTTATGCACATGTTGCATATGGAGCCTGAAAAGTTTGATCAGTATCACTTGGGTCATGTAAAGCACAAATACAGAGCAAATTTATGGCTTCCATCCATAAAAAAATTAAAAAGTTTCAGATCACAGGCTGCCACTTCTTTGTTCTATATCTACAGTATGTACTGAGAAAAATATGTTGAGGAGATTAGAAAAAACTCAGCAAGGTTCCTGAATCTTTGCCACATTTGATGCCTTACAGTGTACAGAGAGTGAATATAACACTAATTAATTCAGTTCAATAAACCAGTCACTGGAAAAGGAAAGTCCTCTTCTTGGACACATTTTTGCTTTTCAAAGCCCTTCAATCAATCATCATTAGCATACCTCTTGGCTAATGTTCATTCAATTAATTCAATTCAATAACCCAAGTCAAGGTCTCATGTTGCGCTATCTATTATCATTCATTAAGAATGAAAATGGTTTAAACTTCAATTTGCTGTATATTCAGGAGCACTGAGCACAAACAAATTAGAAGACATGAAAGAAATCAAACATTTGGGAATGTGTGATTATCATTTTACTCAACTGTTTGCAACGTCTGCAAAGTAAAGTTCAGCAGATTGGAGACTAAAACCTGCAGCAGGTGGCTACTTTTCCCCCCCAGATACATCAGTTCACTTTCATTACAGCCTGCAGAATGCAGAATCTTGTGGCAGCAAATAAGCTCAGCAAGCTCATTTTTAAAGTGATGGACACAATGTTCCTGCCAGCAACAATTTCACCCATTTAATGCATTACATGTTTGATTTTTGAATGTTGAATGCATCACATCTTGTTGAAAGGTGAACTGCATGTACTCATAAACGAGCAGTCATTGTTTGCTTTCAAAAGAAAATGAGATCAATTTTAATTTGTAAGTTCCACTAACAGTCTAACAATCCAGTTTTGAGTTTACTTTATGAGTCTGTAAAACACATCTGTTCATTCTTTACGGAAAGAGTGATTGCTTAGCCATCCCTTGATAAACACATAACAGCTTTAACACAGAGATGACCCAGACACAGTGAATCTGCAGGTCCAATTTATATATGAAAAGTTGTACAGCACTATTAAAATGCAAACGATTGTTTAAAAAGAGATTATAAACATCTTTTTTGACATAATTAAAGTCTTCCTATAATTAATATAAACAGAAAAAAATAACAAAGGGACCTAATAAATGACCTCATGTTGTTTGAAGTGTTAAAAAAACAGGGAAACGTTTGAAAAAACACAGCAGGACAAATGTAATAATACCACAGAAGTCAGTAGAATAAAAGGCATGTAAGTTGGTGTTACAACAACTCCATAAAAGTGAGGCTACAGAAGTTTCTCAAACTAACTTAAAAGAATATATTGATTCAGCATGTCTGATCCTTCTCAGACAGACTATTCCAAAAGCGTAGAGGCTTTGATAGAGTAAGGCCACTCACCTTTATTTCTTAAACTAAAGTCAAAGAAACAAAAAAAAGGCATGGCCCAGTAAAGCAAAGCTGCACTTTACCTCAAAGGGGATTTTGAGAGGTATCAGCTACAGCCAGGAGCGATATAGTCAGCTTTAAACTCATGATTTAAAAGCCATCAATAAAATCTTCCCAATTAGGAGACTTTCAGGTGTGCTAATTGACATGTGAACATGTCATAGAATATATTCTATCTAAGATACTGGAGCTTTGTTCTTTTGCTATGATAGAAACTACATATGTCAGGGAACAAGGAGTTCTGCTTTGTATGCTATTTGTAGTACATTCACACAGTGCAACATTTACTCAGAAAATCTGTTCTACATAACATCTGATATGCTTCTGAGGCTCCTGAATGGTAAACAACGGTACAGTATGACCTGCTTACATGATTGTTTTTTTGTATGCCTTATGCAAAAAGGAAGTGCCTGACAGAATCAGATGTTAGTCTATAGATTAGCAGGTTTATATAAACTGTGAGGTTATTCTTGTAAAGGTCAGTATGCAAAATGTGTTTAATCTATATTTGCATATGTTATGCATACCTGTAAAACACATTTTCACATACTACAGATGGTAAGAGTTATAATGAACACAGAGTTTTGCTACAAAATAATAGTGGATTGCCAATGCTGTTCCCTTTATTTCGCTCTTTATTTCGCAAAGCTCAAACTTTGTCTTCCAAATGTGTTCAGTTATTCTTGCTATATACCTCAGTCTATACCTCAGAACAATATTTTTATAAAGCACTAATACAGTATTAAAATTGGATGGTATTAACCTGACAAAACTCTGGCAAAAATAAGCAAATTGAACTAGCATGGCAACAACTTGGAGGAGTCTGTTTACATCTAGTATCTACACATTCTGTGCTGGAGTGCCTCTTGACATTAAGGCTTCATAAAAAACTCTTTATCTGGGTTAAAGCTCAGTACACTTTGCAGAATGGCGCCTGTATGCAGCTGCTCTTGGCCTTTCACACCCGCTGTCACTAAAGTTTAAATGTCAAGCCCATATTAGCTTGTGAAGCCCTGCATGGATACAAGTTGTTGTCTGACAGCAAGGACTCAGCATCACACACATACACACTATAAATATATATATATGTATATATATATATATATATATGTGTGTGTGTGTGTGTGTGTGTGTGTGTGTGTGTGTGTGTGTGTGTGTGTATAGCAATACTGTGTAAAAGTTTTAGGTCACCATTATATTTGTTGTTTTGACAGTGCTATAATGACAGCATATATATGTATCTCTCTTTATTAGAATACAACTAGAAAATATAGAACATATGTACACAGTATTAAAAACATTTAAAAGAAACTGCTTTTTTTAGGCTAAAGTGACACATACTGAGTGTAATATCTGTAGAAGAATTTGGTCAAGGACAAAAATAGGAGTTGAAGACTTGTCAAAATCTGCTGAGAAGTTTCTCAGAGTTGCTTTTTTAAAACAGCGGAACATGTCCAGCAAGGACCTGACTCAGCATCTGGCAGTTTCATTTGGATGCCAAGTTGATTGTTGCATAGCCTGAAAAAAAAACCTGACCAGGAAATGTCTTTACGTTAAGTACAGCAGGCAAGGAACCACATTTTATGCGTCTAGTTTTTCTAATCTAAAAACTGAAAAGAAAAATTTATGGACATCATAGCGTTGCTGAAAAACTAATTCAATAGTGGCCTAAGACTTTTGCACTGTATACATAAGTGTGTGTGTGTGTGTGTGTGTGTATATATATATATACACACACACACACACCGCTCAACCTGTCATGGACCAGCCACCTGTCATACAGTCATGGCCAGAGGAGCCAGCAACGATGCGGAACAACAAGGCAGAAGCACGATTCCTCCACACATACTGTACAGTATACAATACACAAACAGTCTAAACCACACACATATCCTCTATGGCATCTCTCACTTTGACATGGCATCTCATAAGTCAGCTGCCGAGGATAGGGGAGGAGACGGAGTGAAGGATGAGGGGGTGGTGAGGAGAGAGAGGGAAGGCAGGTAAAGGGTAGAGGATGCCGAGAAGGAATAGGGGGGTGGTGGAGCATGATAACCCAATTTGTTAGTGTTGGATAAATAGAGGTGTGGGAGGTAAATCACCACAGGGAGAGCAAATGAAATAAGGATGGAGAAAAAAGGAGGGAGGGGAGGGGAGGAGAAGAGGTGGAATGGGCAGGAATAAACAACCCAGGCTAATGTAAATAATGCCAACTGTGCTTGTTGGTGAGAGGCTATATTTCAATATTGAGCATATAAAAGGCTACAGAGAGGAAATATAACTGCCTTCGACTAAAAACTCATAAATTACTCCGGTGTAGCAACTGACCTAATTTGAAGACACAGACAAACTTGCTGTCCTCTTACTCGGATCTAGCTTTCTTAGTCAGCACAGTTTCATGTGTTACTAGATGTCTGAATTTATTAATTCTGTTTTCTTGTCTGTCTGGTGTCCCTGAATGTAAATTGGAGGTCAATACTGCGTTATTCGTGGACTGAAAACTCAATAGCCTTTTTAAGAGTTTTTGCTCACACTTATTAAAGGATCAATAACAAAACAGTAGAATTTGGATAAAGTCAGTCATTCAACTTTGTCACCGTGCATTTTCCAATTAGGCTCCTAATAAAAACATTGCTCAGCACTTTACACCTTGTTCCTTGTTCGTCAAAGTTGCTTGCCAAATATCTTCACTGAGAGTGCTTTGTTGTGTTGAATTTGCATCAAAATAATGGCCCATAAGGGATGTACTGCTGAATTAAAAAGAACAATGAATTACCTCTGGCTGCTCTGCCTCAGAGCATCAGGGCAAACTGACTCACTCTCTTTTTGTCCCGTCTTTCACACACAAATCCAGTATATGACAAGACACGATAAACACCCATTCAGCATGAACTTGACATTTCATACTAGACAACTGAGCATTGGTAAATACCAGGCTGCTGCTGCTCTGCATGCATTACTACAGTGTATTTAGACTACTCGTGTAATTTGTCAATTTTTGTTCTATCCTATTTACATAAATAGGGGCCCAAAACATTTAATAACACACACATGGACTAATAACATAATAATAATGTTTGCAGAATGAAGGTCTCTTCTTCTATCACAAATACACTTATTTCTATGTATGTCCAAACCTTTGACTGGTAGTATATATATATATATATATATATGACAGTTTCAACAAAACAGAAATTATAACAATATACAAGCAGAACACATAGAGCATTTGCTTTGCAAAACATGTTGAAAATTCTATAATTTTTCAATACTTAAAACTTGTTACACAAACATTATTCAAAATTCTCTGAGAGGCTTGCAAGAAGTGTTGAAGCTGGGAAAATACATGTTAAGGGACTTCAGAACCTATGACGATATTAGCTTTAGGATAACCTGAAAAATGCAGACTGCGTGCAGTGTGTCACTCCTAGGTATGAGAACACTTGACACCCCATTTACCTACAGCAAGTTTTTTCTAGTTCTTTTCTTCACTCATAAAGAGTATTTGTCTCTCTCACTCTCTACATTACACTCGAGCCCTGTGATCTGCATTGAAGGGCCCATAGAGATGCTCTGTATCCGCCATTTGTTCCTGATGAGCTCCTCTACAAGCAAACAGCTTGTATCCTCCCTGGCTTCTCTCCTCCACTGCTGGGACTTTTCACCTCAGTATTTGGAATCTTTAATGGGGAAAACTGCATAGACTTTGTCTAACAAATACTCGCAAAAAAAAATTTTGTTGAGACAAACAGGTGCAGTGCAGTGGTGAATCCTGATATTGTGAAGCTATTGCACTGATTTCTAGATGACTAAACATGACGCCACGCCATAAAGGTGCCAGCTTCACAGACACATGCATAGATATTTGGTTTTCTTCTTTATTCATTTTTACTGCTTAAAATGAGGAGTATTTCAAAACATGTGCCTACGCAACTCCCGAAATTAATTTTCTTTGGAAACAATCAACAAATTTACTACTTTGCAGCATTTTTCTGGAGTCTGTAGTATACACCAGGGATGGCTCAAGAGCACATTCTAATCATTCATGCTCTTACAGCTTAGGTAGGGAAAACAAGCATGACAATGGCTCTCACTGACCAGGGGTAGCCATTTCTGCTGTACAATCTTTAAAGAAAACATTTAATTTCTTGGCTATATCTCATAGAGAAAAACCTTCCTTTCTTAAGACAAGTATAAAAGCAAACCTGTTTATGTTTGGCCAGTTTTTATTCTAATTAAAGCAGAAAATGACAGGTCACTTTCCCTATGGAGGAAAAGCCAAATAAAAATTTTATTATTAGTTTTGCTGATAAGCAAATGGTAGTTGTTTTGTAAAAGACAATCTTATGGTTTAACTGTTGATTAAATTGTTAGAGATTAATGAGAAACATGTTTTCTATGTTTGGTATTATTATTATTATTATAATTATATTATATCATAATTTTACCTTTCACTGTAAAACTCAAATAATGTCTTGGTGTTTCCAAACATTTTCTTGTGTGTATATATTTAAATTTTTTAATTAAAATAAATGTGACATTTAGAATGTAAGAATTTAAGAATGATATGTGGCCTACAGATATCGAATACATTTTCACAATATTCAGACTAACAAGATTTGGCTTAGAAATAACCCTTTTTATCTCCTTGCTAAAAAAAAGTTTGCTTAATATTTCACTGGATACTAACCTACAATTATGAGTTTTCACTATAACCAAAAGAAATGTACAAAAGGTTATGATTTAAATCAATGCTAGTGCAGCTTAAGATCCCAAAACAATAATAGAGAAAATGCAAAAAAAAAAAAAAGAAAAGAAAAAGCAAAAAAAAAAAAAAAAAAAGGCTTGATGGATGAAATGCTGCTATACCTGCAAGCCACTGTGAATACGAGTGGTCAAGCTACAGTGGGTAATCGTTCACCAAAAACATATCACTGAGATTAGACCCTTCGGGTTACAGGAAAATGCCCATGTAGTATTAAGGTTAAGAAACATTGCACAATGTTCATTTTGCAATGCTTCTGGCTAATATTTACATTCATAACTCAATTTGTATTTAACTATTTGGTTGTGGAAGGATTAAATAAGCAAGTGAAAAAATGTGTCAGTTTCAGGATTGCAGCCAAAAAGATGTTTGATAAGAAATACAGATATCATCTCTATCTGTCACCAGGGTTGAACATTATAGCCTATTCCTCACTTGCTTGGAGATATTATCAAAACTGAATCATCCTATATCTTTATAGATTGTTCCTAGTCTGTCCTGAGACCTGTATTTATTTGGAGTTTGATAGCATCACACTCTATATTTCAAGACTTCAAAGAGTTACAGCGATGAATTTCTCTTTAAATCCCAAAAGTGTCTCATATCTCCACATTGTGTTCCTCCCAGATGATTGTTAGCAACAAGTTTTAGCTTCAAGTTGCTTAACTTTAAGCTTTTAGGGCTGTAGTCAAAGGGTGTGCAGTGCTGAGGCTTGTAACTCAAAGGCAGGAAATCCAGCTCTGGTTGTCCAGGTCAAGGTGATGGCATATTTGGGATTAAAATGTGATTTCACACAGTTCTATATGTATGTGCATTTGTCTGATGAGTCAGTTCACTGTAGGGATGCCGTGGGTGATTTGCTTTGACCTTCCCTGTACAGGTAAGCAAACTAACAGCTGGCGAATAACAGGGATCTCATGTCTTGATACAACAAAAGAAAGACACGTTACTGGCTTTACTGAAGTGGATTTCATTGATCTAGCAGATGTAAATAATCTGTGACATAACAAACAAACGTATATAAATGTATAATGTAAAGGACTGTCAAGATGGGAGCTGTGGACAACTGAGAGTGTCTATTTCTGTTATTCAAGATTAAAGATTCAAAAAACTTTGTTCTTTTTATTCGCAAATTTTGTGTTCCAGTAACTCCTATAATTCGATCAGTATAGTTTACAAGATAGTTTCCACATTGATATTTTGCAACAAAGTATCAAAAACCTGAATATGGCTGATATATCTCTTTTGTGTCTACCCTTTTTTTGCCTTTTGGTTGCTGTGTATGTGTGTGCATTCATGTATTTTAAGTGTATTAAGAAATTTCCCCTGACAATAGAATTTATTTTCCCTGATTAAATAAATAAGGCCTGAAGGCAAAAATGTTTAAGCATCTATATTTGGGTGAATTAAATGAGAGATCTCCCAGTGGAAAAGATTTGTACCTGGAAATTTAATGTATTCTTTATTTGCAAATAACAAGCTTAATACTTTTACTTTTATACTACCAGAATACAGTACACATATGCAGAGTAAACAACAACCTTGGTTGTTAGTGATAATGATGTGCTGCTCCTACTAGGTTCCATGAATTATGTTTCTCTCGACTTACCCCTAACTACCTTTTCACTCCATATCTCTTCAGCTGTGTATGTGTGTGCATATGTGTGTAAAGCAATGAAGCAAGGAAGATTCCGAGGGAAACCATGTACAAATTCTGGGAGGGGAAGAAAAAAGAGAAACTGTATCTAAAGCAAGGCGGGAAGATATCATAAGGCCAACCAGGTGGAAACCAGCTGTGAGCGAGCTCAGGAAACATTCACGGAAGTCTTACTCACATCCCAGAAGGCAGGGCAGATTAGACAAATCACAACGCTTGGAGAAAGCATTAGTCATATCCCAGAGTGCCCTGCTCTGGAGAGTGGTGTGGCGCTGGAGAGTCCAGTATCATGGCTGAAATGATAACTGTGAGATGAATAAGTGTTTACCATGTACACCTGGATCACTCAGCGAACATCCTGGGGGAAGATGAAAGGACGTTTGCAGACACCAAGACAAAATGTAGATCAGGAGAGTAGAAAACTGGCCTTGCCTATTTTGCATCAGCTATATTTTTTGTTTTATCTACTTAGCCATTTATATTTTTCGGGGTGTATAGAAAGGAAAGGAAAGTAAGAATCTACAAACTGTCATTGTTGCATTGTAACTGCAAAAGTAAACCGTAACAAAATGAGGTAGAGGGCAGAAGGAGGCATTCAGGGTTGGACTTTGATGGTTGGAGCAACAGCTGTTTCCCCTGTGAGTGTCTTTGAAGAACAAGAGGAAGCCTCGAAAATAAATGCATTAATTGTAGACGTGACGAAAAAGATGAAGGAGAAGAGAAACAGATTGTGTTTGTTAACACAATCTGAATAATAAACTCCATATAATAGAGATGAAGGGCCTCATAATTGTCACGTCAGAGGTTATAAAAACATGAACATACAGCTAGTGGATATTGCCTAGGTATGCTGATGTATGAATGATTATTTTCATCTGTAGTGACATTTCACAGACATTTCTTAATATTTTTTCTTGCTTTTGTTCTTTCATTTTCTTTTTGTGATAACAAATGAATTGGTGGCGAGTTATGATCTACATTTATGTTTACAGCGCACAACTTCTTTCTTCTCACAGAACTTGTAAACAAGCTCTTTGGCCTTGGCTTCAAAGTAACAAGAGTTGAATCCAACAATACTATTGTGACATTCCTCATAGTTCCTCCATCCATAATTCACAACATTAGCTTCTGTCTCTTTTTTTAATTCCAGAGACAGCTGTCAATTTTTCATCACCCTCAATATTTCACTCTGTGGCCTTGATCCCACCTTATCCATCTGTTCAATAAATAAATAATAGGAATCAAGAAGAAATAACAGCAGGAGAGGCAAAAACTCATACAAAGAGAAAAGAAAAGATATAAGAAGCAACTTTATTGCTATTATAAGCTAAGGGATGAAGAGAAATAAGACAATAAATGTTAACGGCCTTTTCCTTGGTAGTCCTGGCCAAACTTTTGAAAGCTGGATTTTTCATTTAGGTCTACAGATTTTAAAGCATGGTCACCACTTTGACAGTGTCAGGAATCTTCTGTAACAACACTGTTTCACTTTTAAATGCTTTTGCCAACTGGAGTATCAGTGATTTATCTGAGACAAGCAAAGTGCACAGCATGCTCAAAGTGGCTGAGGTTTTAGCAAAGGGGAATAAAAATGCTGAAATGGTCCCAAGTGTCTCACCACAGGGTGACTCTAAAGCAGCCTATCTATAGCCCAAGTGCAACCTAACTATATAAATATCTCCTCCATCACTGCCCTCCCCCATTTCCTCGTTCCCCAGAAGACGTCCCTTTCAGGTGCTGAGTCTCTCCCCTGCACCCTGTTATTCAGAAGGCCCTGCACGTTCCCATCCTTTTTACCATAGGCATTACCATACCTTTGATCGCACTCACCCTACCTTCTTTCCACTTAATTACCAATGCATACATCTCCCTCTCTTTTTTCAAAATATCTTTGTCCTAGTCAGCAGTTAGGAATGTTCATTTAACAATTGCCTTAGATGGAATTATAACAGTAAAGGGAGATGGCTTTGAAATGGAAATTGCATGCATGGGAGGCCCTGGTGAGCACTTCGATGGTCTCCTGGATCCTGATGACTAACACCCGTGTTTCATTCCATCTGACATCAGAAGGAGAGGCGGGCACATGAAGAATAAGCATGCCACGGAGAGAGGCAGAGATAGGAGAGATAGACACCCTTGTCCTTAGTTGACAAACAGCTGCATTGCCTCCCTCTCTTCTTTTATCACTACTGTGATTTCACTTTCATCTGGCTCAGAGTTTGATGTGATGATATTATTTACTTGTCATTAGAGGCAGAGGAAATTGTGTCTGTCATTAGTTTGATAACACCTCTGCCAGATTAGATGACAGACAAGAAGCACTGGTACCCTGATTGGAAGGGAAAGAACCCAGGAGATCAGACAGACAGGTTTGATATTACTTTTGAAGATATATATAGATCTATATATATATCTATATATATCATGGATGGAGATGGAAGAAGAAGAGAGAAAAACATAATTACACCAAGAATTACAGGTAAACATGGCTAATATGAATATTATGTGTTGTCTCATTCCTCTTAGTGTGTGTCTGGTGTAACTCAGTTAAATCTAACACTGCTTCGAAATTAAGTGGCAGAATTACAGTATTTGTACAGTATTTGTCCTCCGGGATGATGCAATTTACAACAAAATTGAATAATCTAACAAAAATATTACCATCTTATAGTACAGTGCTGGGAAAAGTATTGCCCCCTTGCTGATGTTTTGGTTTTTTTGCATCACAATTAAATGGTTCACATCAACAAACAAGACAAAACAAGTAAATAGAAAAATATTTTTTATGACTTCTTTTATTAAGGGAAAAAAGCTGCTCAAACCTGCCTGGCCCTATGTGAAGACGTAACTTGCCCTTAAACCTAATAAATGGTGGCAATCATGCAATTTGATAACTGGCAATGACTCTTTCACATCGCTTTGGAGGAACTGTGGCCCATTCTTCTTTGCAGAATTGTCTTAATTCAGCTATACTTAAGGGGTTTTGAGCATTTAAGGTCATGCCATCTTCATCGATCTTACTCCAGACTTTAACTAGGGCACTCCAGAACTTAATTTTTTTTTACCTTTCATAAGTGGACTTGCATTTGTGTTTTAGATCATTGCCCCGCTGCATAACCTAAGTGTGCTTGAGTTTGAGGTCAAACTGATAGCCGGACATTTTCCTTCAGGATTTTGTGGAAGAGTATAGAATTCATGGTTTCAATTATGGCATGTCGTCCAGGTCCTGGAACTTTGTTTTTCATCTGTAGCATGATGTGTTTTATCTTTTCACCTGATTCACTTTGTGTGGGCAAATACTTTTTCACAGCATTGTATAAAGTCCAGGACTGACAAGCCGCACACCTGGGTTCAAATCCACAGTCCTGTGTCAGCTTAGGTTGTGTGTGAAGTGACTGTTCCATACACACAAAGCAACACATAGAAACGTCTGGTATAAGCAGGAAGTTGCAAGACAAAGTAAGTCAATGCAAATGTCATTTTCAAGAGAAAATATAACTGCAGATATCTTTGATGTGAATTTTGACTACAAAGCAGCAATTTTTATTTTTGTGTTTTGCAAAAGGTGGCTAATACTAAATGCTTTGTAGTTAAAGATACTGTATTTATGAGTATATCATATGCTTACGATGATCACATGCAGAATCTTAATTTGCTAAGTAATTATATAGCTATTGAAATAGCATAAAATTGGATGTAAGGTACCAGAAATCTTAATTTGCAATGTGCTCTTTACGCACCACTGTAAAGGAAAGGTGTGTTCTGAAGTTGAAAATTTTGTCTCAACTTTTAACCTTCAAGTTGTAATTATAATGCATAAAATTTTTGTATTTCTCTGATAACTTTTGTCAAATTAAATTTGTGTTTAGGTGCTGGTTTTGGTGATTTTACTCCACCCCTCAACATTTATTATTTGTGATTCTCTCCACATCTCCAAACAACAACGGTTGTTGGTTTTGGCGCGTTCCTTCCTCCGCTCTCTCTTTTATGTATTTCTACATCTACAGTCCAAATGAATGTGATTCTCCTGCTGTTCAATAATCATGTCTGGGTGCTTGTGCACTCATTAAGTCTACAACAAATATGTGTAATATTAAAATTTGTTTGACGATCTGAATCATTTAATTGTGGACAAATATGCAAAAAAATGGACACAACACAGTATATGTATATATACAATGTATATATACAGTATATACAATAAATAACTTGATAAAGTTTAGGGTGCCTTTATGGTGTTATGTTATTATATTCAAGCTGAAAAGAAGCCAACATTGATAACAGATACAAAACAAGTACTGTAGTAGTACTCTGATGACGCACGGGTTCTATAACCAAATAATTACAAGGAGCTTTTAAACGTTGACTGTCAGAAGTACTGCAAGTGACCACCAATCTTAGTTGTTTAAAGTACAATGGTTTATTGGCTCATCCAGCCATCCTCTTCTCTTCCATTTGTGGCTCTATAATAATGTTACATTATTTCCTCTTTTGCCTCCAGTAGAAGAGTCATAATTCCCTCTGCTGAAAGAAGATCTTTTTTTGTCAGTCAAACTAATCCATTAATCAATAGCTTGTTTGTGCTTATGTTCAAAGGTGACTTATGGGAACATAAAGGAAAGAACGAATGAAGATAAGTTGGCAAGCATGCCCATTCATTCATTTTCCTGTAATTACCGCAAACTTGTTAATTAAGCCACAAGGCACTCAATTATATTTCTCCTTTTAGAGCTGACCTAAACCTGAGGGAAAACATGTTGAGCTGTCTAAGAAACAATGCCCCCACTGATCTTGGAGTAATTATCAATTACTATGCTAATTCATCACTCACAGTCAACCCCCTTACAAAACCTCAAATGCAGCTTGACAAACGTGCATCCACCCCATGACGAATTGCATGTCAAAGTAAAAAAAGAAAATGTGATTAATGTGATGACCTGTTGTTAAGGACTTTGCTCTGTCAAAACGTAGGGTACTGAAATGCATGACCTTCTGAAATTGTGACTTGTGCGAAGTTAAATCAAGGATGAAGGATAATAAAGGTGCACGACTGCAGGATTTTTAGTTTTCTTTTCGTAAGTTTCATAGCAGCTGAAGTACAATGTGTAACTAGAGTTTTATTTTTCTGAAACCAATGTTGAGCAAATAATGCCAGTCTCAAATAAAACAAATAAAGTATTTCCATGTTTATAAGTATGTGTTTGGATTTATTAAAAACAGACACTGCAACAAAGATGAACAAAATGATCTGAAGTTGAAAGGAGGATAAGCAGGAACCCAATGGGTCAAACATAAGGTAGTAAAGTATTGGTTGTGTGTCCTGTTTTCTGAGAAAAGTGCAACACATTCAGAAGTCCATCTCATTGTGACACCATCTTCTGATTAATTGGCCTCTGAATGCACAACTTTAAATCACAAAGTCCTAGACACACACCAACTCACATGCCAATGCAGGCACCCACAGCTTCATAAACACACACACTGAACACAGTAGGTCAAAGGACCTGTTTACACTACATTAAATCACAAAGCACTCAAAGCACCCACTTACTGTTCCCAAGACATCACTGAGGCTCAGGTGACCTTGTGCATTATTATCAGTTGTTGAGGACTATATTGCCAAAAGTATTGGGACAACCCTGCAAATCAATGAATCCTGTGCACACTGCACTGGAACTTGACAGAGCTGCGCAAAGCCTTGATCTCAACCGCACAGAACACCTTTCACACACCGGGTGAGCCAGGCCTTCCTGTCCAACATCAGTGACTGAGCTCAGAAATGCTCTCCTGCAAGCATGGTCAAATATTCACATCAACTTTGTTGACAGCCTTCCCACACGAGTTGAAGCCATTAAATCGCTTGTATATATATTTATGTATACATATATTATCTACACACATATATACAGTATATACTTATTTTTGTATTACGTTTAACTGTTAAAGCTATCCATTCATTAGCTCCTAAGAGCTCCTATAAGCTGTCATCATTTGCCCTTCCTCATGTAAAAAGCATATAATAAGGCTGTGCTTCTTGATACTATCCAGCTAAAAAAGAAGCTTTAATCTTATCCACGCTACCAACTGGTCCCCACTCTCTCTTCTTTAGCCCTGTCCTCTAAGCCTACTTATGTATTGATAAAGGTATTGCCCATGAAATATCAGGTCCTGTCTACCAGTAATGAATTGTTTGCAGTTTGATAATACATAAACGTAGAGACTTGTGCTTGTCAGCAATGCTTTAAAATAAATGCAGCCATAGATTTCCAATTAAAGGTGGCTGGCAGGGCAATTCGTTAGCTCTAAAGGTAGCTGTCAAGGAGCGAAATAAGCCAAGGTCTATAACCACCATGATAAGGCGGCTGTGAGAGGTGTATTTATCCAGCCCTGGACACGCAATCTCTCTACCAGCAGCATAGACATGTGGACTCCTATATGGAGTATTAAGGTCTGACATTATTATGATTTATAACGTGTTTGTTATGATGGAGATCTGTCAATATTAGATATTATACCATTCCTGCAGAGGAAGCTATCATACTTTTAATTAGATTGAATTAAGTTTTTAAGCTTTGCAAGCAATGCTGCAAATCAGTGAGCAACTTTATTTGATGCAATATCTAATTTGCAACACTGTGCATCAGTGTAAGTAGTTAATTTGTCAGATATTTTATTTACTGAATAAGCAAAAAGTGATATTCCACCTACATATTGTTTCTTAAATTAATATTCTAGTAATAATGTGGTAATATGGTGACATAGCATGCCTCACTATTAGTGTACCACACAGGCACGTAGTAATCTGATTAAATAATTTAGATTCATGGTCCAATTAATAGTTTATTGTGGAGCTTTCACAGTCATACCTCACAAACTTTAGTAGATTGAATTTGCTTATACCATATCTTTTTCACATGATCAGATTAATATTTTAGTCACGGATGAAAACTTAACAAATCTAATCTCTCACAGAGTGCTGTAAGTGCTCTTTGAATTTTCATTGTTTTATCTAACTAGACTATTCCACCAACACAAATGAAATGGCAATAAATATAAAAGCTTTATTTAATTAATTAAAGGAACCATTAATATATTATGTCAGCAAGTAGCTATATCTGTAATGACATTACACTGCAGTGCTGATGATAGAAACTTTACCGGAAGACACAAACCAACCGACAGGAAGTGGTGGAATTTAGAAAGGATGTTCAGGTAAACTACAATATTTATTTCAAAACAATGAACTTTTCAGTCAGATTTCATGGGTTTTGAGAAAATGCAATGCATTTTTTTCAGTATATTTTAGACTAAAATGTTTACCAGTTTATGTAGATTAAATATTGTTAGTTCAACAAGTAAGGCAGAGAAATTAGTTTAAGTAAAATGAAAACAATGTTGAGTATATCTGAAGAGAAAATATATGTGCCTCTTTATTTATGTTTTGATCCATCCGCTTCAACAACTGACATTAGAGTTGTGTGCCCTGAAATGCCCTTTCTGTGCATCACTTTTGTGCTGATAGGTTATTTGCATTTTTTTTTGTCTGCTTGTGTGTTAGCTCGAATACATTTTCTCACTCTTGTGTGACCTCTCACATCAAAATGGCATTTTTACCCCCAGGACTGCTAAATATTATTTGCTCATTGCACCATTCTCGGTTATCTTTACACACTGTGTGTAAGTATTAAATGCCAGTAAATCTGGGCGATCTGAAACGCTATCACATTTTCACTTTAAGTTGACCAGAAACTGAATGTCTACATGTTGTAGAAATGTAAGATTCAGTCGAGACAAGGAGAACAATATGAAAAAAAAGAGAATGTGGGTAAGTAGAAGAGAATGGTAAGGAAGCCATAGGAAATTTGAAAGAAAGGTTCAAATCAGAGAGAACGACAGAGAGAGTAGTGGGTGTCTGCCGGGAGAATGAATGTCCCCTGTCACTGTATCCCCTGGCGTTGCCTGTCACCCCCATTTCTGGATAACAAGGCACGATTAGCTCCATTTCAGCTATTTCTAAATTAAAAAAAACCTGCCTTGCCTTGCAATATACAGTCCTAGAGACATATAGAGTTTGGCTACATATATTGTAGCTCATTCTTGTGATACTACAGAATGAAGATGAGCAGATTTTATTTATTTTAAAGAAATGTCACACCAGAAGACCAGAGTAGCCCACTTTCCAGTATAGCTTCTAAATATATCTTCCTATCTGCGGGCTGTTTGCATATTCATGTGAATATCTATGACATGTATATGTGCACTCACACACACACACACAGATTTGATCTTGCTTATTTGATTCCTCAAATCGAAGCAATGTCTCAAGAAGAAACTAGGGTCAGCGCTGAAAAGACACTGCCTGTTTAAAAATTCCATAAAGTCTATGCATACTAACACACACAATCAAACCCGTGTCAAGTCATGTGAGGTCTCACTCAATCAACAAGGAAAAAAACTAAACAAAAACAAACCCCAGAGACAAAAATGCTTCCACCCTCACAAAGTGTCACTCAGCTTTCAACTACAACTCCTGCATCAAAGAAGGAAAATACATTTTACGAAGCATTAACCCATTCCATAAAGTCACACTACCATTTAAGCTGTCTCCCCCCCCCCCCTCTCTCTCTCTCTCTCACACACACACACACTAAAAACTAATCACCACTTTCTTCACAAATCCCTCCTCATAGATCTCTCAATGCTCTCCAGGGACTCTCCACAGCGTATTAATCAACGTAATTGAAATAGTTGATTACATCACTTCACGCTTCATCCTGGTTTAGGGGACTGGTGTGTTCAGCAAGCAATAATGATGTAGTAAAAGAACACCGAAATGTTGCGCGCATATCTGTGCTAAAAGGCGTTAGCGCAGATGCCATAAAAAAGTGCACGAGACATAATAACTACAACTGTCTCTGTCTCCAATATAGGCCCATTACTCACACTTCTTCTAAAAAATAAATGCAAGGACATTACAAGTCTAGCACACACACACACACACACACTCACACATATTACAATTTCCAACCTTGACTAATGCTTCAAAATCTAACAGGTATCATGCTGCTGTGTGATGAATATGATACAGGAATTGGAATCACAGTTGTGATCAGTTTGAGGTCATTACTCAAAAAGGTAAACTTGTCATTACAGTACTTTTCCATTACTCCTCAACACCACCTGATATCAGCACAAATCTTTAAACTTATCATGAGGACATACACACAATTTGTCTCATATGCACTTTAACAAAAGGAAGTCGATAATTTATAACATTGAAAGATACTTGCCTTCTTAATATGTGGAAATAAGAACTGTCTCAAAGGACCAGACTTCCTGTCTAATGATGTTAGAAAAAAAATTATTTATGCTGAATGTGTACCCAGCATTTCACCTTATGATAACTGGGACTGACCCCCCCCAACACTTAACAGGACAAGCGGTTTAGAAGAGGGATGGATGGATGGCATATGTACTGCATTTAACAGGCAAAACAAAATAAAAAAAAAAACACACTGACACACTTGCTCACCAAACCATGGCTTTATAGTAGACTAGTCCAGTTCATTTGGCGTGATTAGGCAGGCTCTCATCTAAATCCCTGTTAGTAAATGATATGAGTGTGTTCACGAAACAAATTTATTCTAGCACTTTTTATTAAGAAACCCTGCCATATTGGTGTGTAGGTGGCCCCTTCATTAGGACGCCTTTGCATATTTACACTGAAACCACTCTAATATGCTTTACCAAATTAGGAAAAAATATTGTCAGCCTTTTAGTCCTCTCTGTTGTCATAGTTATTCAAATGTTACTGAGATTTGTCAAATTCAGTGTTGAAATATTTTGTTTCAAAGTCAACTGTTTTCAAATTGTAAAAATAAATTCAACTCCGTCTAAAAAGCAATGTTTCATGTTCATGATGTGTGCCAGTGTAGGACCAGTAATATTTACAAACTGCCCTTTGACAAATCATTTTAAATTTCATAATGGTGCCACACTCTGTTCTTCACTATCTGTTACAAATTAGAAAGCAGAAGTGACTATAAACACTACTGACCCTTTCTGGTGTACAAGTATGCAAGAGTAGTTTCACGTGTTACTGTCACACATAGGGAGTTGTTTTTTCTTTTGTTGGATAAGCCAAGTTCACAAATCTGTAGCTTAAAGCAGACATCACGAAAACTGGGAAGGAGGTGGAGTTCCACTAATTTAGAAGAATCTGGCTTAGTCTGAAAATAAAATGTAAAACAGCCCTTCATCATACGTATTATTCATTATTAATCGAGGAAAATAGGAACAACCACAGCACTGTAGCCAGGCTGACAAGGAGTCATAGCTCTGTTGAGCTGTATTCCCTTAGCTCTCAGCAGTAATGAATTCATGTATTTCTTTACAAACAAAATCGCAACAATAAGAGAAAAAAAATCCTCAGATCCTCCCTCTAATTGGCGCTGATGGATCATCATGTACAATAGCTGTAGACGCGTTTATAAGGCTTCAGTCCTACTTAAACTGCTTCTTCCCAAAGATCATTTTGAGATTATGTCAGCAGTCACCATTTCTCATTGACTAATAAGGTTTAAATCTCATCTATCAGCCAGAATAATATTTATCATATTATTAATATTTATCATGTTAATGATGAGTCTTCCATGCACAGAAAAGATACTTATAGAGTTCCACAGGGTTCTGTGCTTGGACTGGTAATTTTGCATTTTTTATGCCAAGTCTGGTTCTACTGGAATTTATTTTTATTTTTGCCTAGTGCTTACTTAAGAGGGATTTATAGGGTTTATATAATTCTATATAGTTGTATATGTTTTCCATATAATTCTGTAAAGCACGGGTGGGCAACTCCAGTTCTCCAGAGCCACTGTCCTGCTTGTTTTCCCAAATATTACACTATCTACTCACAGCTCATTACCTAGATCAGGTGTGTTCAGTCTATCAGAAGCCGGAGATAGGATCTCAGACGAGGATGGAGTTGGGGGAGACAAAGTCAACTGGTAGCTTCCAGCTTGTGACAGACACACCTATTCGGGGTATCATCAGTAGTGAGTAGGGATAGTTGGAAAACAAGCAGGACAGTGACCCTTGAGTACCAGAATCACCCAACCGAGCAGGGTGGTCTTAAACTTACTATGTAAAGTGCCTTAAGATGTTGACGTTGATTTTTATTGTGATTTGGTGCTACATAAATAAACTGAATTTAATTTTATTGAATATACCTCATCTAAAGGAAATAGTTTTTTCTCATTGCTGCTGGAGGCATGAGTCTCTTGCTTAAAATAATGCTTTTATATGGAATACCTTTGTTGCTGTTCATCTTAGCAGGGGAAAGTAAGACAGTAGTCTGCATTGTCCCCAAGGCTTTTCTCTCTGCAACCGCTGTACTTCTCTGCCACCGTTGTTTATGTAACACACATACTTGCTTAGTAACTGTAATGCGACTTTTGAATTCAGTAATGCAACAAATACGGTATAACCACTTTTATGACTACTACTGCAAATTGAATTACAGTACCAACACGAGTGTGTTGCACCAAACACTAGTTTAGTGCTGTATTTTATTTACTCTATGAAATAGAGTTTTTTTTTATTTATTATTAATTAATTAACCCTCCTGTTGTCTTCGTTTTCACTATACACCCCTTGTCCTACGGGTCAAAAATGACCCGCCTTCACTAAAAATCTAAAATAAAGCAATTGCATGTCATTTTAAACCACAAATCTATTA
>JAUYWH010000003.1:13463284-13479491 GCA_034779795.1 Ctenopoma multispine | reverse complement strand
CACTTTAGGAAAAGTCATAAAATTTCAGGCTGGAAAAACAACATTTAAGGGGTTTTCTCTGCTGTTAAACACAGTTTATAAGATAACAGGAGGGTTAACTAAAGTATCAAGAAGAAACTTGGTATAGACAAACACAAGCACGAGCATACACATGCATACAGAATACATTGTAGTAAGGAGGTTTTAAGGTAATGGTACATGGTGTTTCATTTGTCCAAATGAAATGAACTTAGCCAGATTGTAAAAAATGTGGAGCTGCTTTTTACTGCATGTGCAATTATTAAAACAAATATCAAATTTGATGAGTAGAACTTGGCTAAACTTGTTAATTAAATATAGCCCATGTTTTCATAGCAAATTTTACTCATGCACCATTGTTAAGTTTTTCTATTAACATTAACATTGTGTACTGCACTAAAAAGGCCTATTAGTACTGCTAAATATAAAATAATAAATATAATATTATATAATAATAATTAATAATACAGAACACAAATCATAGTCAGAACTTTTTTTTCTGTTTGGTCAGATTTACTAAGTACAATATTAGGCTAAGTGGGTAATATAGCTGACATGTGTAAAACAAGACCCACCCACACTTATGTAAAAACAACAGAGAGAGATGGTGAAGTGAGTCAGATAAATAAAAGGAAAGAATAATTTCAACATATGAATGTGCCATTACTTAGAAAGTCATTGCTCCATATAGTAATAGTTAAAAAAGTCCCACAATCAGCCTAATCTAAAGCTAAGATATTCATCTACAGATAACCTAATTAAAATATTTTTGTAAAAACTAAACCCGGTTTATATACTGTATTATTAAACCTGGATAATTACATCTAACGCTGTATCCTTTGACAAGCAGAGAGCTGAGTCATGATAAGTCAACATAAAGATTAACCCAGCTACTCGGTATTACACCATACATCCATCATCCTAACCACTTGTCCTCTTAAGGGTTGCAGGAGTGCTGGAGCCTGTCTCAGCTGTCATTGAGTGTGGGCCGGGCTGCATGCTGGACAAGTAGCCAGTCTGTCACAAGGCTGACATATAGAGACAGACAGCTATTCACATCTATGGGCAATTAAGAGTCACAAATGATCCTAACATGCATGTCTTTGGATAAGTACCCAGAGAAAACCCACGCAGACACAGAAAGGCACACGGCCGGCCCACGGAATCAATCACGGGTTCTTTTTGCTGTGCAGGAACAACACTAATCACTACACCACCATGTCGCCCTGCTCAGTATTTAATATTTTAACGTTTTATATGTACTAAATGCATTGCTAACCGTGTGTTTGTAACACTCAAAGCAGAGTTAAAAAGGTAATCCCTCATGTCATTGTGAAAGGACTGTATTTCTCCACATCGTTTCTTCTGTTTTCCGTTCCAATTCATCTTCCTCATATCGATTTCTGGCTTTATACTATTTCAGAAGACCACAACCACTCAACCATAACCTTTTGGCCTGTAATGTCTCTATGCCTCACAAGTAGCGAGGCAATTGCTCTTTTTTATACTTACTTGCCAATGCAGGTATACAGCCAGGTTTGCTGTCGTCTCTTTTGATACTGTCACAAGGAAATACTTACAGATCCCAGGGTTTCAAAGTGGCTTTCAATTTCTTTAAATTGGTTAATACTGAAACAGTATACAGTGTGTGAAACATGTAAAATATTGTTTTAAAGCCATTGTCACATTGCTTACCAATTACGATTAACATTACTATTGGTATTGTGTCATTTTTTTGGTTTAGCCTGTAGCAAACTAGGCACACTAACATGCAAAAAACTGCAGGCTCAGAGTCTGCTGTAGTCTGTTCCATGCTTCAAATAAACTAGATAGACACATTATACTGTATATCAGTATTTTGCCTTTGATGTTTAACAAAGCAAGTGAAAAAACTAAGAACTGGAGTTTATTTTTAGCTGCAAACAAATATTGATGGATCTCAGAATAACAAAGTTGCTTTACTTAAACAGAGAAATATTTTATAGCAAATATATACTGTAACCACTGGTTAGCTGTTTATACAGTGAGTGAAACATATTGTCATATTGTTAGAAAACAAATTAGCCTGTAGCTAATTTGGCACAAAAACATGCATAAAAAAAAGGAGACTCGGGAATGGAAATGTCATGTGCTGTGAAAAAGTATTTGTGCTCTTCCTGATTTATTTTTCACATATTTGTCACTCTGGGGCAGCATGGTGGTGTAGTGGTTAGCACTGTCGCCTCACAGCTAGAAGGACCTGAGCTTGAACCCCAGGACTGGCCGGGGGTCTTTCTGTGTGGATTCTGCATGTTATTCCTGTGTCTGCGTGGGTTCTCTCTGAGTACTCTGACTTCCTCCCACCATCCAAAGACATGCATGTTAGGTTCATTGGTGACTCCAAATTGTCAGAAGATGTGAGCGTGCATGGTTTTTTGGTTTGCATTGGTCCAGCACCCCCCCTTACCAGGACAAGCGGTTAGGAAAATGGATGGATGGATGGATTTGTCACTCCTAAATGATTCAGATCATTAAACTAATTTGAATATTACACAAATCCAATCATCTAGGGGGTGATACTAAACCCAGAAACACATTTAAAGAAGTTCAGGCCTCAGTGCCTCAGTTTAGGTCAGTGTTCATAATTCAACAACAACAAAGAGACTGGAAAAAAATGACATCTATGAAGCTTCTAAGGTGAAAACCACTGCTGACCGATAAGAACACAAAGGGATAAAAAAAATCTTCGTGATCCCCATAACCTTTGGGCAAAGAAGTTTTTGGAAGGTGTGTCCCATTACATCTGGCATAAAACTAAAAGCATTTCATAAAAAGAATATGATGCCAATAGTGGTAGTGTGATGGTCTATGTCTATGTCTGTTTTGCAGCTTCAGGACCTGGACGACTTGCCATAATTGATGGAACCACTAATTCTGTGCTGTACCATAAAATCTGTCCTGAGACTGTCCTGCCATTAGTTTGTGACTTTAAGATCAAGAGCAATGCTCTGACACATCAGCAGGTCCAAAACTGATTGGATTGTTGTGATGTCCAGATTAAAATTCAATTGAGATGCTTTTGCATGACCTTAAACAGGTCTTTCATGCTTGAAAACCCTGCAAGGAAGAGAAATTTCTCCATAGCCATGTGAAAGACTTATTGCCAGTTATTGCAAATGCTTGATTGCAGTTATTAGGTTTAGGTGGCAATTTCTTTTTCACATAGAATGCTCTCTCGACAGCTGGAAGGTTTTTTGCTGTTAAGTAGCTGCACCAAGTGTTTGCTAACAAAGAAGAGCAAAGGTTACTTAATAATGATAATATTATAATATAATAATTTATCTGTTAGAAGTACACGGTAGTAAATTGTGTAAAAACAAAATTTATGAGGAAAAAGAGGATAACATCTACATTAAAATGTAAGAAAAAAAATCTGAATTGAAGCTAAACTGAAAAAGACCTGGTGCTCAGCATCACAACTGGTTACATGAAGCCTTAAGGTGCTCTTGAAGATAAACTGATCATGATGAAGAATAGAAAATGTTCAGCAGGTACTGTTTGACAGAGCAGCCCTACTAGGAACCAATAAAGGTCAAGGTCGGAGCCACAGTGCCCTGATAATATGCCTGAAATTTTAAATAATCCTGTTAGACAGAGGAGCCAGGAAAAGAAAAAATAATAGGGTTTTTGAAGCAATTAGAGGTATTAGATGACATGAAAAATCATTCAGAAGATGGTGACATTAGGGGCTTTAAAACAGGAATGACATTTGGAATAACATATTTTATTATAAGGGAATACTGGCTAATACTACTATGGTGGGAAGGTATAGTAACGGTATATAGTTACCTGCAGTATCTTACAGTTTTAAACCCAAAGCTTTAAATAGGTGTATAATAATACCACCACCACAGTTAAACTCTCTGCTTTTTGGAAAATCATATGTAATTACAGTGATTAGTATTTTTTTCCCAGAATCTGTACATGTGATTATATTTTCAGCCAGTTTTTGATGAATGTTTAAGAACCACATGCTGCATGTTTCAGAAAACGATGATTACGAAAGAAGATTTTCCATTAAAACTGCCCAGTTTCTCAAAGCCTGCTTGTTAGTACATAATGAATGAGAAAACATTGTTATTTTAGCTTATTACTGCTTTCCTATGGTTTGGTCTCCTCAGAGACAAGGAACATTTAGTGGTACTCATTTGAGGTGTTTTTGTAGTGTTAACTGTGTTGATCTGTTGTTGTTTGTTTTTCTTTTTGTTTTGTTTTTTGTTTGCTGCTTCTGGTAAATGAAAGGGGGGAAAAAAAGCATAAATTTGCTTTTATTTTTAGCATAGCTTATTTAAAAGGTAATGGCCTCTTCAAGTTTCACAGGAGACAAGAATGCTATCAAGCAAACCAAGCAGCAAAATGACCACATAAGCAATGGCGGTACCAGAATTTTTTTCTTGGGGGGGCCAGGCAGGGGCACAGATTTTAGGGGTGTGGCACACGACTTTTATTTGCAATTTTTTTCTATTGCTAACACAATATGCAAAGCTGAACTGCAAAAACGGACACAATCTCTCCTCATATTTGTAAGATTCAAAGCACAAATCACACCTTTAAACACAATCAGCAATCAACCTGACATTAGAGTGGAAACAGCTTCCTACAGAAAACACAGACATCTGACACAAAGACACTTTTTTTTTCTAAACACAGACATTCAATGATCCAGAACCAGACCCATTGGACTAACACACACCTCACCTGGTCCAACGCCTGCCTGAGACGGCATGATGCTGGATATTTTTTCTTTGTTTTGTTTTTAGGTTTGAATGCAGAGTTTCTTTTAGCAGGATATGTGAGGTGTTCTGTTCTTTGGGTGAGGTGTACAAATTGTGCTTAAGTAAATGTAAATGTTCTGCAGTCTTAAATTTTAATGAACGGTAGTCCAAGGTTTGAATAACAAAACTATTTATTTACCCAGATATTACACTGGAAATGTTTAACATGTAAGAACTATGCAGTGGACACAATTCAATTGAAAAGTCGATCTCTGTTGTGGCGATTAAAACGCTGGTGTGTTTTACAGAGGTCAACTCAAACTTACTTTAAAGGCCACCGTCATTTACAATATCCAGCAATTAAACCTCCTGCTGCACGGACGTGCTCAATGCACCAGGTGTGTTTACAAACTGAGTGCAGACGGCAGAGATTCCGGTTTTTCAAAATAAAAGATTGTGTTTCAAAATAAAAATCGTGTGAAAACGAAAATAAAATTATTATTCTCTTTCTCAACTTAAACATCGACGTTTGTAAATCATTAAACACTAAATATTGCAAACAACTGTTTACTTTTTTCAAATTTTCTTCTTTTTTATAATCAAAATAACAGGTCTTTTAATTATCTAACTGAAACAAACTGATTGACAGCTCTGGTGGGGGTGGCCAGGCAGGGTGGCCAATCAGATTTCAAGGGTGGCCGGTGCCACCCCCGGCCACCCCTCTGGTCCCGCCCTTGCACATAAGGGAGCTATCATCTCTTAACCAAACCTGATCCTACCACATTTGACCCTTCAAACCCCCTGGCATTAAAAAGCCAGCAGCCTGGGTTGTCTGATCCAAATCTCTTTCCGAGCTGCAGGCACACCTAGAAGACTGCCTTAAACATGATTATTGTCACTGATTGTGTCAGTTGTGATTCTGCTTGTTTGCAGATATGCAAATGTCAAAAGTCTAAATCTACGGTTAATATTAAATGCAATATTTATACACTGCTCAAAACAAATAAAGGAAAAATTTGAAAACACATCTCAATTGGAAAAGAAATCATGCTGGATATCCATCCTGATATCGAAGGGTGTTTCATGTGTTTCATGTGTTTCATCATTTGATGTAAATGAAAATGATCAACCTACAGAGGGCTTAATTCAAAGTCACCATAAAATGTAAACTGAAAAACTGATGCAGAAGGCTAGTCCAATTGCCTGAAAATGTCATTACAGCAACTCAAAATGGTAGTTTGTATGGCCCACACGTGCTTGTATGCGTCAGAGGGAAGAATTAATGTTTTGTGTGACTCCTTTTTGTGCAATCCTTATTGCATGTTTAATGTTTGTCTTAATCTGTGGTTAATCATTTTCTTGCTGGATTTGAAAAGAATCAAAGTGCACCTGTGTGCGGTGAGGTTGTAGCAAATCTTCCACATGCTCTTTATGAGATGACAGATGGTGTCCTGTGGTATCTCTTCCCAGATCCTGACCAGGGCATCACCGAGCTCCTGGACACTCTGAGGTACAACCTGGCGGCGTTGGATGGACCTAAACATGATGTCCCAGAGATGTTGATGTTCTATTGGATTTAGGTCAGGTGAGCGTGGAGGCCAGTCAATGGTGTCAAGTCCTTCATCCTCCTGGAACTGGAAGCAGCATAAAGTTCACCATGGCTTCTCCAAACCCTTTCACCTGTCACGTGAGCTCAGAGTTAACCTGCTCTCATCTGTGAAAAGCACAGGACGTCAGTGCCAGACCTGGCAATGCTGGTGTTCTCTGGCAAATGCCAGTCGGGCTCCATGGGGGCCAGGCAGTGAGCACAGGGTCCACTAGATGACGTCAGGCCCCAGGCCACCCTCATAAAGTCTGTTTCTAATGGTTCAGCTGGTGGAGTTCAATTAACTCTTAAACTCTGGTAAGAGTCCTCTTTTGGTTTAATGTTTATTATTTGTTCGTTTTTAGAAGCAGCTGTCGGCCCACGTCCTTGGTTCTGTTATTGGCTTTTGTTACTTACTGGTTTTTCTTGCAACATTAACCATCACAATAAATATATATCTATATATTTTACCCTTAACACCTGGGTTATTGTGTTACTTCCCTCAGCCCCTACGAGCTGGGTTGTAACATAAGTGGGGGCTCGACTGTGATCTATTTTCATTTCTGGTAATCATAATTCCATAATTATTGTTGATGTGTAATGGCCGTTTGATTTGAGCCAGTTTGTGTTGCGGCCTTCCCTTGATCAATTAAGTCTCTCTCGTAAAAAAGACTTAATACAGATCGCGAACTTGAGTCTCAGGCTCAGAAGCCTACGCCTGAAGATGGCACCTTCTTCATCCTCCACCACCTCACCTACAGACACATTTGACATCGGTAAGCATATACCATTAGTACTAACATTTCGCGAGACCGAGGATGATTCCTACTTCCCTACTTTTGAGCGTATCGCCTCGGCTTTACAATGGCCGTCTGATGTATGGCCTCTTTTGCTTCAGTATAAAATTCACAGGAAAGCTCAGGAGGTTGTGGAAAACTAAACTTGTTTACCTGGTTTCTTCCCTTTTTCACTTTGTTCTGGGCTGCCAATCAAAGACATAACGGTTCTGTTGGGAAATGGCATAGCTGGATGCAAAGTAACTCCTGCATTAGAGGTAACAGATGGCCCTCACAATACGGGATCTGACAGTGACTAAGTTTCACTCAAATTTGTACCCTTCCTGTGCAATCACTCGTGCACGGTCACGTAATACCAGTGACATCTCTATTGCTGATACTGTTCATATGCCAGCATGGCACATGAAAGTCAGTGGTCTGGACATTTGGGATTTTCCAAAACATATCGGCTCATTCTTAAACACTTCTTTTGGCCAAAAATAAAGAGTGATGTGAGACAGTACTGTCACAGCTGCCACATTTGTCAACTGGCTGGTAAACCTAATCAGACCATACTGCCAGCCCCTCTGTATACCTGCAATAGGTCAGCCGTTTGAACGGTCATAATAGATTGTATTGGCCCCTTACCAAAAACTAAATGCAAAAACCAGTATTTACTCACCATTCTGTGTGCCGCCACTCGGTTTCCTGAGGCTGTCCCACTGCGGACCATTACTGCGACATCTGTCATAAAAGCCTTAACAAGGTTCTTTTCTACCTTCAGGCTTCCAAAAGTAATACAACCAGATCAAGAAGTCACAACGAGGCACATAAAGAGACTACTGTGACATTGTTATGAATCAGTTCTACAGTAGTTTTTCCTTAAATAAGACCGCTAAGTCTTTCTTATGCAGGTTAAGACTCACTGAGTTTGAAATGAACCAGCTAGTTTCATTGATATACCCTCAAGGGGACAATGCAATTTTATTGTTATCATTATTATTATTACTATTTATTTAAAATAAATAAACATCTTTTTTTTCAGATAACCTCATTTGGACAACAGAAAACAACAGCTTTATCTTTTAAATTATAGGTCAAAATCATGCAAACGTCCTAAATGCAATAGCACACAAGTGAGCTTGCAGGCAGGTCTGTGGTAAACATCAGTGAGGCAGTACAGCTAATCCATTTTGTTAAAACACCATGAAAAAACAGTTTATTCCCCACACATGCAGAGATGACAGGAAAAATAGATGGATAGCAGGTGGCTTCTACATTGACTGCGTTGCTACAGAAAGACAAAATAGCCGGGGGTTTGGGAACAAGCTGGACCTAAGTTAAGGAGCCTCTCTCGTGACTGCTGATGACCTGTATCAAATTGGTAAGAGGATGGGTGGTGTTTATGTAGATTCTTGCAGTCAACACCCACAAACGCATGTGCACAAACAACAACATCTCCAAGATTCTAATTACAAGACAAATGAGCCCCGTTTCCCACACCATTTTTAAGATGGTGTGTATGCAGAGTATACACGGCAGATTATTCATACTGTGCTGGATAAAAAGACAGATAGTTTAACTCTGCCAGCTATTTGAAACAGATGCTGTTGACTCTAGTCATAGTTTTTGGTCATGTGAGTGTTTTTGTTGGAGAGCAACACTGTACTCCATGTTCAGAGACATATTTAAATTATACACTACCACTCAAAAGTTTGGACACACATAAAAATGACCATGTGAAAGAAAAGCAGATCTCATAACATCAAATTGATCAGAATTAATATGTAGACATAAATTCTGCAAACATTAGTACTGTCTTCTAATAGCATGTTATGTTTGTTAATGGAAATGGAAATTTAAAATGATATAAAACCATGTGCAATGATGGTAACACAACAGAAGACATGTATCCTTTCATGAAAGACATGGTCATGCATATGTGTGTCCAACCTTTTGAGTGATAGTGTATATCAACAAAAGAAAAACAAAGCTATGAGAACAAACTACAAATTGTGGGCATGGCCGTAGTATTTAAATCACAGAAAACTAAGAATTTCTTGCGAGAACTGCACTTTGGCAATATCTACATAAGAATCCCTCCCCTCACTCTGCTACCAGAATGAAGCCTTCCAGGAGATAAGACAGCTTACTAAATCCACACACAGCATATGTTTAAATTTTGGAGGTGTAGGACAAGACATTCTTCATTGTATGGTCACATGACTTTCTGATGTGCAGCGTTGCCATATTAGCTCATGTTGCTAGATTTAATGACTTTTAAACTGTCTTTTTTTAAGCAAAAAGGCAACCAGTGACAAATCTAGAAAAAATTTGGCCACACATTATCTACCTTCCTTGAGGTGAGTTGCTGAGGTTAGCTGCTCAGGAAACCCAGGGTCAGTGGTTTGTTGGATTCCTTGCTGCATGTCGAGGTGTCCTTGGACAAGACACCAAAACCCTGTATAGCTCTGACATGTACTGTTTGGCAGTTGTCCAACAACAATTTCCCCAAAGGGGATCAATAAAGTATGTCATTATTATTAAAATTTGACAGTGAACGTTCTCTCCTGAGGCTGTGAGTCCTTTGCTGTCTGTGTTCAGTGTGTGTAGGAGGGAGCAGCAGCCAGACGGAAGCCAGATGCGAGTGAGCCATCAATAAGACAACCGTCATTTATCCTCATCTTTTGTTCCTGCAAACTACTTCTCCTCTGTTTTTATTAAACCAAAATTTAAGTTTAATTTAACTTGACTATTTAGGTTTCATTTTATTTTCTCGAAACAGAGTGACGTGATTTCAATGTTTGTACTCACTTTTTCAGTCTGTCTGTACAGCAGCTTACACGAAAAGCTTTTAAAATATGAAACAGATTTTGATGTTATGACAATTAATTTTCCCTTGATAACTAAGCATGTAGAATCAAGATGCCATTTGTTTATTATGTTGCAAGTGAAAATTGAAATAACATCTACAATGACTGCAGTATGACTTTTTCACCAGATCACGCAGCCCTGAAGTAATTGTAGCGTCCATGAGGGGCATGGTGTTCCATACAGTATTAGTTGTCTGTGTTCAGGTGTAGAATTGACTGTTTGCTGTTGGGTGGGTGGTGTTTATGTAGATTATTTTTGCAATATACTATCCATAAATAAATTTGAGACTCTTTGCATCACATGAACTGAAAAAATGTTTAATTACCTCCCTTCGTTGTTAAAGTCCACCCCCCCCCCACCACCACCAAGAGCTCTTTCAGAAAAACCACTATGTTGTCGTTCCTTAATTCCTCAGATCTTCCTCTATCCTTCATTTCTACATATTTAATTTCATAACTTCATAAACAGTAAGTGTCTCAACAGCAAATGATTGCTTGTACAATACAAGATCATTTGAGAAATAACAACAGTGGTATTTCAGCAGGTGTGGGAATATACACAGTCTAATTAGGACAGGACAGTGGGAGATTGATGTGGAGACTGTGGAGCATTTCAACCACCTGTTTGTTTCCATTTTCCATCTTCAGTCATTCACAGCATCCCATTTGCATTCACAGGCAAGGTTAAGATGTTCAACTCTAATAAAAATCCGGAAGCTGACATTACGTCAAACTGTATTTTATCACACTGTGTTATATTTCATCATATCAGCACAGAACAAACTGTCATTTGACCTCCGGTCAGTGTAGCATATCAGGATTTTGGCAGATAAGTTAGAAAAACACAAAAAACTGGAGAAAAACTACTGAAATGAGTAGATTATTATACTGAAAAAAGGAGCTGTTGATGACTGAGACTCAATTGCCAAAGCAAGAGATGGTAGTTATCAAAATTACTGCACTAAAGGGCTATTAGCTTGTATTTTCCTGGGTTTTGATTCCTAACAGAGAACCACATCAGAATTTTTTCTCTCTCTCATCACAGTCACAAGTACCGACAACCTTACAGGTGGTGTTGCACTGTCTAACATTTGAGTGGATATGGGGGGGGGCATAATGCAGACGGTTAAAATTAAACTGTCACTCACTTAACGCGATTCATAGTTACACATTTTATGAATAACAATGACAGATTGCTGCAAGAGTACGCCAGGTGATTTGATGGCTCCTGAGTAATGAGAGTAGAGTTTGAATGAGTTACAGATGCTGTTGATGCGGCATCATAAATTTTAAGCATAGAAAACTTCTCTGTTTGTAGTGTTTTACATTTCAGATGGTACAGTCATGATGCAATAAGATCCTTCGCGAGTTAAATGATGTAACTGGATTGTGAGTACATGACTCTTAAAAACATAACATTTAATTGATTCGAACTGATAAAAAGTGTCTTGTTTTACTATAGAAAGACTGATCATGCCAAGACTGATCTAAGATCCTGGATTGGCTCTACAGCCTAATCATCCACCCAGCTATCAAATATTCAGAATATAGCATTAGCCAGTCTACAGTAACAAAGACAATTACACAAAGGTAATTTATACAGTGTGTGGATAAGCATAGAACAAATAACCATCAATAAAGCACCAGCAACTCATTGGCCTATTTTGTATGAATGAATGGATTATGGCACCTGTCCCACCATCAGTTGCATTTAATTCATCATCAATGGCACAGCAGCCAAAGACACATGACGGTAGGGGTCATGAAAGATAACATTTCCAAAAGAAAAAAAAAAAAAACTGCACTCACCTATTACACACTGTAGACGTCAGGTTTAAATCCGTGGTTCTGCTGTTTTGTCTTGAGAGTACAGTCACTCACAAATGACAAACAAACTAGCATTTACCAGCAAGCTTTGTTTCTCAATAACATTTGAGACGAAAACAACTATATTATAAAACATGTAGTTTTATAATAATAAACAAAATACAGTTTCGTAAAAAATCACCGCAAAATGATCAGTTTCTCAGGTTTTATCTTTTATAGATGCAAGTATGAAACTGAAAAACTTTGCCATATTTTCGTCTGAGCTCCTGACAATTTCTCCTAATATCCAAATAAAACTATTGTTCTTTAGACCATGACTTCAGAAGGGAATGATAAAACATCAAAATAAGAGAAATGATGCAGTGTTTGCAGAACTTGAATAATTCAAAGAAAACAAAACCCCTGTTCAACTGTAAACAAAATGGTAAAAATGTTTGGACTAGAGAACATTCACAAATCAGTATGTGGTGGAATAAACCTGATTTGCAATCACAGCTTTCATGCGTTTTGGCTGCTCTCCACCAGTTTATAACATTGCTGTTGACTAACTTTTACTCATTAAATAAGAATTGATTCAGGTGATCATATAATCAGTACCTCATAAAGCAGAACGAGGTGTGCTTGTGTAGGAATTTAACAGACTCTGGCATGGAATGGTTGTCATACTCATAGAGATTATGATTTAGGAATAAATTGCAGTGCTCTCTTATTTTTAGGTTGGAAGCTGGTTTATAGCTAACAAAGAAGGGACCAAGTGTACTATGGAATGTTCACTTTGGAGAATGTGTGAAACTGATAGAGGGTTAAACTACCCTAATCAGTCAAATTAATTTCTTCATGGGCCCCTGACAGCCTCTGGGCTACAGTGCAGTGCACTAGCTACAGCACTTAAAGTTACTCCAGTGATGTAGTTAAAAAATGTAAAAATTACATATTGCACCTCCTTCACTGATTGTTTCGTTGGGATTCCCTGCAGTATCTATTCCGTCATTTCCGCTATTCCACGTTGTCAATATTCCCTTCATTCTATTCTTCATCGTCACTATACAATATCTTTTCTTCCTGCTTTCTCAAGCCAATCAGCTCATAGAGTACTTTCTTTAAATGCCACTCTGTTTCTACCATTCTGCCTTTCAGACCTACGCTTGCGCAGCCCTCCTCCACCTCATCACCACCTTTCCTGAGAGGTACTCCAGGGAGCTGCCCACTGCTCATCCTTCTCTCCAGGCTGATTTTCCACCACCACCAGCGTCTAGACCCCGGGGGACTTCATCTATCCTTTCCACGCTCATCATCACGTTGCACCATGTATTTTTTGTCCGGGGTCTATCAGCCAAATGCCTTGTTAAACACTTTCATCTGTCCTTATTGAAATAAAATCTCCATAAAATTAGCAGTCATATTGCATTTGTTGTAGGGTGAATAAAGGTGTAATTGTGTCTCTACCTATTTCTGAACACTTCATTAAAACCTTAATGACTTTTGAACAATCTGCCTGTTTCTTAGCTGCGTGGCTGTTTGTTTAACATAACACTGCTTTTGCTCTGTTTACATTAATCTTAGATCCTGTGACCCAACAGATTCTGCAGATTCTGGTGTAAATGACACCTGATTTCCCGTAGACATACAATTCTCCCTACCTTAGTCTGAACTGAATCAGTTAGCTCTGCCTACTGCTGAAACTAGGGATCTGATGTGTCTCCTCACTAACCTGAATGAATAAGACACAGCAACCCCAAGGACCCACACACCTCTGCAAAGATACCCAGACTGTGCCACGGTATATTATTTTAACATGCATCTCCTTAGATTTTCAGTTACATAGCGCATAGCAGGCAACTTCAGAACAGTGTAGTGTTGCAGCTAAGTCCGGACACACTGGACAGTAAGATTCTCTCCAAAAAAAAAGAAATCAAAATCTTCTGATTGTATTTTGTCTTGCACAAATACGGGGGCACCCTCTAGAAGAGGCAGCAAAGCAAACCACATGCATATATCAACTGCAGTGCACATTACAGTGCTGAAACAATTAGCTGATTAAGAGAATGTCAGAAAACTAATTGGCAACTATTTTGATCCACTTCACAGACTACATTCTCAATCAATAGATCTTTAATGAAATTATTATTAACAAGTTACTCATTAAATTATTTGAAACTCAACAGTAATGATAGTTCAGGAAATGTACAGAACATTAACAGTAACAATAAGACATTAAAATAAACTCACACATGCACACTCAGGCCATACGATCATGCTGGAGTTTTCTCCCCAGCATGATGGAGAGCAGTAATGACAAGCAGCAACACAGGATGGATGATGTGAGTGCTGAATTCAGCCCTGATCTATTGCCAGGGCACTGTTGCTTTTTTGCAGTGACCACCCCCCCACACACACACACCCTCCCACCCCTTCCTGTCTTCCTCCCCATCTCACTTCATTTCACCATAATTCCCTTGCTACTGTACAGCCACTGCACAGCATAGCTTAAATCTCTGTCGAATTCTTAAGTGCTTATTACAGAGTTCAAGAGCTTAGCTGGAGATAAAGTGAGATAGGACTGACTGTGTATGCATGTTTGTGTGTTTTTTCACCAGAGGTCAAACAAAAGGGAATCTGTGTGGTATGTGTCTGTGATTGTGCATGCTCAATTGTGTGTGTGTGTGTGTGTGTGTGTGTGTGTGTGTGTGTGTGTGTGTGAAAGTAAGAATCGCTACAAAAAAGACAAAAAAAATCACTACAGGCTGAAATAAAAACAGCAATGACATCAGACGCCTCAAGGCACAGTGGTGGGAGGAGACAGCGGAAAAAGAGCATTTCTTATTCTTTCCTTATCTTCATTTGAACTCTACAAACCTCTCTTTCACATGCAAATGCAGCACTATTCACAGGGAGGTCAACTTGTTCATCCTGTGTTTCATGCTCTCTGCCCCACTGAATAAATATACAGTTCAAAAGTCCACTGCTCTAAACATGTACTGCAAATGGTGACGGACATATGAGAGCACGTAAGGGAAAGAAAGAAATGTAGATTGCATGTGACATTAAAAAGGCTGCAAGGATAAAGTAAGTCATTTGGAAACAGATTTCTTGTTGCATCACAGTAACACACTAACTATTCAGAATGAGAAGAGTCTTTTAAGCCATGCTTAGACCAGCTACATGAGCTCATTAGCAGTAGTTAAATAAAGAAATTGGATAAAATATACAATTAAGTGGCAAATTCATTGTAGTTCCTTGCAGCTGCAGTTTGTTTTTACCAAAGGAAGGTAATGCATGGGGCTATTTTTTACATTTCTCAGTTTTGACAGAGAATGTACAGTTAATAAATACAATTAAATAGGCGGCTTGCTGTGAAGGTCAGAGAAAGAACATGCAGTAATGTTAATAACAAGATCGTACTGCTCAAGGATTTCACAAGCAAGTAAGGATTTCCCATAACACGATTAAGTTAAAGGGGCATGCCACTGATCTGACACGTAAAAATGGATAATGAATAACTGGATGGACAATGGATAACTGTACTGTATCACGTTCAGTTATGTAAGAATTAGCTGTTGTCAGTTTTAATGGCTGTGTAGTCAAACACAGTGTAGTAGGTAGTTCACACCAACAAACAACAGACCCATGCTGAAAAAATAATCTAATAGGTAACAAAAAACTTCATATACCACTTTACAAGTTTTGATTCACTTATTTTAGTTAGTTATGATTAGGAAAATATCCTGACTTCTGAAACATCTGCAAAAATCATTTGTTCAACAAATCTCATAATCACTTAAACAATCCTATAATAACTCATAATCAACAACTTTTGTTGCGTATTGTATGTTTTCTCTAGCAAAACGTGCAGGCTCTGTGTGTTCCCATCCAACTGCCTGTTTACAGAGACACCAGTTTGTCATTACAGTTGGCAAATATAACATATTCATAATGATCCCTGTAGATTGCAGAGAGTATGCTGATGAACTCACTTTGATGACTCTTGACCATATTTCAACAGCACGCATACTGTAATCTTTTGCTGTCTTTGGTTCGCTTCGTCATCACAATATGTACCAAAGCAACGACTCGCATTTCCTTTAGATCAAAGCCACTCAAGATTAATGAAGCCACGATATACTTTAAATGGATCTGATTACCACATTGAGCAAAACCACACGTGGTCGTTTTATATGTGGACGATGAAAATTGGTCAACTAATGAGCACATACAGTAATGAAGATGTTTTACATTCATATAAGGATTATTTAGATTGAAACTATTTAGATTCATATAAGGATTATTTAGATTGTGAAGCCCTTCTGGGATCGAGGCCTTGTCGTGGCAGAAGGGCTTGCGTGGTCTAGTGATCCTCCGAGCTATGTTGTCGGG
>JAUYWH010000003.1:13441433-13463184 GCA_034779795.1 Ctenopoma multispine | reverse complement strand
GAGGAGGTGGCCGGGGAGAGGGAGGTCTGGGCTTCCCTGCTTAGGCTGCTGCCCCCGCGACCCGACTTCGGATAAGCAGTTGATGATGGATGGATGGATGGATAGATTGTGAAGTTTACATTACTTGCACATTTTGTTGTGATAGACATTTTTTCATCCACACGCACAAAGCATTATCATTTTCAGGAATCAATTAAGGGATTATTTCGGTATTTGATAAAAAAGATTACAATATATTATATATTAAAACAAATAAAGTTATTATTGCAGTAGCTAAGTCTAATATTCAATTATTCAAGCATTACAGTTAGTGTTGAGCAGTGAGTTATAAAACCAAACAGTCTTGCTATTGTTGGAGACACAAAGGCAGTTCAGATCACTGCTAAGAGATTTGATTGTGAACATGTTAAACTGAATAGCAGTCAATGATAAATGTGACCTCCACACTGAACCAGTCCCTGACCTAAAATTACCAACAACACTGGCCAGCATCTGCAGAATCATGGTTCTTTGCATATAAGTAGGTAAGCTACTATTAACTTGTAAAGTCATTTCCAAAAGTCCTACTCTAATGTACTGTAAATAAAATCAACAAAGGGATAAAAAGAGGTTTAGACTCCATTCAAACACAAAGTACCAGATTAACTCTCTCAGAGTTGAGTGTGAGTTAGCCCTTCACAGGAGGTAAAGCTCCCCTGAACTTTAATAATGGGACTGACAAGTAGAAGAAGAATGGATCACCATTTGTCTTCAAACAGTTTGCCCTCTCAGTGGTACTGTGACACAGCAGGGTATGTAATGAAGATGGTGTGAGACTGGACATCCCATTTCACTCTCAGATATGTGACTTGGTGGTAATGAGATTTTTAGGGCCTGTGTCATTCCTGGTTCCCAGCATGTGTCCATCAGTGGCTCAGGGGAGCCTGTAATGACATTCAGTATCCCCGCTAAGGACCAGCGATTAGGGGATTGAAGAAGCAGTGGTGCACGGACATGAACTTTCAGTGCATAAAACTATGTCAAAACTACACAATGGAAAACATATCACCTCTGCCCCAATCATAATGTCTTCATATTTACTTGAATAACTCAGAAAATCGATGAAAAAAAGATGAAATTTGAACAGAAGACGAAGCGGAGTAGGGAGCAGGAAAATGATGAAGAGTGATAGAACGGCAGGAGCATTAAGGATGCATATAGAGTCTGCAAGGAGAACAGATTATGTTGTTATTGTCTGCCCAAGGTAGAAGATGTGTTTTACTCACCAAAACACGAAGTTAGAAACCAATACAAACCAATCTGTCTACATTTGGTTCCAGAAAATCAGTTTATCAAAATCACTGCGAGGTTACTCACATGGACTAGTGTGTCATTCCAGTCAAAGATTGTAGACTTCCGGTGCCGAACATGTTGCAGTCTGTGTTACCAACGCCTCATATTGTTTTGTCACTGTGCCATAGACCTCTGTTGTTGTTGGAAAACTATAACAAAAATTGAGACCTATCATTGCACTGACATCAGTAATGTTCTCTAATCTCTTGCAACTACACACTTACCTAAGATTTACACCTTAGCATGCAGTTTATTTTTTTACATTAACAACAATATACATTTTAGCCAGCCACATCTTTTAAAAATGGTTAGACTGGGTTTGTCTTAGATGACCAGTCTATAATGCTACTATTGATCAGGTTATTTTCTGAACCCGCTTTATTCAATCATCCATCCAAAATGATACAAACAGCTAAATCCAAAAAAAAAACACCAGATTGTTTGTGTTGTAGCCTCTGTAGAATCATGTGGGAGATAACAAACACAATGATACTTAAATAGATAAATGACACAGCTGAAATCCCCAAAATTTTCTCCACTGTAATTTCAACAAAGATGAGAAAGTTCGTTTTATAAGGTGAAAGCTGTGTGGTTTTTATTTCATTCAGCCATCACATAAATCAAGAGTGTGACACCACTGAGCATAACTGATGTGTGGAGTTAAAAGCGTAGAAATACAAATGTGGTGTGAAACATGTCATGTCCCGTGTGCTGAGTTTTTAGAAGGCTTAATTAGAGTTGTCAGCCACTACAACTGCAACCAAAAGACAATCACCATTTTACAAGAGTATGAGTAACTGTCTCAAACCACAACAGTGGTTTCTTTTACACTAACCTTCTCGTACTGTTATATTAATTTAGAAAGAATAGGCACTTTTTAATTAAGTACTTCTTTTGTATCACTGGGACAATGTTGGTTTTTCACCTTACATTTTTTTATCAGTGTGCAACACTCTGTTGTCCCGGCCTATTTCTGACATATTTTTACAAGCAATAAGCACCCATCACATTTTCCTAAATATCCCATAAATCCTCTAGACAAGCAGTTATGGCTCTTTGTGCCCTTGCTGTCACATCTACTTTGTGTTGGTGCAATGCCAATGCATTATTACCCTCAATGTCCTGTGGCAGGTAGTCTCCCTTGTCTAAATAGCAATGCCCATGAAGGTAGAAAACCTCCACTGTCATCCAGGGAAATTAAGGCCACTCAGAATCATTACAATTTTGTGGTACTTTTTTTTTTTTACCTGCCAGATTCAATATCCAAAGACAGGTCTTTAAACCGGTTTGGTCACATATTTGAGGACAAGTGACAGTGTTGGCTGGAGCTGGAAATTAACATGTTGGGATGACGTGATTTGGATCAAGTCCACAGGTGAGTAATATGTTCTTTGATTTGGATTTACTCATCATAGCATAGGACGCAATGTGCCAAGCTCTGAACTCATGTTGACTCTTCAACCTAATGTCAGAGTTCAGATCAAACTTTTGCTCTATGTTGTATACATTAGCCTCAACATATGTGCTTACTTTGCCATGAAGGTGGATAATATAATTAACATAGTAGCCTCAGCCTGCTACCACAGTATTTCCATAGTGTCGGACAGGCTTGTTCCTCATTGTCACTGCAATGCAGAGCACCATTTTCAAATTGTTATTTGAATTAATAGCAAATATCCCCTTTCAGTGGTTAGTATCAAGTAAGGTAATGAATTCACTCTCTCTCTCTTCTTTCTCTGGTGCACTCTCTCTGTTTATGAGCACAGATTCTGACTCAGGATGAGACCATTAGCGTAAATGAATGACAGATCCCTACGATGTCAAAGGTCAGGCACCCCATTATAAGTGAATAATTTGGAAGAAAGAAAATGCAATGTCACAAGCCTCCAGCTAGGATTCTATTCAGTTTTGACAGAACATTTTTACTAGAAGCAAAACTCAAATCTATTCAGCAGTCAATTTGCCTCCCCAGCTATGATTATGAGGACTGCTGCAGCAGCAGGGTTTGATAGCTGCTATAATACTGCCAGACAGTCCAATTTTTCCTTTCGCTTCTTCCCCAAGCCATTCACATTCACACATAGAGTCCATCTCTTTATACATAATCCAAACTAACTGCTATGATACACCATTGAGTCAATAACAGACTGAGGAGGAAAAAAGTAAATCATTTTCCCACATCAATGTATTTGGTATCACAAGAAATCCAAATGCATTTCACTTTTTCTGATGACAAACAAAGGTTTCAAAATGTAGTCAGCCATGACAGTTTGAACAAATTAAAAGTTTTCAATGGTGGTGGCAGGATTTGTGATAGGCTTTGATAGCATCTCTCTGGGTTTCCTTTCTTTCATTCCCTCCTTCTCTTTCATGCTTCCTATCAGTAATTTGTCTGCATTGCTAGCCAAGGACTGATTGTAATAATGCTTCTATTGTATGGCACAATCAGCCCTCTGGCCTCATATGATTTTCCTTATGGATCACTGGCTCTGTCTTCACAAAATAAAAAATAAGAGAAGTGAGATTTGTATCAATTGAGCATGCACAGTGAAAAATTCATTATCTTTCATTGAATTTCAGCTAATATGCTTACTAAGTACCTTCTTGCATATAACTGATGGCATAGCCAAGGGCACAGTTGTTGAGAGATTGAAGTTCATTCAATTCATTCATTCATTTTTTTTTTATACATAAAATAACATTGCATTGACTGTTTGTTTCATGTAAGTGAGTTATAGCTGCAGTATGAAAGCAGAAACTACAATCCTTGTGCAAGTTGGTGGTATTTTTATACATGTGTTTTAGATTTGTCTGGAAAATATCTGAAAAAAAAATAACAATATTAAAATCTATTTCTTGTGACGATGACTAACGGGCACGCTGCTATGTTCATGAGAAACACTTCCCTCTGGACAGAACCCACCAAAACAGCAAGGCTTGAAATTGAAAATTGGAATCCATCATCTAATGGCATTCACAGAGTGGTTCTTAAGTGATGATTGAAAGCTTTGGCAAGATTCCCAGTGGGTTTCTAACATAAACACTTTTTGGGTCTTAAGGTTTGCAGAATTTAACACCATGCCCAGGGAGAAACTATTTGCACAGTTGGAAAGCATTTCTTGTAGCCTGTGTTATCTACACCTGTGGTGTGATTGTAACTGGTGAAGTAGTGAACAAGGAAATTGAAAAATGGTGTATCTGTGTTTTTTTACTCAATCTTCAAGGCAGGTTCATCGGTGTTTGCTTGTATAGCAGCGTTGGTTTTCTTTTAAATGGTAAATCAAAACTAAATCTCAAACCACTTTTGCACTACCCTCCACTTGCCGAAACCTTCAAGCAGGTGCATATCTAAAGAAACCCTCATTCAGGGATGTTACATGAGGTACTTGTTGTGTTTGACAGATGATGAAAACAACTGCTCTGACACAACTTTTTGGGGTCTTGCCAGACGTGCTTGAAAGTTTATGCCCTTGGAGACTGCAGCAGCGGGTTTTTGCTGTGCTGAATTTGCCTTTAGGCTATTAAAAACTGACTATTTCTGTAATCAATTTCAAGCTAAAGGGACTGAGTGTGATAATCCATGCCAAAGCAAGTCAGCAAGGGACATTATGTTTTTAGCCAAGAAGCTACACAACATCCTGAAGGATTACTTTATTTGTCCCAGATGCATGGTGCCATGGAAGGACAGCTACATGTGAAGGGACCAGGGGATTTTAAAAGTCTCATGGCACGAAAGAAGCAATGTATAAAGGCTTTACTTTAAATGACTGCCAATTTATTTAAAATATTTTAGGACTGAAAAGTGTGACTGACATGTATTTCAGCTGTGGTTCAGATGGTGAAGTGCCCCTCTATCTCAGTTCAATGCTGGATGCACTGTGTGTTCAAAATTTAAATTCCCTGGCTCCACTAAGGGAAACGTTGTCACAAGAGATAAGGAGAAAGTTGGCTGCAGTTGATAAACTCAAACCAAAGGGTCAAGGCATCCATTCAGAGATCAATGTGTCACATGGTTGGTCCCACTGATCACATTGTGTACAGTGTGTTCAGTTTAGTCCATCTGCATTTGAATGGCTTGTTTGTTTAAATTAACCAAAAGCAGTGAAGATTTAGCATTTATCCATATACATTCTTGGGCTGACACTATCTCAGTCCTAGGACAGCAAATTAACAGAATCTGGGAAAGAATTTCCTGACACCTGCAATCAATCCTAAACCTATATATTGCTATACTTTTTTATGCTGTACAACCCTCTCAAGTGTCCACACCCTTTAACAGTGCTCAAGGTAACTAAGTTAAATGGCTTCTAATTTATACACAGACATAGTGGTGAGATGAAATCCACCACTTGTTCTCCACTAAGTGGACCTCTGTTCAGCTACTGAGACATTTTAAATAATGCAGTCCCTATGAGGTGCTCCTGTGATTCCATATGAATTTTTAAAGTTCAATAAATGTTTCTTATCCATGGGCCATACCTAATGGCAGCCATTACTATTTTATGCTGAAGTATTTTTTATAGTGTTAAAGTCTATTGGATTGTACAACATTACTACAGCAGTCTTTTTTGTATTACTGTTTAACATCTAAGCAAAACTTTAAAATCTTTATGGGCATGTTAGGATTCATCAGTAAAAACGGATGCGTGGTGTTTAACATTTCAATCCCAACAACCTGCACGTGTGCTGTGGCAAACCCCATGTAAGATAAACAGAAAAAAGACATCTACTAAATTGACTGATAGTAAATTTTGTTTGTCATTTTTTGACATTTATAGTTGACGATTTTTTATCAGCCCATTAATGCTTGAAGTTTGTGGTTCTGAGTGAAGTTTAATACACACATTCATCTCCACCTCAGGAAGCGGTAATATCTTTGACCATGTCCTGACTTTCTATCTAGCTCTATAATCACGTCAACATTAAAATTTATTGAAAACTAAAAGCTTAACTCATTGTGTTTAGAATTAATCAGTGAATATTAGCATACAAAAAAGTGGAGCTAAATGTACAAAGGAACAGAAAGTTACTGAAGTCTTACAGAAAGCTTTGTTAAAATAGCAAACTAAGGTACGTATATAGGTGTATACTGTAAAAATTTGGACACACTTTATCAAGCAACAGGAGAATTGGGAAGCTGAGAACTGGCTGGGATTTGGTTGCCATTCAGCTGGGGGAACCAGTTCTGACTGGCTGGGACTGTAATTTAACAGCCACTAACACTCCCATATGTAGTATGCCTTATACAATGTATGAGATCCATCAATGCCCTCTGACATCAGCTATCACAGCTGCCTGGTGAAGCTTCTAGCACAGACAATCACATTCACCTTAACAACTGCTCTTATTTTTGACTGGTGGCAAGTGTAGCCTACAGCCGGTCTGCCTAGTGACTAATGATGCCTGCACAGCAAAACAGAATTGAAAAATAACAACTTTTCAATTAATAACAGACATAAGGGTAAGTATTTAATGCTAGGAGCCACACTTACCCTAGTACATAACAACAAGGCACATATAATTTGTTCAATTATCTAAAATATCTGAGGACTGTGGCGGCCATATCCTAGAGCAGCAGTTGGCACACAGGATCGTGATTAAGTTTGGCAGAATGAATCGTGTGTCTGTGTGTGCCTGTGTGACACACAGTGTGTCAGAGAGAGAGAAAGAGGACGTGGATGAATGTGCTGTGTGCATTAATGACAGGAAACTGTACCTGAATGGAAATTCACCAAGAATACGCAATTTATACAAGCAAATCAAGCTTGAGTGAAAGATTTTTTTTTTCTTTTTGACAGTCGACGAGTTACTATAGTTCAGCTGTGAATTGTATACTCTAGACTTGTATACTGCTGATTATATGCCGGTGTGGAGTACTGAAGTGAACAGCCAATCTGGTCAGAACAGGCAACATAGTATAATGATCTTTCTGCTGCTCCTTGTTTTTCGGGGTCTCCACATATTGCTTTGGTAAGGATTTTACACTGGATACCCTTCCTGACGCAACCTTCCCCACCGGGCTTTAATCCAGCAACTTAAGGACCGGGATGTTTGACAATTGTCAACTGCTCTAAGCACTCCGCCACCGTCCCACGAACAGGCAACATAGTAATATAATACAATCATTATTCTAACTTAAGCATCCCACTAATCATAATATTAATCATCATATTGCTTCTCGACAAATGAATAGATGAGAGTATGGTGAGCTCAAAAAATGTCTGATTACTGGCTTTCAACCCAATCTGACTTTTTTGTGGATTTCAAAAAATTATTTGCGCCCTTACAGTTTTTTTGTATATTTGTCATACTTAAATGATTCAAATAATTAAATAAAATAACATTTTATGTTAAGAAAAGATAACCTGAATAAATACAAAATGCAGTTTTTAAATGATTTCATTCATTAAGGGAAGAAAGTAAAAACGTAACTTGCTAAATCATCAATGAACATGAATGAACCAAATTTTTTGAAAAGCTGAGATCATTTGCCACCCCACGCCCGATTACTGCCAGACCTGCTGAATCAAGAAATCACTTAGGAGAAGAAGAAGATAGAAGCTGTCTGGTAAAGTAAAACCCTCCAGTGTGGCTGAATTTAAACAATTCTGCAAAGAAGATTGGGCCAAAATTCCTCCACAGTGATATGTAAGACTCACTGCCAATCCTTGATTGCAGTTGTTGCTGCGAAGGGTGGCACAACCAGTTATGTTTAGGGGGAAATTACTTTTTCACATAGGGTGAAATAGGTTTGGACAGCTTTATTTCCTTAATAAAATCATCATTTAAACTGCATTTTTTATTTACTCTGGTTATCTCTGTGTAATAATATTTGTCTAATGATCTGTATCATTTAAGTGAGCAAATACTTTTTCACAGCACTGTTCTCAGTCAGGGCACCACATGAGCTTTGGTGCTCTTTTTATTATCATGTTAAACTTCTAAAAAATATCCTTTTTAAAATTCATTCCATTACTGTTCGACATATTACTATTCAATACTTTATCCTATCTATGTAATGAAATGCAAAACCCAAGAGACAAGGGCAAAGAATAATGTTATTAATTTACAAGAGAAAATTTCTTAGCCGTTTTTTGGCCTTATCGACAGTTCAGGTGACCTAATCTCTTTCTCTTCCCCTCCTCCTCATAAAATTGCTCTATCCCCCACCACCAAAATCTGTAGTGATATCCTTTTGTAGTCTGCCCAAGGCCAAGTTCATATGCAGAGAGGTATCTGTCGAAGATAAGGTCTATGCATTACTCCGACAGTGCACAGAAGTGCAGGGATGCTACAAGTAAAAATAATCAGGACACAACTTCATTCTGCAGAGCTGCAGGGCTACACTGGCCAAGAAGAGAGATAGAGAGCGACCTGAAGGGAACTTCAAACTTTATCATAAACACACACACAAACACACACACATACACGCACAAATGAAAATAAAAGATACAAAAAAAAGTACAAGGAGGAAAGTTCTCCTTTCTTTTCCTTTTGCTTCAGTATTTGTAGGGGATAAGCTGCTAAATGTTTTATTCAGCAGAACTTGGCTCAATCTCAGAGGCCCTTTGATAACAGCACTATACAGGCCTAAAGAGCAGTGCAACACAAAAAAAACACTGTAAAAGACAAACTATAAGGGCAAGGAGGTTCAAACAAAGCCTCAACATATTGTGTTAAACCAGAAACAGTCTTCCATTATTTAAAGTACAATATAATTTTTTTAAACTATGCGTTTTACATTAAGCAGCAACAGCATCTTATGAGACTTTTAGAAAGTGGTTAGGTTGTGATGCCAATAAAGTCTTTTACCTCCATCAGCTGTTTGCCAGGACTGATTGTCTTGGCAAACACTAATAAAATCAAATCAGGATCTCATAAAAACACTGCACACACATTCCTTTGAGCATAGGGATAGCAAGTATTATGTTTACATTTAATCCTAAAAAAGCTCAAATATGTAAACAAATATTTTAGTCTGTGCTTTACTTCCAAATGTATTTAAGTATTATAGTAAAGCTCTTTCTCGATACGGAGTAAACCAACTTCAAAGTTGTGTCCTTGGGGGTTCACACTTGGTAGTCCAAATCCAGACAACTGAAGGATACAGTATAGTAAATCAGTTTACTGTTTACTAGGTCCATTCCACCTCAGTTACTATTGCTCTCTGTTAATTATCACATGGCTCATACACAGATAACAATAATTAGACATAAATTGTTGTTGCTTACAGATTTAATCAGCTGTAACTACTGTAGCTTAACTAATGGTACCTGTGAGGTGCCTGAAAACACAGCCTCTTGCTGAATTTAAAAAAAGAATACATTAAACTGAGTGTTTTAATAAATTTAATAAATGTAGTTCTTCTAAATAGAATGACTTCACTTATGCTGTAAGACAGTGATGTTAAGATTGGGACTAACTAGTATGTTTGGCAAACCTTTAACCTCAGATAAATTCACACCAATTTAAATTCCACAAATTCTAAGCTTATAAGCCCTTACAACATCCCGGTTAAGCTTCCACACAACAATGCCTAACTTTCTTCTTTAGTAGTGTCATAATTATAATAGCAACTTCAAGGTCACCTAACTATAAAACAGTATGCTATTGTTGGTCAGTAACATACTGCTGGAGTAATCACAAGATGCACAATTTCATACAATGGCCACAAATTAATGTATATGTGATGTGGGAAGGGTAAAGTTAAATATTATCTAAAATATTTTAATTAAAAGGTAGCCAACTACGCCAGAGGTATAAAACCACAACTGAATAAAAAGAGCATAAGCCACGGGTTCTTTAAAATCAAGTGGGAGCAACTAATTAATAAAAGGAAAGCAGCAACAGATTAAAAGGAATTACAATTTATTACAATAAAATATTAACAAGATCATGTATATAAAAAATAGAACAATAAAACAACAATCTCTGGACATAAGACCACGAAAAATATAAAAGTCACTGAATGCTAAAAAAGTCCATTTAAAACATAAGCCTGTTCAATACGTGGATGGGGCACTGGGTCCGTCAATATTCCTCCTGGTTCGGTCGTAGACCTCTCTGGGATCCAGGTGTTACACTGTTTTCTGTGACCATCATATTGTGTGACTTGAACATAGTCATCCAGATGGGTGAGTGTAGCGACATTAAAATGCTTTATGGTTGGCATCAGGCATCACAGCAGTGGGTTAGGGTCAGGGAAATACTGGGGGCTGCTTAATGGATAAAAATGTTACTTCACACACACAATGTCTCCATTCAAGGTGATACCAAAACAGGATGCTTTTTCTAATCCTAACCTCAGTACTTTTTTTGCCTAAACCCAACCTCACGGAGGACTTTAGTGAGGTCTCAGGTGTTACACCATTTTCCGTGACTATCTGATGTTGTAAACGTAGTCCCTGGAGGGACACTGCGTTCGTTCAGGAGGAATCAGCTAAACAGCGCCCCAAGGATCACAAAGTCTCAGGGTCACAGAAAACGGTGTAACACTAGTCTAGTCGAGTCCACTCTGCCACTCTCACCATAAACAAAACACGTGATGTTAAGTTGAAATGCACACTTAATAAATAAAATAAAATGCATTCTGTTAATAATAACACACTTAAAAAAGTTCCCCAAGATAATAAAAAGGCCAAAACAGTGACCCTGTCTCTGTCCTGGTTCGGTAACAATGCACTGCTTGGACTAGGAAGTTTGTTTAGTTTGCTTGCCAAATTAAAAATTTACTATTTTAGTTTGGAAAGTGGGAAAGTGAGACGAGACAGTGGATGTTTATGTTGTGGTTTCATATGACCCATAGGTGTTTTGTTTTTTTTACATCATATCTACAAAAGTAGCCATAACACAGAAATTATTTGACTTCAGATGAAACTATTGACACCTAATCTAATGACTGACAGCGTGTTAACACATCAAGGATATCTTGTAAAATTTTGTGCTCTCAAGTTCACTATTGTTACTTCTGTGAGACTGATGCTTCATAAAGAAATGCTTTATTTCCATTCTGTAGCCATTCCAAAAATGACACAGCACCACCACTACCCCCGCTACTTCTACTACACTACTGTGTTAAATAACAGTTATACAACAGCGTAATTTTAGCCAAGCAGTCTGAAAGCGTCATCCCACCTGTTCTGACCATTCCCATGATGCAACATGAGCTACAGAATGCTAAATGTTGTGGGAAATTGGACCTTGCTGGTAATCTTTGTTCTGTCCTTAATTCCAATGAACAGCATGTATATGAGTTTGAATAAAACTATTCTGGCAATGCATATAATTTGATAACAGTTGTAAAGAGGCAAAAATACCCATAAGGACTTTCTTTACTGTGACTCAGCTTGGACTAATGCATAACCATATCACTGTTTTGTGTACCTATACTTGCTCTCTCTTCTGTGTTTATGTGTGTGTTTGAGAGTGGGGCAGTGTTTCACAGCCAAAGGCATCACCATTATCCAAGCTGACTTATTCGGGGACATGGTGAGGGGGAGGTGTGTGTGTGTGTGTGTGTGTGTGTGTGTGTGTGTGTGTGTGTGTGTGTGTGTGTGTGTGTATGCGCGTGAAAGAGCGGCTGACATGGTGAGCGTGTCATTCTGCAGCAGGGCGACCTCATTCTGTCATAGTGCCAGAGCGCCTGCCTCACGAGCAACCCCATCACAATGACTCACTCATGCATAAACAAACACACAAACACACACACACACACACACACACACACACACACTATACACAGCTCATACATCACTATTTTGAGAAGTAAAACTATACTACTTTCTGAAGACGACAGGAGCACTAATCCACAATGTGTACATCTCCGCAACATTGTAACCTTCTATACAATCAGTAAATCTCACATTAAGAAAGCTCACAGAGAGGTAACGGTGTTCCTTCAACCTGACATCCATTCATTTAAGAATAAAAAAAAGTGAGTAAAATGCTATTTATAGTGACACCTATTTTTATGTTGATTTTGCTCATCAGCTATTAAATAGCTATCAATAGCTCGCTATGTCCATACGAGCTATTGGTTGCTGTGATCATTCCTCCTCCCCATTCTACCGATTAAGTGATCCATTTTCTAATGTGAATCTAAGATACTGTAGTGCAACTCAGTCAGGGAACACTGTCTGCTGAAGCACAATAAGAGAATTTCACACCAAAATGATTGCAAATTTGGAAACTACCCTCTTACTCTCACTAACATTGGCCTCACATAGCCTTAGCTAACTCTAGAATTTCTTTCTTTCTTTTACAGTCTATTTGAGTTAAGAAGGGATCATTCCATACAGAATATACATATGCATATGGATATATACAGTCTTCAAATATTGGTTTTTGTTGTATTAACGTTTTGTTGTTCCAACTGTTATCCTGTGGTGTTTTTGACCTCCCTTGGCACTATAGGACAAAAGTGGAGCAAAGAGCTGATCCCCATTTTGCATACAACAATGCTCATGCTCCTGATGTGATCATAAATGCATTAAGGAGAAATAAATACGGGTTTCACCCACCCACTAAGATGATTATTGCTCACCTGGCACATGAGTTTTCTAGCTTCCGGGTTTACTGCCACATTATTTGAACCCACTGCACATAAGCAGTAGTGTTTCCCTAAAAGATTCTGACTGCAAGTTCCTGCTTGGCCCCTGGACTTGACATTGACACAGTGACATCATAAAACTATAACCCACTTTTTTAGGTTCTGTGAAAGTTTTGAGAAGAAAACCCAAAGTTTAACATATGTGTCTTTTATTAATGTGGGTTAGGGTTAACCCCTAACCCTATGAGTGGCAGTAGCATTTCCAGCTCTAAATTACATTCCAAAATGGCTTTGAAATCTTTTGTTTACCAAAAATTTCCTATTTGTTAAATTTGGAAATGCCACGACATTGCTAAAAAGTAAGTAGGATTAAATACAAGAGTATACAGTAAGGTAAACTTTGGACTAACAAACACATTAGCCAAGTTTACTTGGATGTTAGAAATGAAGGTTAACACTAAAATCATAACTCAAAATGTTCATTTTAAACATTCATCACCATCTCCCGATGAACCCTCTACTTTATGCTTTGACTTAGAAGTTCATATGTAAAAAAAAACAACAGATATCTAAAATAAAATCTCCCTTAACACCATCATTTCTACATTGCCCGTCTTGAAATATCATGTTTTTTACCAGATGTTGGTAAAGACATTAGTCCCTGACTGACATCTGAACTTAAAACATTTCAACAGCTAATCCACTTGACAAGCACACACATTTCTCGGAAAAAACTCAAAATTTCAAAAACCTCCCACTCAGAGTTTAAAAGTCACTAATATAATGCTGTATTCAAGCACTAGTAAGCTGCATTAGCGGGTGGCCTACTTAACACTACGGTGTCAGAAAGAAGTAACGATGAAATCAACTTTTAATTGGCTAAAAGTTCTGTGCACGACATTTTAAAAAGTGAAAGAGTACATCAAGTACTCCAACTGTAATTATCTTATTTCTGTAATATTTTAGTGTAGCTTTTTAGCTTATGTTAAGTTAGGGACCCAGTTTGTCTCATCAAAAAAAAAACATTGTGCCAACACCTCAAGATTTTTTATTCCTTGAGCACCCTTTGTGTCAATCAATGATCACACTTTCACTATTTTATCCCCCATCACAACTAAATGTGGAAGCGTGATGAAAATCTGAAAGCTGACTACTGGGTCTTCGAAAACATAGTAATTTACCTTCACAACACTCCAAACACAGGATGTTTGGTGAAATATTCCATCAATTTGTACAACTTTAGAACCAATAATGTCACATTTTATTGTAGGTGTGGTGGCTACAATGTGCATCTGTGTGGTGTAAAGATCCATACATGCTAACTTTACTGGTATTTCTAGGACCAAGCACTTTGGTCTGTACTAGCTCCAAAAGCTACTGTATAGAACTATGGCTGCTGGTTATTCTTCACTTCTACTTATATAAATTTAACAAGCAACTTAAGGACCATAAATGGAGATGTATTTTATGAAACTTAATGACTTCCTTCGAACAACGGAGACAGAAATATGGATGATCCAAACCTTTTTTAAATCACATGGAAATATTTAAATCAGTAGATCATGCAAATTTAACAAAGTATTGCTGGTTATCTTACATTCAGCTAAAAGCAAGTTCAGGTCACATCCAAACTGTCTGTCACACAATATGCAGATCATTATTTTTCTAAGAATACATCACCTTTGGGATCTTGCAAGGCATTGTTTTGGGTCCCAGCAACATTTGCAGGCACAATGCTGTCTCTAAAAAACTCATCTGTCAGATAAGGGCAAGATGATACATGCATCTCAGCTGGGAATGTTGATAGGTACAGTTACAAAGTTGTCAGCATGAAAATGACAGGAAGGAAAATAAACAGTGAAGTAAGCACTTGAACACAAATGGCTAGATTCTATGGTGTGCTTGTATCAACTGTGCATGTGCCTAAGGGAAATAATACAAGCATCAGTAATCATGCTGTATTAAAAGTATAGAAATGCCATTATGTATACCAAATATAACAATAAAAGAAATATGTGAAAGCTAAATGAATTACATGTTCAAGTGAGCACAGTTTGTGGAAATTCGGCTTGCAAGTTATTATAACAAGTAATTATTACAGAAATTATAGTCTTCACAGTACACAAGAAAATCTGTTGAGAAAACTATTACACAATAATGTAAGACTCCTTGGTAAGTAAAATTAACAGGGTCCTCTTTGTCAAGTGTTATGTGATGTTATAATGCAAGTTATACATTGGTTAATTGGTAAACTATGATACCAAAAACAAAGAGATTTAAATGTGAATTTTATAAAGGACTGGTGTCAATCTGTTTGGTTCACTAGTTCTTAAACAGATGCAGATTCATATGACAGCCATTTGCTTATTGAAGATGTTTGAAGGGGATTTGTGTGTGTGTGTGTGTGTGTGTGTGTGTGTGTGTGTGTGTGTGTGTGTGTGTATGCTTGTGCGTTTCAATGTATGAAGAAATGAAATCTTTTTTTGTAACAATCTTAAGGTCAATACTTATTTGCAGTGTATAGAAAATATTCACTAGTTCAATAGTTCCCAGCACTGACGCATGTCAACTCACCAGAAAGCAATTTTTTTGTTTCCTTCATGGAAAGGCTACTGTTACTTGAATTCTGACATCATCATCCTTATCTCCTTGACACTGGAGACCAAAAAATGTTAACACAGCTTCAGGTCCAGAATCTGAAACAATTAGAAAATATTAAGGTGTCAGTAACAAAGTGCAAGGCAGTCAAAGAGAAGTGACATCCATCAAAATTGAAGGTGATACATTGTCAGTGTAACAGAGGCTACTCTGTGTGAAAGCAAACCACAGCAAGACAAACTAAATTTAATCAGTTCATCCTTGACAATGACAATTTGTGCCAAATCTGAAGAAATTCCCTTAAGGAATTCCTAAGACATCACATTCATAACAGTAATTGGATGAACACGAGGTGACTGTGACCTTGACCTTTGACCAACAAGTTGGCAGTTGTGCTAAACATGAAGAAATGATCTCCAAGCGTCATAATACATTCAGGGTATGCATACATGGATACATTCCACATCAACTAGTCGCACTAGAAAGACAGTAAATAGACAAGCTTATTTGTTTGTAGTATTTGGCCAAACAAAAGTTGAAAAGATTAGGACTGTCCGCTGCACTTGCATGTTGCTTGTACAGTCATCACACTGCAAGTGAACATGCAGACTCAAAGTTTGGACTTTCTCAAATGAAATAACTCAAATGACAAATCTGAGCCTGCTGTCTTTTTTTCACCTGCATTTCATCAGCGTGTGCAACAATTCACCCAGCGTCAGATGCTAAAAGTGCCGTGGTCCCCTTTTCTCTTTGATGAGACAACTCACTGTTTTATTATTTGTTTAATTAGCATACAGTCCTCAGAACGTCCATGATTAGCTGCATTAGTGACTCTATGCCACCCCTCATATTTTATTTCAAATATCATGCCCCACACCTTCAAACCACTTTTTTTCTCATTTCTATACTCCCCCTGACTTTTCTATTCAAGTTTTAATCTAAAAGTCTCTAAAACTTTGCTGCTTTAAGGTCTTTTATTTCACAAGCCACTGTCTGTGACATTTTCCCTAAATGATAATGACAGGAAAATTACACTGCTATTAACGGGTCAATTATTGGCATTTTGCAAAGCATTTGTGGGTAAATATGGGGAGGGAATGGTGTCCACACGCACACAACTCTACAGTTATTTCACTGCCATGCTGTAAGGGCACGTAATTGTTGTTGCATAAGGTGGAATGTGACTGAAATACGTATTTCAGGGAGACAGAAAAAACGAAATTTGTGCTAAATGTCTAAGATCCAGATACATTATATTTATCATTAGACGTATTACTAGTAGGTTTTCAAATCCATGTAAATTATAATAGTCATTAGTCCAAATAAGTTAGTTTTCATAAGACATGAAATGCTGTTTTATCTGTCTCTCAGAGAAACATGATACGGTTGCATGGATGCTGCAGTAATGAAAAACAGGTGTCAAGCCTGATGCTTAAAATCTTCCATCTGCACTCAGCCAAAAGAGAACATCAAATTTAGAGCGACCAATGATATGCATCAATTACTGCATCCAGTGCCTTCAGGGCTTTTCCTTGCCTGAATGTAAAATGAGGAAACAGCCCTCCATGTGTGATGCTTTGCTCACTGAGCTTAATATACGTTTTTTTTGTTTTTTTATAACATTTAAACTGTGTACGTGAACACTAATACAGATATTTTTGTGTGTGTGTTATGGTCATATGTTATAGAAAACACTCAATCATCACTCAGTATCCAAAAAACGGACCCTGCACAAATATTACAGTCGAAGTACAGTTGAAACATTGAAACAAACAAGAGGAGAGGACGAATCATGTCTTGTTTATGTAGCCCTACTGTGGATCATATCCAGGTACATTTGCAACGACTTTCCTGCACACGGCAGCGGTAATAGTGCCCCCTGGCTAGGACTGTGTGCTGTGCTCGATGTGCTGTAGAAATCACCCAAGGACAGGAGACTGAAACACATTTTAACCCGCGCTGCTGACATCCATCTAGCCCTCGACACCGCAGGCTCAGACCTGTCTCCTCTGCTCAACAGCAACATGGTGGATGGCAATCACAGCTCTTAACTTAGCTCTTCAAGCACACACACATCAAAGTGAGTGTGTGCCAAGGTATTACACAAAGGACCCCCTTATGACAATCACTAACAACACAAAGACATGCATACTTGATGAACTAAACTGTCACCTTCCATGGCTTTTGGTACCTAATGTAATACTGCAGATTTGCCTGATGTATTTATTATGCATGAACTAAGCATACAAACACACTTAGTGAATAGTATGCACTTAAATAAATATGAGAGACATACAGTACATGTAGTACAAGTTATTAAAAATTTAAGTGAGTCATGAGATTTTTACATTTCCTTCATTTCAGCGTGTAAACAGTGACCATTATTTAAATAATGTTTAGATGAGCACAAAGTAAAACTATGAAGAGTTAGACTACATGTAAATGAAAATAAGCATTACTTAAAGCTACCCTGACAGACATGGGGGGCACAGCACTGTCAAGGTAAGACCACACTAATCCCCACGTAGAGGCCCTAGAAGTAGCCCTAATCTTGATTGCCTTTCTATTTACTTGGCTGTTCAAAAAAATCAATTTAGAAAGTAAAGTGTTTGCACAGGTGATTAACTCTAGTTAATGATAATGAATTGGTCCTATATTGCTCTACCTTCACTACAAATACACATCCATGTGTCTTCATGCCATCTTCCCTCTGATGCTGGATCAATGTTCCTTTTTACTACAGTCTCTAGATCCATCAAAACCAATTGACTATTAATACACCGACTTTTAGAATATAATAATTGGAAATAGTAGATCTTGCAATGATACATACAGGGCAACATACACTGTACTGTGCAATACATTAATTAAGACAGAAACAAACCAGCATACAAAAGACTGGAAACAGGTACAATCCCTAAAATAATCAAAGAATGAGTCACTACTTGAAAGTTAAGTCATGTAGGTGAGTTTTGAGTTTGAATCTAAAGGCCTCAATGGTGGTTATTCCAGAAGAAGTGGGCATAACAAAAAAAAAGCCCTGCAGCAAGCTGACTTCTTCTTAACTCTGTGGACAGATAGGATCCCTGTATTCAGACAGTAGAGAGCACAGGATGGAATATAGGGTTTAAGCAGATCAGACTGATATGAAGGAGCACGTTTTTGTAGAAAAAAACAAAGCAGTTCTTCTGTTAGAAAGAAAAATGTTTTGTCCAAGGTAATCGTCATTTTGTCGACTACAAAATGAGCACTTGGGATTAATTCTCTGAAAACGCAGAGAAAATCACCAAGCATTGATCAGTAATCAAAGCTCCACAGTATTTAAGTCACCAATCACTGTTCATATTACAATAGAGCAGTCATTGGTCGCCTGCTGATTAAGGTAACTTAAAGGGGCACTAAAGGCTTGAAACCTCTGAAGCGATTCTGTTATTCAACCACTGACCATCTTGCTCTGTGTTTGTGTGTGAGAAAAACAGTACGAGGGTGATGACCTGGACTGATCTCCCACTTGCCTTATAATAAAAAGCTTTCTCTTCTCAGGAAGAAACTCTGTGACCCCAATATCCTTCAAACTTACAATGCTGAACACAGCTGGTCCTCTTCACAGGACTCTATCTCACCTATCTCCTGTTTTTTACACACACAGACACACACACACACAGAGGCAATCACAATCACAATGGATATTACACTATCCATTTGGTTTATCAACTTCCCACAGGTGCCTCTCAATCATGGTGCTGATGTAAATATACTCCCATTCTCTTTGCTTTACTTGAGTGATGATGCAAGAAGAATGTCGGCCATGTGTCACATTTTATGACTAATTACCACATGTGGGGTGTAATGCAAAAACATGATGTTTGCCTATATCCCATTGATGGTTTGTGTAAATGCACAGCCTTTCAAAACCTACTACTACTGATACTTATCATTTTTACTGCATCTCAAGAGACACTAAATTAAAGAGATAGAAAAGAAGACAGGAGAAAAAGAAAGAAAGAAAAGGTGAGTATAACATATGTTAAGGGGACTATCACATTAAGCAGCCAAGGATGTGAAAATGAAACAGTAATGTACCAAAGAAACGGGCACCGATCAGGGAAGTATGTGCCCCAGCTTGTCTATGCACTTGCTTGTCTGCTTGGTGGCCGTGTCCCACAAGATGAGAGAAACAGGAAAAAAAAAAAAAAGAAGAAAATCACTTGAGTGAAATGGTGTGAGAAAGAAAGGTTTGGAGCAGTGGCAACATTCACAGAGGAAATGGCATTTCTCTGGAGGAGGCGGCCTCTCTCCTTTATTTGATGATATGGAGTAGAAACAGAGAGCAAGTTAAAGAAAGTATGAAAGAGGCGGCAATACGGAGGATGGAATAGGTCAAAGGGACGATGATGAGGGCAGAGAGACTGGGCCAAATGGCAGGGATTTATTTCACACACAAAACTCTCCCAGTTTCACCCTTATAATTTAACTCAGTTCTCAAGACATCATGTAAAACAAGCTTGGGTATCATTTCAGGAGACTAATGCACTTCCAGATCAAATGGGAATAATTAGATACATGTGAATAATGACAACATATACAGTGTACAGTATATAAAAACATGTAATGAAGCCTTATGTTTGAGCCATGTCAACATCTTTAATTATTTACAGCAGAACAAGCAGAGCTTGACAAATTGTTGTGAGTAGTTTAGAGGGCCCTCAAGCTAACTCGGATCAAGCTTCTAAAAATGTCTGACAGCAAACTGTCTTTGAATAATAATGAAAAAAAAAAATCCTGAATGGGTAAAAATATGTCTCCAAGACATTTATACAGGACAACAACATTTATTATTATTTTTTTTTTACTTTTGAAGTCCTTGAATTGTTGTCCCACCTTCTCGAGAATGAAGGTGAAACTGTGGTTTAAGCCTTACAGTCGACCTTATACTAGCATTATCCTGCTTAAAATTCATAGGTTAACTCTTTATACTCTGTGATGTATTTTGTTTAAAATATTCACAGGACCACAGACTGTAGCTCTAAGTGATTCCTTTCCTTTGTAAACTGCAATGAGATGAGGAGATTAATCACATTAGTTCATGTTCTATTAATGTGTATAAAGATAGAAAAAAATTGTGTAGCTCAAGTCAATTGAAAGATGTAGCCTAAGCATATTTTCTCTGGAGAGTCTCCAGTGCCAGAGAGAGAGAGTGGACAGCATTTGCTTTAACGTCCATCTCATTATTTCTTCTTGTTGCTTGTTTACAATGGGTTGTAAATGGATTATACTCTGGTTAGCAGCTGTGCATAAAGAAACCACTGAGATAAAGAGCTTTCCAGGTGCTGCTCCTTGGCAGTGCATGAGAGGGACTGTAAACCTGGAGAGAGAATTCAGGTAGAAAGTTGTTGTGCTGTAGGTGAGTGTCAAATCTGTGAGCTTGAAATTGAAAAGATATGGTCAATAAGGCTTAGTTGGTCACCAAGGATGACCTCTCGATTTCTAGATTTGTGTTGGTTTGGGAAGACGAGAAGACCTGTCATGGACACACTGAGTTGAAGATGACTTTGTCTCATCCAAGTGGGGATGGAAAATATGCAGAAATATGTGTTGAGACTGTGATGAGGACAGGGAGAGCAGGATGTCATCAGCAAAGCGTTTTACTGTCTTTACTCCTCCAAATGAACTAAAGACATTGGAACGCACACAGAATGTGTTATCAAAATAGTCCAAATATAGCTTTTACTTACGTACGTATTATTTGGGTTACCAGGCTCCACAAATTTTATAGAAAGCCGCGCGCATTAAAACTTAAAAAAAATGAAATAAAAGCCTAAAGAGTTTACTGTGGAAGTCTTTTCTGTTTGTTTCTGTCTAGTAACTTCATAGCAATATACTGACAAAAATCCATCTATAAATGATTTCAAATGTCACGGATGATGTAAAACGAGACGAGTCTAGACAGAATTAACGCTTCAGTCAAACAAGAGATGACGCGAGTCAGACAGGGACAGAAGATGCTGAGGGGATAAAAAGGGCAACAAGTGGAGTGGAGTCTCCTCTCAAGCTGTACCGTGACTGCTGTGTTTTCCTCTGTCTTCTGTCAGTCAGCCATTTCAGCAGTGAGCCTGTATGAGCTACCTCCTTCAAAGTGCGTTTCTTGCCTTGGGCTACTTACTGTGTACTACTCTGTGATTTGGTCTCTGTGATCACCCCCCAACACACACACACACACACACACACACACACACACACACACACACACACACACACACACACACACACACA
>JAUYWH010000003.1:13304910-13441333 GCA_034779795.1 Ctenopoma multispine | reverse complement strand
ACACACACACACACACACACACACACACACACACACACACACACACACACACACACACACACACACACACACCACAGTTAAGATCCATCTGGGTACCCTGATCAAGAGAGTGAAGCAGGGGCTTGGAAGACATCTCTGATTACTACTGCCTGAGGCAAGCCACCTCATACCAATCAGCCTTATCCTGCCATCATCATCATCATCCACCGCTGCAATCAATATTCCACCATGAGACCCCATAGCAGCAGTCATGGTACTCACATAAATATGTACCATTCAGTACAAATACAGTACCAGATACTAGTGTGACTATAGCAGGACAGGTGTATTCTTAGCCACTGAATGCAATTTAAAATAAAGTAATGGATATGTTGTGACATGTTTCAACTTTAATTTGAGAAACTGTACCTCAGTGTAGCAGGAAGAATCTGCGAGATATCACCCTTTTAACACAAAGTAATTTGAAAGTTAGACATTAAATTGAAATCAGATGATAGAATCAGCCAGAAACGTATATATATTCCACATGTTGACCCTGAATAGCACTGGTTGCTTTAGTTGTATGTTTTATCATTGTCCCGCTGAATGCTGAAACGGCACCCGATGATTTTTGGTGAATCCTCCAAAGTTACTGCAAAAAGTCAAAATGTATTAATTGTATGCCTTATTAGGAAAGGTGTTTACTATATTTGTGTCATTCTAGGGTGCTACATATTCTAAATATACATACATCTACTCAAATTAAACCACACTAACAGCAATTATACTAAATAATGAAATAAATTAATGAAAGTTAATATCTGAAAATTTTGTTTTACTACTAACGTCCCCCAAAATATCATAACAGGCACACACCATTTGTTCTAAAGGATATGTTTTTTCTCTGTAGTACAAATACAACTTTGAAAAGCATTTTCAGAAAAGTGCATTTTGGGGTTGCGAGGTTGCAGGTACAGTGCAGACATGGCCTCAGCAAACAAAATCAGCATTCTGACTGGCTTAGTATGGGGCAGGTCTGGCAAACCAACAGGTCTACCAGTGCAGAAGGAGCCACGAAAAACCATAGGGTTGCCCAGAAGAGCACAGAGGTTGAGCCTGGCTCAAGAAAAGAGGAAAGACAGAAGGAAAAAGGGAAAGGGAAATATTTGAAAGGAGCAACACTTATGGGGCAACATTTCCATGGTTTACTGCGTTCTTTTTTCTTGTTCATTTCTTTCCCCGACATATTCCAGCCCAGTGTGTAGAATAGCATTTGTGCCCCTCTGGACGTCAACTTCAGCTGCACCACTAACATTTTCATTACATAGCCAATATTGCCACATCTGTACTTCCAGTTGAAATGCCATCTCATTTCCCTTCCCCTCTAACACATCTGATTTAATGAGAGAAGACAATGCCAACGATGTACTTGTGCACAGAGACAACAGTCACGGGCATTTACAAGCACATGTACATGTTCTAATACAGCGATGTTGTGTATAATTAATTAAGTTTACTTACACAAGACTAAAAATCTAAGTCCCAGTTAGTGGTCCTAGAAGAAAACTGAATTTAAACGCAGTTTTGAGCACAAATATTATGTTGCTTCACAACATGTGCAAAGCTGACATTTTGGCTTGAGGGTGGGTGTCCACAATGCAAAGGCCTCAGGCTCCTGGGGAGCATGAGCATGTAACATTAGATCTAAAAGTGATTTTTCTTTTGAAGAAGTGAAAATTTTGACCTTACGGTGGCAATACACAAAAGGTCAGTGGAGGTCTCCAGTATCATGAATTCATGAGAGAAAGGTCTTGGTTTTACGATGTTGTGAAAAAAGGAGTCAAGAGGTTAACAAAGTCATTTTTTCTATAGATTAAATTAAAATTTTCAATAGAGGATACTGGGGATCATAAATATTCATGAAATATTAAATGACATATTGTGCTGGTGACCAGGGTTTGCACAAGTGACAATGTACTGCTTTCAAAAAAGCACATACACATAAAGACATAGGCACATTAAACTAATTTTATTGCGTATTGTCATATTCATGAAACCGTGAGTTTAATTGGCAAATATATGTAAAAACTTGAACACTGTCAGAACATCCCCTTTAAAATGATCCCTTTTCAAAACAAATCACAGAGCTGTACGCTGAGTGACAACCAGGCTATTTGAACATTAATCAAATTCCTTTGCAGAAAGTGTTTCTGGCTATGTCTGTGAGAGGTTCTAACTCTAGGTTCAGCAACCTTGCACGCTTTGCTTATCTGTTGATTTGCTGTATTGATCAGTCACCCATTAATGGCTTGTGTGGCTATCAGAGAAAACATTTATTTGTGCATGTGTCCTACAAATACACATTTTTGTCTATATTTAAGTGTGCCTGTTAGTAAGTGTGCTATTCTCTGAAGGCTCATCACCATTCACTCCATCAAACTGTCTTTCCTTTCCAAATCCGTTAGCATCTCTCAAGTGAGTGCTGATTTATCTGACTTTCTCACACCTCCATTAAAAGCAGAAGCCAAATAATTACTTAAGGTTAAATGGGCGCTTGAGCAGCACATAAAGCTCTATTTGTCACCCTGCATCACTCAATAATTCATTTGTATTTCTTTTTTGTTAACTTTTGTCATCTGCCAGAGACTTGCTGGGCTGGCAGAGGAGATCACAAAGTTTTGACATTTCAAGCTCTGAAGATGAAATTCAGTGATAGATGATGTATTGACTAAAATCCAACTCGTGCTGCTGGGAGGACACTTTGAGGTGTGATGTGAATTATACAGTTTGTTAAACAAGGAAAACAAGAAGAGATGCATTAGTTCCATGGCAACGACAAGTGGTAGACCGATGGATTGGTTGGCCGATTAATCGGGATCATCTTTGATCAGTGTATGTAAAGATACAAGTTACATAATTTTCTTACAGACTACACAGACAGCTCAGTCCGATTTATTGTGTGTGAATGTGCGTTGGTTGTTGAAAATATCCACAGAGCAGCTTAGCATTTCGCTGACTGTTTAAAACTAAGCATCTCTGCTACTGGTTAAAATGTCAAACAGCAGGACAGATCAGCTGTCGCTAATTATCTTTAATTTAATTATTTCAGTGGATGACAGGCCGAAAGAAACGTGCTGCTGTTGGACATCAACACAACACCACTGTGGCCAAAGATTGTATGTGAAGTAAGCAATATCACTCTGTAACACCTCTGTACAATGTGTGTCTGTGTACTTCCACAAATGGCCAAAAGAGTTGAGACCCCTTTTCTTGTAAAACTGATCTTGCATTAGTTTCATAATCTCACAGTTAAAATGTTTATATCATGTCAATAAATAAAGTTCACCTTCTAACTGTTTAAAGTCATAAGCTGCAAGATGAGACAATGTCATTTGGTTAAAGTCAATTAGTAAAATCAAGTACTGTGGGAAATACAGAACTTCCTAATCAATCTGCACTGGCTGAAAATTACAGCATATGATTGTGAAAAATACAGTTTCTGCTGCAGCCTTTCCTCTCTTTGTCTGCTATCTATAACTGGTAGGAGCTTACACTTGCCTCATTACTATAAGCACAATACCAGTGAGTAAAAAACAAATAAAATAGTTTAACATCTGTTAAACAAGCCCAAACTCTGACAAACAAACATCACACCTCTCTCAGATGTTCCAGGCTTTAAATAGCAGTATCTCTCAGATAACAGATATTTCTTCTCTTTTTGGTATAAGTGTGCCTTCTGCACACAGCACTACACCACACAACGTCCCACACAACACTAACACTGGTGAGGTGTTCAGGGACAGGATGGAGGGTAGGTTATCCATGTTTACAAAACTATTTTTATTTACACATACTTGAAATTATTCAGATATTTTCATAATTTATTTATTGTTAATTTAAGTTCAACATATGTCCTTCTAATGTGTGATAGTTATGTTCTTTTATTTTATCTGATGGTATCTTTAACTATCAGTATCACAGTTCTCTGTGGATGATATATCTTCGACCAAGCAAAAGAGACAAACGTACAGAAATTTAAAAGCATGTAAATGCTCCAATTTGACCCATTTGTTCACACCTGAAAGAAGTGCTGGGAGTTGTGATTATTTTTATTCGCCTTCCACAGAGCTTTCTAAGATTGCACACTCAATTAAACTGTGTACGCAGTTAGCTTGTTTAGCCTCACCTCCCACGGGAGCGGAAGAAAGTGAGAACTTGCCCATAGGAGTCTGTATAGCATATATGTACTTATTGTTATGAGAAGTTATGTGCTTTACTCTATTATAAAAAAGTTATTTTATGTATTAATGAGCTGTGGGGAAACAAGAGTGTAGATGTCACTGTGGATAATGCACACAATTATTTCCCTTACATTTTTATATTTCTTTTTACCCTTTTCTCAAAGACAAAGGGCAGAAGTCTTTTGCATCTCTCTGGGGCTACAACATCCTGTCACTAGGGTCACCCACAATGAATAATTACACTGAATCCAAGCCTTAAACTCCAGAGGCTAAAATTCACAGCACTTTCTCTACCTCCCTCTCAAGCCACAAAGGGTCTTAAGGTCCAAGCAGGGCAATGGCTGGAAGCTCCTCCAAGGGAGGGGAATTAGTTAGAGATGGATGGAAGGATGAGAAGTATAGAAAGCCTACAGAAAACCAGGAAATGGAAAAGGAATAGTTGTACAAGAATGAAATCTTTAATGAGGTTATCACCTAAATTCTGTACAGAGCTCAGTAGGTTGCTAATTTGTGACACCTGAGAAAGAACATTTACCACAATTAAATTTACTGCAAATTATTTCATCTTAATCTTTTTTTTTTTTACCTCACTGCTCACCTTAGAGTGTGTTTATTACATTTTTTTCCTGTGTAAAGTTAATACAAATAGATTTAGATGAGTCAGAGAACAAATAATCTAGCATTGGTTTACAGTTTGTTTTTGACCGGTCTGACCAAAAAGTAAAAAATAGGTCTAAAGGTTCTAACAACATCTTGAGGCATTCTTCATATGATGTTTTACTTGTTAGGGTAATCTAAAACATATTTAAACATATTAAAATATTAAAATTTTTATTATATACATATGAAAGATGTTAAACCTACACAAAACACTTTCCCAGCTGGCTATATATGGGTTTCTCCTGTGCTTTCAATTTCAAGATGTTTTCCACTCTGGGCCATGTCTCCTTGCAGTTTCCAATTTTTAGTCTGTTAGCCTCTAGGCTAATAAACAACTTTACTCTGGTATATTTGATCTACGATAACAATGATCACTGGAGCTAAGATCTCCCACAGTTGTCAGTTCTAACTGACAAACGTCTCATCCGTGTGATGCTTGCTGTCAGAGCCAGTGAAATACAAAGATGATCAGAAAGTGTCTTTTTTAGACAGCTTGATCATATGTTTTTCCTGATCCTATTGCTTCTGCTAGCTGCATGGTTGGGGCTAATATTAACTTAGGCAGCAACCCATCTTCAGCTCTCCCGCTATTTCTTGGGACTGTTCAGTTTGTAATGAGTCAGGCTCAAAGGGCCACTGTGATAACCAAAGTGACAGGACAGCAGAAGCCCTTTGTAACCTACTTTTGTGTTTCATCTAGCTGGGCTGTTCATATGGCAAACCTTGAACAGTGACTATAAAAAATATCCATCCCCATTGAAAGTTTTCATATTTTACAATATTCCATTAGGGTCAATTTGATTTGACACAGATCTACATAAAATAGCAAACAAATCTAAAATGTAATCTAAATTAGTTGCAAATATGAGATAGTGAATAGTAGTAGATGCACCTATGGCGGCAATAACAGCACTGAGCCTTTGTGTGGATAGATCTTAGTCTCATTTTTCTTTTCTTCTTCTATTCTTTGTCTTCATTTGCACATTTGAAATTTGTATAGTATAAACTTCAATTTTGGTCTCACCAGACCATAGAACTTTCTTTCGGCTGACTTCAGTCATGTACTTCCTGGCAAACTCAGGCCAAGGAAAGCTTTCAATTTCAAGATGTTTTCCAATCTGGACCATGTCTCCTTGCAGTTTCCAATTTGTTGCTGTTGTAGTCCGTGTGCTGTGATAAGATTCCACACAAAATGTTGTGTTTCTGACTCCAACAGTCGATCTATGGTCTAGCTGCACTTCTGGACATTAACTGACTCCGACCATTTATTTAAATCACAACTTGCCTGTTATAATGTCTACCATGCAATTATTTTAGGCACACGGATAATTCAGATATTTATTTTAGTTCAAAGCAAAGTTCAAAGGACGCAGGCAATATTTAGGTTTATATAAAATTTGCAAATATCATCATTATCATGATGATCATGAGCAGCATGAGATTATTCCATTATATTTATTAGGCACACATAAACCTTTCATGTCTGCAGGTCTCAACACTCAAAACAGTTTGAGCTGGGAAGTCGGTAAGTCTCCATTTGTTTAGTAATTTCATGACTGGCTAACCTTCCTTCTCTGGGGCATCTCTCTGACTCTGTTAGTGCCCTCAGTATGTGTGTGCATTTGTGCTTATCAAATAATATTACACATCACTTCCATGTATACCCATGCTTCAGACGCTTTCTTTATATCTTTCCTCCTCAGCCCCAGCCGTCTACAAAATGTTTCTCACCGACAGCCCACATGTAAACAGACTCTTCTGCATCCAGCTCCTACAAAGTAAAAACATTCTGTCTGTGTAGTCAGTTTATGTGGCATTTCCCACTCAGGTAGACTGACTGATCATGTCAGCTTACCTGCCTCATCAATGTGAAAAACACCGTAAAACATGAAGTGTTTTCAGTTGTTACAGAAGAGGATGCAGCGGTGACACCTCCAAGCAAAATGTCCTTTTCCAAGCATGACATTATTGCATTCTTAAACTGTGTCATGAAGCAAAGTGTCACACTCATTTGTATTTCTACTGCATCTTCTAGTGTCTTCTCACAGCAAGAGGCCAGTAGGGCCAGAGTCTGAGGCTCCTTGACCTCAGCAGATCTGTGGTGGTATAATTCAACATTTGCGGCCATTAAAGGGAAGGTGCCATTGTTATTTTTAGCTTTCAGTGGTTTAGTAGCTCCTGCAGTTTCTGTAGTAGCTTCTACACACATGCAGGCACACTAATGTTAGTGAGAGAAGAAAGGCAAAGTTTATTTACAAAACTGCTTACACTTTTTGATGTAAAGCTTTTAGCCACTGGGATTTTATTCACTCTTTTACTCTCTTTGAGGACACCTATGCACACTCTTGGCATTTTCTCAGTCAGTCTCATGCGGAAGTCACATGAACAGATGTCCAACAATCTTGATGGAGTTCTCAAGAGCTGTTGTGTAGTTGTTGGTTACTTTTAGTTTAATCTGCAGTCCAACTCATGCCAAACCATCTCCATTAGATTTAGATCGAGGTCTTCATTAATTAAGAAGGCCAGATAATCAAGCAGCACTCCATCACTCTTGGGCAAATAGCTCTTACATCTTACATAACATAAGGTGTCATTGTACTGTTGGAAAACAAATGATGGCAGATAAGGTAGCTCTTTCTCTTCCATTCCTTTGATGGTCCTCATGAGAGCCAGTGTCATAGCGTTTGATTTCATCAAAGCTAAATTTAGCTACTTTGGACAATCTACAATATAAAATAAAACTTAGTTTACTACATAATTTCATTTATAATCTGTCAGTTATCTTGTATTAGCAGCATCGGAAACTGCCGATCAACATCCACTGTTTATAGGAAACTGAGATAATGTTTTTAGTATGGATGTACAGTGTTGACCTTTATAACCATTGAAGCATAAAGTTTGTCCAAATTGCTGACTGGTAGTGTATGTTAACAAAAGAAATGTAAATTAATGTCATTAACTAACTACTAACCCTTTCTGTGCAGCTAATGCCATGCGAACACTGTTCGATTTACTAGTCATTATCTGGGGTCATATCGGGTGCACTAAAGGACAAAAGTGGTCATTAACAATTTCAGTAAAGATTTAACACACATGGTTGACTGTAGCAGCCGTCCAAACAACAATTTCCTCCTGGGGATCAATGAAGCATGTTTAATTCAAAATAATACAATACATTCAAAGACGATAGTCACATCCCACAAATGTGGGCAGAAAAGGCAAAAACATTGTTCCTTGATGCTATCTGACTTTTAAAAAGCAAAGCCTTCTCTCTCTCTGTCCACTTTTATGCCATCATTGCATGCTATTAACTTTGTGTAGTAACTGCAGTTACTGGTCCAGCCAACCTGCCCTGTGCCTCGTCTGTTGCTCCTTGTTGTTGTGGTGATCTCTGTTGTCTGCTGTTCTTTTCTCTCTCCTCTTTCCACTCACTATAACCGGTCGAGGCATATGACCACCCACCCTGAGCCTGGTTCTGCTGGAGGTTTCTTCCATTTAAGGGAGTTTTCCTCTCCACTGTTGCCTAGTGCTTGTTTAAGTGGGACTGTTGGGTTTGTGTGTGTGTATGTATATATATATATATATATATACACACGTATATATTGTGATTTGGTGCTATACAAATAAAGTCTAATTGAACTGAATCCTTTATTTTGAAGCAACGTTCAGCTTTATACATTCAAGACTGTGATCATTTATGATGTTATGCAAAATGAATGTTCAGAATATCTTGAATTGTGGAACAGCCGTCACCAAAATTCCAGTCATGCCTTAAATCTACCAGATCAGCCGATTGTCAGACAGCCAGATTGTTATCATTATAGCAACTACAATAATCACCTCCCACAAAGTCAAGTCAAGCAACAGCCAATCTGGCAGAAATCCAACCTTGTTCTGAAAGTCAGGGTTACGTTTCCACGTAATTGGATCGTTAGGTTAATCCAGCCTCCAAAACATAATGAAAAGCCAAACAAACATCCATTATGTGACCAACCTCTTGAAGAGAGATTAATCAAGCAATTATTAAAAATTATTTGACTAGAAAATTATTCTTTAATCCTGTGATGCCTCTGCCATTGGGAAAATTATATTCAACTTGATCAGGAGCCTTCTATTGTTATTGTTTTAAAGAATCTAGGTTTAGATCTAGGATGGCTGGTAGTCCAGTGAACCATGCATTGGGGTGGGGTTGTTAGATTAGGTGGAAGGCTTGAGAGGCAGAGAGTTCACCCTCCATCTTGTTAATCTACAGTTCACTGACACGTTAGTAAGGGTGTCTCAGTTTTACTCTACATCTTTCAGTCTCTGTCCCATGCTTTCTCCTTCCAGCACAGAAACACTGACACACACACACTTACATGCACGCCTGCACACCTGCCTCCCTCTTATTGCCATCAAACCTTGGCTCACTCTCAAACGCTGTTTGAGCGTCAGATTTTTTTTTTCGATTTCGTAGCCTGAAATACTGACATATGAGTCACCTCCCTCCCCCAGCTCCACACCCCCCCCAAGACAAACACGAGCCTTTTGTCTCTTGCTTCGCATCAATTCAAGGACTCCAGTCTTCACAAAATGTCTTTCTAATGGAAACGGCTTCGTCTCATCACTCAGTGAGTGTCTAATAGCTCCTGTATTGCTGCAGGTAACATGGAGACCTAAGGATGTCTGGCACAGGAAAGCAGAGCCTAGGACCAAGACAAATAACAAACACACATACGTTTGCACACAAGCACACACTCGCAAACACTGTACATTCCTGCCTCACTGAGTTTTCAGCAAATCCAAAAGTATATGCAATTAGTTTGGCATCTCTTGCTCCCATGATGAACACGCACAGTGCAGGTTGTTAGAGCAAGTTATATCCGAGTTCACTTAATCATCAGAGACTATGAGGTGTGGAGAAAACAACAGGAACAAAGCAGTTTTCAATGAAATGTAGTGGCTAATGAGGACTAAGGCTACAGAATCAGACTACAAAAATGAGAGTATAATTATATACATTCGCATAATAGTGCATTCCAAATGAGAACTGCATCAGTGATAACTTCATTGTATTGTACATCACAAATCAAGGCACAAAAAGCCAAAATTTTCTTACCCTTAGGCCTCTCTTTTTTTATCTTTACATCTTTTTCTTTCTTTCTTTTACTTCCCTGTCATCTACTTTTCTCCCATCTCTCCAACATTTATTGTCTTTCCTCGTCTCACCCTACCTGCCCCTTCCTTTTTGCTCTACTCTCCTCTCTGAGTGGAGGATTTGCTTGTTGATCCTGATCCCACACACAATAGGATAGTGGATAATCAGCTTCCTCTGTCATCCGGCCTGAATCGGACCTCTTAAGAAGGGGCGATCCCATGCCTCCCAAAACCGAACTGTTACCCATTATCCCTCATCGAGTCAGCCACTCATCTATAATCTTTGGCTCTCTTATCCTTACTCCTCTAGCTTCCACCATCACTAGCAGGAATAAGATGGGTAGTTTTCAGTTTTAAATATGTTACAATGTGGAGCCCACATAAATGACCAGATGCAGATGTTTATGCCATGTTTTATTTTGTCATCAGGTCAGTTTACGTAATATGTTAGCATGGTGACATGCTAAGTCACATTTAACACTTTCCACTAAAAAAAAAAACTTTTGGTTTGGTTTGGTTAAATCGTTCACTACATTTGAAACACCTGATCTTTTCATAGTTTAGGTTCTGGCAGGGGTGAATTCTGTTTACTTTCATAGTAAAATGCAATATGATTTATCAGTTTCTTAACTAGATAAATCGCCTTCAAGTTATGCTTCAACAATGACAAATGTTACAGTTACAAGAAGGAAAATGCTTCTGGAAGACAAAGGTTGGAGGGAGATTTGGAGAAGATTTACAACAAAACATAATTCATGACTATGAAATGGAAACAAATGTTCTGCTTCTGAATTTGAGATAAATTATGTAGTAGTATAGAACAAGGTTATAATTACTTTATTCCACAGAGTCAAGGAACTTCTGTGCAAACTGCTTTTGAAGCACTGAATTCCTGTGTATACCTCCTACGTATGCAGCTAGTTCCCAGGAGCCTCATGTTCTTACTGTAAATGAGCTGTCTCGTCAACTTTTAAGTGCAACCTCAAACCTCCCACTGAAGTTCCTCCCGTTGTCTCCTTTTCTTCATTTTCCTCCTTCTTCCACATCCAAACAGGGAACCTGTTTATTGATTGAACTTACACTCACATCTCTTGTTCTGCTTTGTGCTCTGCTTAAACTGGCTGTCTTTTATACTTTTATTTTGCTTATTCCTCGTTTTACACAATCAAAGAATAAAAGATACAGTAAGTAAAAAGTACACATATTGAGTGTATACTGATAATGTAAACTCTCCCATTGAATAGTAAACTGTGCAAAATTGTACAACCCCCCAAAAAATTGACGATGTTGATGTTTTAGATCGCTGATAGGATACTTTCTCAAAAGCACCACATTACAACAGAACATCAAGCTGGACTCAGAAGTGACAGGATGAAGCATAAAAGGCAGAATGAGAGAGAATTATGTAGTAGCAAGAGGGATGCATTGATGGTGTGTGTGTGGAGCATTACTGATTCATACAAAACTCTGATCCCAGGCTGTGTGAGAATAAAGCCCACTCTCTGTTGTCTGAGTTCACATTTCAAAATCCATTGCTGGGCTCTCGGTATTCCTCAAACTGAGCTCCAAGAGCTATCCCATTCATTCATCAATGATTAATTTTCATATATTACAAAAACTGATTTTGTGTGTAGCCAATTATTTTCAATGCATTACCTGACAGAAGAAAATATTATTTCGATTGCATCCTGATTGCAGCAAAAGAATAAAGGCATCCAGTCTGAGAGCTCTGAATAATTAAGGCAGATAGTTTGATATTGGAGCCAGTCTGCAGGTAGATTTGATGTAGGGCCAGCTCTTACACAGACGTCCTAGGAATCAAAGCCCTCTTTGACATACCTAACTATGACAGAAGCCCCTGATGAGTTCATAAGAGAAGGCCTGAATCAATAAGCCCCTATCGGTTTGCTGTCCACTCACCTGGGATACGTTCTTTGTCAGCCATGGAAGAAAAAAAGATGAAATGCTCAATTGCATCATTTTTTCTTCATGGCATCCAGATCCCCTATTCTGTAATTAATGTGAAACGGTGGTACAGACATGCAGACAAATGCAGCTCCAAGTTAGAATGACCCTGAGTTTTTTTTTTTTTTTTTCCTTTTTTAAGATAAATCTTTGATGACTCACTGACTTTTTGGGGAATGTAGTCTAACTGAAATTCTGCAGCACGTACTTCATAAATAACTAATTTCAAAGACAGAGTGCCTTAACTCTGCCTTCAGTGAAGCAGCAGTTAGCATGACATCAAACCTATCGCTCTACTGCGTTCCCTATTTGTCTTGATCTCTCAGGTGTTTCTGTCAGTTGTGTAGCTGAGAAAAGATTGGTGAAAGACAAGTCGATATTTCCACTCCTGACACTTCACGCTGAGATTTGCGAGAAAATCAGTCACTTGTTTCCATTCTCCTATTGTGATCCTCTCCCTTAATTTTCTTCTTTAAAAAGCTTTTCTCTTGTAATTAAGTGAGCTGACTGCTGTCTTAAAAGAAACAAAACTCACCTTTTTCTCATTTGCCTCCACTTACTGCAATCAATTTCCCTGTAAAACAACACTTTATTTCCGAGTTTAAAACATCACTACGGTAACAACTGTCAAAAGGATCTTATGCAACATATGGCAGCCACTTAATATTCTGGACATATGTCAAGCTTATAAAATGTTGGACTCATGAATATGTTAATAGAAGTAATTACTAGAATCGCACATGGCTTCACGTTGTTTTATCTACTTGAACTGAGGGATATTGATTTTTCGGAGCTGACTGCCAGTCCTAAATTGAAATGGATAGACTGCCATGTTGCTTGTTTTCTTGAATTATGTGGATAAAGTATATTTGCTGGCTGATTTTTCAAATTGCATCTTATAGCTTTAAAGATGTCAAGTATTTAAAAACACAAGGGACTGATTTGTGGAGAATTAACAGAAGAACTGAATAAAACAAAGGAGACAAAAACTGTACCAAACAAGGCAAAGGTGTAAAAACTTGATTTACAAGAAAATAACTCCAGTCAGAGTCACACAAAATTATAGTAGGTAGCAGGATGGTAAAGTTTTATTGGAAGCACATGTCATCAAAGGCAGTCAGTTCAACCTCAGGATCATTTTTCGTCCAGTAATGTTTAGACGCTGAAGCAGTGTTACTGACTTTGTGTGAAAGTCATTCTTAAATCTGTCGTGTACATCAGCCTTAGTACCGTGGCGAGATAATCTCATGGGATTTCTATCACACAGGTGTCGTTGCTTATTTATCCTTTCCTTGACACATTCGGAGCCCCCAGCGAGCAACGCTAACACCAGTTAAGTATCTGTCACTATAACCTAACAGAGCTTTGCGCCTGTTGTTCATAGCCCCCTCCCAACATCCCTGCTCCAGGCCCTTCAGCCCTGTTCTAAACTCTGGTGGCCGATGGCCCGCTAGTGTGTGTGATCTTCTTCGCAGGCGATACTCACTCTACAGTTCTCCAGAGCTGACAGGTGTGTGATAAAAATGGCCCATAAGTCAGTGATGTCCAGAACACTGAATCAAATATGGGTCCATTTCTGAGAAAGCACAGGGCTCTGCTTTCTGCTCATTTCCCTTTCTTTCTTTCTGTTTCTGACGCACTGGTGTATTTAATCTGAACAGACATAGGGACAGAGATTACTCTGGAAACTAAAAAATGTGTGAAACTCCTAAAGAGTGAGTGGGCTAAAGCCCTGGGGCAGAGACAAATCACCTGAGGCAGAGTACAATTCTACTTTGTACTTTGAGACTTTTTTTTGCCTTCGATGTCTATTTTAGTCATGAATAGGATGAATAGGTATGAGAGGAAAATGAGGTATTTCCTTTAATCAGAAACCCTAGGTATCCAAGCATGTGATCTTTTTGTTCTTTGCTTAATTAGGCTGCATGTATCTAGAAATATGCTTTGTGTTCCTACCTGAGTGTAAGTTTGGGCCACCCTTAAGGGGTTGACCTACTAAAAGTTACAGGGATAGCATGTGCGTGTGTGTACGTGTGGAGACAAGCGTGCGCGACAGCGAAAAGTTTGCACAGCCATTCGAAGTGAGAAGTGGGTATGTGTTGTGACAAGAAAGTCACAGCTCTGTCTGTGAGATGGCAAGTACAGGAAGAAAATGTCAATTCCCAATGCGGAAAGCCACGTAATGACTCTCTCAAAGGAAAACACACACTTATACTCATGCGCCTGTGGACACATAGTTTACTCTATTCTTTCTTTACCTTCATCGGCCCCTCAGCAGACAGCAGTTCTTTGGGGAACCCTGACAAGAAATGTTTATGTATGTGTGTGTGAGCCAACACATATTCATTTTATCTTTCGACTCGCCTGTCAAAGTAAACCAGGTAGGCAAGGAAGGTTAAACGTTAACACAAAGGGATCTAATTTCAGAGACAGGCTGGAGAAAAGAAAAAAGAGTTGGCTGTTGTTTTGGTAATATTTTGACTAATGCTGTGGCTGACCTGACATTTTCTTGCTTTTAAAAGCTATCGTCTTTAGCCCTCAAACTGTTGTTAATTATGTCCATCATCGATAGGATCATCTACTCTGCAAGCATGTTTGCTTATATATCCGGTAAAGCAGGTGAAGAAGTTCACACTTCACACAAGAGCTAGCACAAAGTTCAATTCCCACACATTAAAATTAGTTCATGTTTATTGGCCACATATTGTCCAGTATTTTGAATTTGTGAGGTGAATTAGTGCACATTCATCCATTTGACGTGACACCTTCAAAAACATCAATCTCATCCAGTTCACTGTTCACCAAAAAAAATGTAAAAAACACATGACTAAGAATCTATAGCCATGCTTATGACTCTGTGGGGTTGCACTTTGTGTGCTGTGAGCTAAATCAATACGTGAATGTGCTTTCTGCTGCTGGTCTACTGCTCCCCCACTGCTTCACACAGAGGCTTCAAGACTCAGTAGAAGCAGCTGTAGGCAGCTGTAAGCCATCGCTATGGCTAACTCCTATAAATAATTAAAGAGTAATCTCTTTGAAATGTGTCATCTGATCAATATTAACTGCACTTGTTAGGTCACTGAAATGTTTCAGAAACATTAATTGCAAAATGAAATAATCTAATTCACAGAAAAAGTGCTCACAAGTTCAACTGCATTATTAATGTGAATCAATATATGGAAAATACAGTCGATATGCAGCCCTTCTGTGTTCTACAGCGTTGCACTATAAAGACTGATAAAGAAGGCCGTGTTCTTTGAAGTTTCCACAGATATACTGCACGTGAAACTCATGTCTCTTGCATTGCTAAGAGACTAAAGTAAACCTTGATCTGAACACAGAAAAATATTATCTACTGTGATATAATGTGAATAACTATTATTTCCCCTTGAGGTGTGCAGTCAATGCCATGTCATCCAGACCCATCGCTTCTTTACCTCCTTTCCTCCTCTCTTTTTAATGTTTTTTCTTTTCTTCTGAGTCATACATATGTCAAGGGTAGTGCTTTCTCTCACCACTGAGCTGTGGACTCGAGGAGCGTACAAGCTTGGTGAAACCCTGCCAATGGAAGCAGTCCCTTCTCCTCCCACAACTGAGACGGAGAAAATGCCTGCAGATAAACTGTTGCATGTCACAGTCACGATTTGTGTGTGTGTCTGTGTTTGCCAAGAAGTGTGTGTACTGTAAATGTAGTCTAGGAAATTGCACCTGTAATATCACTGTCTTTTTGCTGAAAACAGTAACACAACATACAGCACAGGAAGTCAGTTCCTCTCTGTTTGCAATCAGGTAACTATTATGACGCACAAAATTCAGGTGGAGGGCAGGAGGCAAAAAGTAGAATGTACGAGATGAAGAAAAGCCAATACTGTACTAGCTTAGACAATATTACAAGAGTATGTGAAAACAGAAAATGATGATACATGACGTGATCACTGTGTTATGAAAAGGAGTAATGTTTCTATTGAATTAAAGGATCTGCTTGCTATGGATATATATAGATATAGTACTACAGTGAAATAGCACAGTAAATAATTAATTGAAACTGTTAAATTTAGGGAATGAAGGAAAAATTGTTTGGTCAAAATGCCACTAGCACTAAATGGATTGGTTTGAGCAAATCTAAACTACAAAAAAATCACACATATTTTAAGAGTTTCTGAGGGTTTTCAAGAAAGAAAAATAGCTTTCTGCCCTGCAGCTGCAGTTTTCACCACAGCAGTGCAGTAGTTTGACGTCATTTGTGCTTTAATTTCTCTACAGAAGTAAAAAAAAACTCAACCCAATTGAAAAAACTAGACTTGCAAAAACATTAACACGAACTCAGAGTCAGGTATGTATTGGTTGTGAAGAATAATAACTTGTAGCTACAGTTTTTCTTCTTTGCTACATGATGGATCATATTATTAGTATTATCATCACATTTCATCATCACAGTCCATAACTGTACTCATACAGTGATGTAAAAGCGGGTTTTTTTCAGCTTAGTAGGGACTTTTGAACTCCTTTTTAGATTATTTTCTCCAGTAGCTGATGACTGATTCACCACCTTGCGTTCATATTTTTTTCAAACTAGATATCCGTCCTCAAGGTCAAGGAAATGTTCCATCATTTTCCGTCATAATAGTTACGTGATTGCAAACGGAGAGGAACTGACTTCCTGAGCTGTACGTTGTGTGAAGTCATCTGCGACGGACAGTTGAGGCAGTGCTTAAAATAAGGGGACAAATGCCAAAAATCTAGGTAACAAAGTCTTGAAATTAACGTTTGCAACCAATGAGAGTTATTGTGTCTAACAATAATGGTTTAAATTTATATTTTAAAAAGCTGTTTTTTACCCACATATTTCCTAATAACATATTTTAGAGCTTTAATTGCTGAACCACGTGATCTCATCTTGGTTAGTGGTTGTGTGTACAAAAAAATGAAAGGATCAGAATGTTTTTTTATTGCCACTATGTTTTTAGGATGTTCTTACATGCATTTGTCCCCGTGTGTGGGTATATGTGTGAGAGCATGTCTAATTACAACCACACACTTTGAGGCTGGTAAATGTGAATTCATGTGGGGACATCTTCGGCCATGTATGACCATTTCATCTCCACTTTTACGCAGTGAAATTAATGAACAGAATAATCACATAGTTTCTTAAACACTGACTCAGTAATTGAATTACCTGCTTTACCAGCAGCCACACACATACACTGCTATTACCTTAATTGGCTTCACTGTCTGCACCCCCCGTTTGTCCAGATGATTAAAAAAGGAAATCATATAGAAGGCTATATGTTCTGGTTTTGTAAGCAGATGGCTTTTATAACTAATAACACTGAATATTAAGTTTTAATTTCATGAAGGCTACATTGTGTTATCAATTTTTAAGGCCCTTCAGTGTTAACTGAATTTGGTCATATACACCCACAAGTGCGCACATACAAATGCACCTACAAATAGATTCATAATACTGCCTTCTGTAGTATTACAAATGTCATAGTATATGTCATAGGTAATTCAGTTTTAATTCATGTGCTGAAATGAATTTAAACTTTCCAATATATAAAAAAACTACAGTATAATACTAAAGCGCTAATGAGAGTGGGACACACAAGGTCACAGTGACCTTTGACCTCCAAAATCCAATCATTTCGTTCTTCAGGTTTGTTCTTCAATTGGAGATATGTGTCAAATTTGAAGACAATATCTCGTGGTGTTCCTATAGAGGTCAGAACAATGCTAATATACTGTAAGTTAGCCAGCTGCAAAGATCTGAACTGACTGAGTCATCCAATAGCCTATAAGATTTTAAACCAAATTTACTCCTTAACAAAATGAAATCAATACACTAAGCCAGTTAGCATTCATGTGGAGGGGTAAAGTTGTAGGGTGTTGTGAAAAAGCCACTATGGGGAGTGGTTGACATTTTGCAGCAACACTGCTCCAGATAAAGCACAAGATATTAAAAAAAAAAAAAACAAGGTTTGTTTCTCCAGTCAAGGCACCGGCTGCCACAGTTTGGCGTGATGAACATTGGACAACACTTCTGTTGTTATTAATATCACTGTTTGCCAAACAGTGGGAGGTGTGCATGCATGTGTGATGTGTGTGTCTCTCGGATTGTGTATGATGATGTGTGTATCAATATGTGCTTCATGGAACCCACTAGAGTTTTAACACGTGCAACTGTTGACCGTATCCGAGCCTGTCTGATTCAGCTCATGTTGATTTAATGAGCTAATAGCATGCACGCCAGGAGTTGGTTACAGTATATTATAAAGCCAAATGAGACTTTGTAATAGGCTGACTGAAGCAAAAGACTTCAATAAGCGCAGCTAAGAGCCAAACAGAGTCTGTTTGCAAGGTAAACAGAATGTGGCTACACAATCAACAAGCTACAGCATTATACATTTGAATCAGTTCATCATACTCATACACACTGATGACACTATTCTAATATGCTCTTGCCAGCAACTGATTAGAACCTATTAATAAGACCATTGACATGCAGCATGGATGCTTTATTTCATCGAGCATCACTATCACAAACATCATGTGTTTGAATGCAGCGTGAATGCCATTAACATCACAGAGGAACGTGATTCCGCTGCCTACACACCACTGCGAAAAACACTCAAGGTCAAAGCTTTTTGTTCCTTTGCAGGAGTATGAATATGTAGAGTGACTCTGCATAACTAATTCATTCTTCTATTCAATATATGACCCTGCACAATAGTGGACTAAATGTAGAAATGTGTCCCAGTTTACTATTTTTTTTGCTGTTTTTGTTGGTGCTATGTCTGTTTTTTTTTTCTTTTTTACACAGTGCTGCAGAGGTATATATTTTATTTGATTAACTGAAACCAACTATTTGACATCCCAAAATGCCAAACAATTTTGTGACTTTCCTTTTCCTTTTAGCTCCTCGAAACTTTAAATATCATTCTTTTCTTGCACTCTTGTGCATTGTTTTTCTCTGGAGGACCAACCTAACTTTAGCCTCTCATTATGCCAATACATTGTCTCTGACTTGCCTTTCCCTTGTTACTGTTGTACGCCAGGAATTCATGATGAGTTCCCTGAAGACGAGTACTTAGTACCTCTGAGTAGGTATACATCAATAGAACTAACTTTAACATGCAAGAGCTATGGTGCCATAAGTATCAAATCTGTGCTTGTTTTGACAAAATAAATCGTAACATTCAGATCACATAGAATGACGTTAAACATAACCATTATCTTGCGTGTAAGTAATGAAACTGCCAGACACTTGGACATTTCCCTCACTACATCTGCTCTTCACTCTGATCATTTGTCAAGTCACCTGAGTCTTCAGGGGACCTTTTCACTGACAGTAGAGAACATAAATGCCACAACACACTAAAGTCACTCATTTCTCTCCCAAGCTGTCACTTAAAGCTCTGCCTTTGTGCCTACCTATCGGTTTTTCTGTCTGGTTGGATGTCTGTCTCTCTGTGTCTGTCCAAACCTTGATTTCCCAACAGTTCATCACAGCTTTTATCTCACTTTGTCTCATGACATTCACAGCTGCCACGGTGTGCTAATATGTGAAGCTGTGTGAAGTCCGCCAAGGTGAGGCGTTTATATTCATTTTAGTTTCAACTGCTATTAACAGCCCAGGCTATATCCACAGAAAACACCAGCAGAAATGAAAGAGGCACTCCACTGATATAACACAGTTTACTCATGTGAAAACAGTAGACCTGGTACAACTGTTTCACCTTAAGATAGATGGTACAAGAGGGTTGTACAATGTCATACAATTGTTTTCACAGGCTGAGTTGTACTTCCTTATACCACCTTAAGATAGAGAAGGTGGTATGAGAGGAACGTTACATATACATAAGTCTATGTGGAAAACCTCTCCCTCAACAGAGGTGGAGGCCTCAGACACAATCCAATTTACAACGCTGCCCTTTTTATCCATATCCAGGAAAATCAAGACCACTTCACAAATCCAACAAGAAGGCCACAGTTAACAACTCACCTGAATGGGGGTAGAAAGGGTTAGAAGAGGTGTGACTGTTACATCTTGTCCAATTAATGAGCCTATTCAAGTTAGGTGTGAAGTGAGACCAACCCGGGGGATAAATTTGAGTTCTCCTACCAACTTTCCTCAGACTGAACAAGCTACTTATATGAGTAATGAAACATTTTGACCTAACAAGAAAGAAGTCCAGTTACCATTAGTCAGCTTCTAAAGGACCTCACCAGAATGACTGATTGATTCCTGCCTTAGCCATCAACATTTTAAAGAAAGCCTATCTCTGTCAGTCTGTACCACACCCTGGCTGATCCATGGCCACCTAATCTGACATAGTGACCATGTGTGAATTTTGACCAAATAGCCTAAGCTTAAACACTCTGCCATGATCACTGGTTAGTACTGGGCTACCTGACTACCTCAATAGCTCCCAAATCATAATGCTATGGAAATGACTCAGCATTTATTTGTTCGACCAATTAAAAAACACTTGAACGAGAGAAAAGACTATATTGGAAAATGATGGTTAGCAGCAGTGTTAAAGCAAAAAATAGGTCCCCTCCTTTAAAACTGCTACCAACCCCTCTGATTCAGGCCCCCTACTTCATCTCTGTATGATCTACCACTGCCCTGTGTTGTGTAATATTTCAGTGTTTGACATGGGGTGTAACAACAAAGTTAATAGCTGCTGGCGCTTCCTGTGAGCTACATTTTGGTGCATAGCAAAATTACAAGGTGCTGAGACTGACAGTCAAGGCACAGCAGGTCTTTTGACCCTCCCGAGTCTCTTTTTTGGCTTTTGGCCCCCTTATCTCAAGTGTATCAGCGCTAACAACTAATGAGCAAAATAAACACAGGTACACATGTACTATAAACAGTTTCACTCACTGCTGCTTTGCAATTACTGAATGTATACTCATTCATGCAGTAAAACTGTCTTAGCTATGCATAAAGCAAAGCAACATTTTTATTATACTTGACATTCATACTCAAAAGAAAAAACAACACAAATGATCTATGTTATGAGAGGAAAAGGAATTGAAAGATATTACCTAAAACAAGGGAAGTCATGGTGCTCACACTCAACGCTCAAACTCATCCTTAACAGACAGACAGACAGAGATGGCAGGCCAGTCTCGCTTTGCAGTTTTTTCTGTGCGATATCAAACAGCGAGAAGAGATTGAAGAGGCGTAAAGACAAATGTTATTGAACAGTATGAGAGGGGGTAAAAAAAAAGAACACAAAATCAGAACAAGGACAGAAAGCTGCGAGAAAGAAAGGGAGGGCATTATATGGTCTGTTATGAGGACGAAGGCATGCAGAGAGAGGGATGAGAGTCTGAGAGAGGGAGAACAACAGGGAGAGACACAGAGAATTGTGCAAAGACGTCAATCAAAGTGCTGTCTCTCTGCTACACCCGACACACAGTTAAGGTGAGCGAGTCAGGGAAGAACAAGCTGTCCATTAAAACCAAATGGGAGAGGGGAAAAAAGAAGAGGGGAGGGAAAAGTGGGGAAAAACCCATGCTGGGTCTCTCTCTATGCCCGCCGAGAGGCAATGATCAGACTGAGTTTCACATCAGCTGCTGATGGGCATGAAGGTCCCTCAACCCTCATCTGCCTTCTTTTCAGCTACAACACTCTTCATCTTTCTCCACCTCCACTGTTCTCCCAGTTTTCCTCCCCCGCAGGCAGCTCCTGTAATTGGCTGTCCAACAGTGCTAGATCTTGTACCATGTGTGTTAGTGTGTATCTACTGTACGCTGTTCAGTTCTTTGACGCCGTGCAACTACATGTCTATACTTCTCCATTTTATCGTGTAATTTCTCGAAGTCATCATAATTTTATGTTTTTTTATGATTTTTGGATGATGACAGGGAGATAGAATCTCTTAAGTATGTTCATTTTCTTTCTCCCTCAATCCCTCTCTCTAACACACAAACACACACACTCAAACCTTATCAACACACAGTTTCCATCTTCATTTTCACTAGAACATAGAAACCCTTGCGAGATAAAATCTCATTATGTCCTTTAATGGGCAATCAAAATGACAAGTGAGACTTAATATAAGCTAGCCAGCACACACCGCATTAACCAGTTAAAAACACTTTTTTTTTACTTGGAAATGGAATCTGTCAAACAGTTGCCCACATGTAAGGAGCCACAAGGCAGCTGAAGTCTAAAAACATTTGGGAAATGGTTGATTTCCTCTGTCACATTTGATTATTTCTTCAGTAGTGCATTTCTGCCTTTGGACTACTACTGACTGAGGTTAGGGCAACTAGAAATATTGACTGAATAATTAAAGGCAACATCATTTGATGGCTGCAGCACATATCGGACACATCATACACGCAGATGTAGTCATGCTACGGTAGCTGTGATGTGTCATATTTGATAAAAATGCTGTTTCTGGAGCAACCAATATGAGAAATTGGTGTATCCTGTTGAACTGATGCAAGCATCACGTGCAGTATTATGAGAAACACTGTAGACACTAAAGTATAGGAAGCGTTGCCTTTCACACCTTTTTACACTTTCTCTGACTTTTAGAGAGGTCCCTATATAGTGGGTCAGCTGTGCATTGTGTTGCAGGCTATAGCAGACAGGAATGCTGCGTTGTATGACAAAATGAATAAAAGCACTGGGTTACAATGTCTCAACAGGAAATTGTAGCATTGCTAGCTACAACTTAGGCCATGTTCAAACATGCATCAATAAACCTTTTTTCTAGTTAGCTTATTTATACCTAAATACAACTTTAGCTCCAAAAATGTACAGTGACATACAGCAACAGTATACAAAACATTTGATAAACAGTTAATAACACACTATAATGTAGGTACGAACACACTGTATGTATTTATTAATGTGCAGTATTTGTCACAGTAATACTTCTCCAATGAAGACTTATTTTAAAGTACTACAAAGATCCACCTGGGGAGTTACACTTAAATCTATTTAAGGTACCCAGTATATTGTATAAGACAGTGTAAGCTAATATACAGCTCTGGAAAAAAATAAGAGACCACTGCAAATCAAGACCTTGTCATGGTCAGCCCAATCTCCAGACCTTAACTTCTTCGAAAACCTCTGGAATGTGATCGAGAGGAAGATGGTTCAAGCCATTAAACAAAGCTGAACTGCTTGAATTCTTGTGCCAGGAATGACAGAAAGTCACCCAACAGCAGTGTAGAAAACTGGTGGAGAGCATGTCGAGAGTTTAAAGTTATTCCACCAAATATTGATTTCTGAACACAAGTTACAACATTAGTAATGTGCTGTGTAAAAAAATGAATATGTACATGTTTTGTTTTTTGGGGGGTTTTGGATCTTTTTCTGGTATTTTGAAAATTTTCCAGTTTCAACAAATAAATGCTCTAAATGACAATGTTTGTATTTGCTATTTGGGAGTTATGTTTTTAGCAGTAGTTTATAGAATAAAACAAAAATGTGAATTTTACTCAAACATGTACCCCTTAAAATAGCAAAATCAGAAAAACATAATTTTGCAGTGGTCTGATTTTTTTCAGAGCTGTATAAACAATTCAACAACCTCCCAATACACAGAGTGAAGTTAATAACACTGTATTTCACTCACACGAGTCAGCTGGATTAGGGTCAGCCCTGCTCCATGTCAACAGGCTGAACACCGGGTCATCAATCACATTTGTCATTTTTCTATCCACTCTGATCAATACTTGTTTGCTATTTGTGTTTTTTTATATAGCTAACCATCTATTTTAATTACTGAAGTAAATGCTGAGGATTTGTTTGTTTTGCAAAACTCTCATTAGCTTAATGGCTTTTTTCTTTTCTATAATTTATAGGAAAGAAAATCTTTGCACTAAATTATTTTTTATTTGTTGGTGGAATTGATATTGTAGTATCTTTTGGCTATTTCTAATCTTGATAAAGTTGATTTAAAAAAAAAATAATCCCTGGGGGAACCAATTAAGTAATGTATTTCAGAGACTCTTCAGGACTGAAAATGAAGATGAGCCTGATGAACATTTCCATTACGAGATCTCTGCGAAACACCTAATTAGCCATATTTAATTTATTATCACATTTTTTACAAGCCAGAAAAAGGAATAAAGCTCTGAATTCATCCTCCACAGCCTTAACTGAACTGTTAATACTTGTTACCAAATAAAACTGAAAAATGCAAAAAGGCCAGACACCGCAGACAAACTAATATGAGGAGCTAATTACATAGTACCTCATCTATTCCCCTCATAACTGTGTCTCAGTTTTACTTTTGAAACTTTCTCAAGCATAAAGACATTAATATCAACTCTCTGTGAGCTCTCTGCTTAAGTGCTGCTTTTTCTGCCACTTTAGTTAAGATTAAAAGAAGGAGTGAGCAAAACCTCCCAGAGCTCCTTACCCCTGATGCTTCATCTTAGTTTGTGTCATTTCCACTTAAACGTCCCACATCTGAATGGCCCCCCAACTCCCTTTTTATACCCATCACTCTATAACAACTGTGTTCAGTTTGGGACCCATGCAAAGAGGCAACTGCTGTGTTTGTGGTCCCTTGTGAATATATATAATCATGAGAGTATGGAGACTCTACAGAATGATGTCACATATTCCCCTTCTGTATAGGCCAACAACAAATCACCTTCTCCCCATCAATAATACATATCCCTATCCAACCCTAGAGGCTTTGTCAGCTAAAGACTCTTAGCTGGAGATCCCAGCCATAAGCCCATGTGTAAATTTCCTCTGCAACTGCGAGGACACGTTGCACTGGGAGATGGCTGATAAAAGCTACCATTAAAACAGCATTTAGGGAATTTTCTTTCTAATAAGGATGGAGGAGCTGCACTCCTGAGGGTTTGCAGGTAAACAGACCAGTTCTCTATTTGATGTCAATGTTAGGTTTAGTGGAAAATGAAGAGAAAACAGATCCATGAACAGTAGGACATGCTATGGATTCATGTAAGTGTCTCTGCATGCTATAACTTAAGCTTGGCACAAGCTTGTGTGTGCGTTTGTGTTCCTAGTTCCAAAGTGGCTTTAGAATAGGTTGCACATTTCATTATGCTGTAGATTTAATGGTAAATATATCCAAATATTATTTTTGCCCATAAATCTACACCTGATAGCCCATAATCACAACATAAAAAAGTAAATGTCTATTAAAAATTGACAACTCAAATCTCTAATGCAAATCCCAACCTATTCTTCATCACACTGGATGGGATTTATTAGGGGACTGCCACCTTCAGGTCTCTCTGCAGATGTTCATTAGTGTTTAAGTCTGGGCACAGACACTTGTCCTGACTAGTATTGTTTTAGCTGTGTGATTCGAGTCATCGTCATGCTGGAAAGCGGATGGGTGTATTCATCCTTATCTCATTTCTGACCAGCCACCGCCAGCTCTGTTGCTGAGAAGTGCCTCCAGCTACCACCACTATGCTTAACCACAGGGAGTCATATTAGCCAGGTGATGCAGTGCCTGGTGTTTGCTACACATACTGCTTTGAGTTCTGTCCAGGGAGTTCAGCTGGGACAAAAATAAATTCAATTACAATCAATAGTTTTTTCGTGATCTGAGGAAGGTTGCCCGTTGGACTTAGTTTCGGCCTCAACTTGGAGTTAAAATTGTGGGACTTTATATAGATATAGTGTATACCTTCGTGAGTATACATCAATAAGAAGTGCCACAGTCAAAGGTATAAATACTTTTGTGTGAAATTCAGTGTTCAATATTTAATAAATTGGCTAAGGAATTCTAAATAGTAGGGTGCCGAGTGTAGACTAATGACAAAATGTAATTCTATCTTTTTAAATTGAATCTACAACACAATAAAGTAGGCAAAAAGTGAAAGGGCCGAAAAAGATTTGCAGAAGCTACTGTATATCAACTAATGTGCCTTCACAAATCTAATCTTGTGGCTGCAGTTCCAATTGGAAGTTGCCTTACAGAGGAGAAGATGTATGTATCATTAATTCGCAGTAGTGACCTGGTGGTCTGCTCACTGGTGTTCATCAGCCCTGCTGCTGAATCCTAATATCGCTCTCCACAGCTACCTCCACTGTCAGTGTGAGTAGTGGGGGATAGGGAGGCTGTATGGGGATATAGAGGTTGCAGGGTCATTTTAGGAATGCCTGTGCTTGTGTCCATCAATAAGTGTGTGCACCTGTGTGTATTTTTTCACTTTGTGCATTGGGAGTACAAACAAAGTATCTCCAGTAGCTAGGTATTCCCTAGATGAAAAGGAATTCAGCTAAAGATGACAACAGGAGGAGCCAATAAAGGTGATGGGTTATTAAGGGCTGAGGTGAAAAGGTGAGGATCAGGGCACAGATGAACCAAAGAGGGAACCGTGGATAGCTTTGGAGGAAGATTGCCTTTAGAATATAGACTTTTCCTCTTACCAGGCACTTGTCGCATAGCAGTGAAAAGTTTCTGCACCTGCAGTGTAACAAATAGAGATAAAGCTGTGATTTCACACAAGAACACAGCATTCTAGATGACACTTCATCTTGAGGTTACAGTTGTTTTGAGGAAACCTTTCATGTGCTTAGATGTTAAAATTTACTTTTGATAACCCAACCTAAAATTTCTCTGGATGCATGTTCCCAAAATACAAAACAGTTCTGCTAGTTGTGTGTTCTGCTGCCAGTGATTTAGCATGCAAATAAGCCAGTTACAACTATAGTGAGGTTGCAGAGGACTGTAAAAACTAAAAGTAGCAAGCTTGTCAGTTCAGACAAACAGAATATTTGTGGTGCTTTGATCGTTTTTATCATAGCTGAGATAAACTATTACTGTAAACACAACCTGCTCTGCCACAGCTAATAAATGGAAAATGTAGATAGCCTAAAGCTCGTAAAAATGATTTCATACCACTGTTTCTCTATGACATCAAATGCTCATGAATAAATAAGCAACAATCAAAAAAGATTATAGCAATGCATCAGAAAGAGTGATATCATTTTCTATATATATATATATGTTTTTAACAGCTGAAGAAAATATAATTCAGAAATAAATCTTAACTGTTCTAACTCTAACAGTTTAAAAGATAATTTAATCTAGATTCTTGTAGTGAGAAAATACCCTTTCAGGGTTTTTCAATAGTGAGAAACAAATAATACAATCAGAAGTTATTTAGGTGTTTTCACACAGATACAGTATGTCAAAATGTCAGCAATCAGTTTGCTTTGCATGCACAGCTAATTACTCCTCAACGATAAATTGTAAATGACAATGAGAGAACATCAGGCTACGGTGCACACTTCAAATCATGTTACTTTCCCTGTTGGACTCCATTAAATCAATGTTGCAGGCTAATGTAGAGCCATGACATATCACCTAGTAACTCAAAATCATTACATGACTACTTTTATAAGTAACAAGTAGCATAAGGGATTAAATTCAGTAATCACATCACAGTTACTGATCCCAGTAACATACACAGACTTTGATATTTGGAGTTTGTGTTGCTTTAATGAGGCTAGTCTCTACTTTTACACAGAATCGTGTTAGTTAACTTATATACATAACTTATATCAGACAACTTTACCTGGATGACTGAGAATCTTCACAGACTTAACTTATGTAACTTCTTTGTTTCCATATAAAGTTTTACACCATTTATGATGACAAAAATGTCAACTTTCATGCTAAAGCTGTCACTGGTAGCATTTAGAAGAAAATAAAAAATTTACTGCAGATAAATGAGACTACTTGTTCTCATAACTTCTTCTCTCTAACCCTAACCCTCAGATGGGGAGGCTTAACCTTGAATATTCACAAAACCTACCCGATTTAAGGTTGGAAATAGAAGGTATTTTATGACCAGTGAGCAAAGCTATCACTGGGATGAATGGGCTAAAGGAGAGATAGAGGAACAACAGTTAGCTGGTCTCAGATATGGGGCGAGATTAAATCAGCATGGAGCTGGACAGGGGTAGGATGGGATGTTAAGAAGTGGGAGTGGAGGCGGTCAGACGGTTGAGGAGAACGGCAGTGGAGGGAGTGGGGTCGAGCGGGCAGAGTGCCCTGCCGATCACTGATAAAAATGGGGACCTGTGGGTGGTGGTATAAAGTGGTTGTTTACATCAGGAAACACTCTCTCTCCAACAGACAAGAGAGAATACAAGCGAAGAATCTGCAGTAGAGGGAGAAAAAACATCAAGAGTGAATGTGCTAAATATTAATCCATTTGTGTTTGCTGAAATATTTTTTGTTTATAAAATGTAATAAATTGTAAAAAGACACCCTGATTAAACCAAAATCTGCATCATCTACAGCGTCTTGCACAAATTAAATAATTAAGTTGTTTGAGTAAGTAGTAAAGTGGTAAACCTGGGGAAGATAAATGCATCTTGTGAAATAATGTCTTATTCAATATCCCTCACTGTGTGACACCATTTGGCCTACAATGGGATCAATGTTAGCGCTACGGATAGGCATTTCAAGCAAAAATGCTATTCGATATTTGCTGGGAAGTATCTGAAAAATAATCAACTCCAGTTTTTCAGTTCTAAGTGCTGTCCATGATTTCCTAGTCAGACACCTTTTCAGCGACTGCGCAGCTCATGTGCATTATCATCATATAGTTTATCCAGTCATGCCGAGACCATTTGTTGTTTCTATTTGACGCATCATTTTTGCGTTATTTACTGGTACTGGTAAAAGCAAGAGGAAAACAGTGGCTCTTTGTTTTAAAGGCAAAACAATATAATTGTCTGTGGAGATTCTCAGTCAACTCAGGTCATGGCTATCCCAAAAAAGGTTATTCAGTGGCAACTGGACTTGTTTTAGTTCTTTGACGATGTTTCGCCAAAAGCCCTCTGGAATGGAGGGAGAAATATCATCAAGGAATTAAAACAAGTTCAGTTGCCACTGAATACCCTTTTTTTGGGATTATTAATTTTATTAATTCAATAATTAATTACTTCTCAAATATTTTAAAATCATTGCCCACACCTATTAAGCGCACTACTCTACTTTGAAATTATAATGCAGTGAGACAATGAATTACTACACTCAAGAGTTCACTGAAGGTTTACCCTTCACTTCAGTAAATCTGAATATAGGAGGTTAGACTGATGGGACAGTTCAATTATACTCAGTTTGTCTTAGTTATGAGATCAGAAATTAACAGACTAATGGTGTCAAGCATCTGCCAACTGAAAAAGCCTTGTTTAATGTCCAATAAGCTACAAAAACTGAGGCAGAAGTTTAAAGAGGTGTAGTGGGTACTGATCTTAACTTAGTACTGGCTCCTGATTGGTCAGATTGAAAGAAGATCCTGGAAAGTTAGTGCTAATTAGCAAATGTCTGCATGCTAACATGCATTAATGAACATCATAAACATTATACCTGTTTAACAACAAAATGCAATTGCCAATATGAGCATAATGACATGCTAAAATAAGCAAAGCACATCTTCATATGGCTGTGTTCACTTGACTCTATTCCTCTAGGGGAGGTGGGTTAAACATGTCTAGAGTGCATATATGGGTAAATTTTCCCCTTAACTTTGGTTAGAATTTCCACACACTGACGTAGTTAGTTACACACTGTAGATAATTAAATGTTCCTTGATCTTTATTAAGCAGAGGTGCTGATATGTGGTATCAATATTTATTACATAGCCTAAACAACTAAATGTATCCATACATAGATATAAAAAAAACAGTACATAATAATCAACCAAGTAGTACAGTGGCTCAATCTTCACAACCAAAAGTCTTTAACCCGGCTCTATCACATTAATTCCCCTTTAGCCTTTTTCATAGTCTACTTCATATGAGTAAAACATATGGATACAGATTTAAACATCTTCACTTAAATTTCTCTCCATATGCATCTTGCCAGGATGTCAAGCCCTAAGTATTTAGACCTGCATTAACCTTTGTTCTTTAAAAAATGCACAATGCCTCTGTGCATAGACAGAAAAAGCAAAGAGAGAATAAAAGTGCAAAGGACACTGAGGTGGGTGGGTGAATGAGGGGAAAGAGAGCCACTTTAACTGTTTGGGATTAGAAATAAAAGATATTACTCTCGAAAAATGAAGCACGATACTGACTAAGGCTCATTCATTCGCAGATAGGAACTTCACAAGCACACACACAGGCAGCATGAAATATGTATCAGCCTGAGATATGGCTTTCTCTCAGAATAATAATCAATGCCGTGGACAGCACAGAACAGTAAACACAAAATCAAATCCCTCAGCCACCCACAGGCACAAAGTAAGCCTGGTCGCTTTGCAGCCGCTACCATCACCTTCCCGTGGGGAATCTAAATTATGTTAAAGGGGCAAAAAGTTCATGCAGGCTAGACAAAGTTGTCACTGGCACACCAACTGTGCCTGTGACTCCTCTTTGGCTTCGTGCTAGTGTAGCTGTCTGAATCTTTGTGTTTCTGCACAGAGAGCACTATGACAAATGTTTTGCAAATGATTTACCGAGAAATGTCAAAGGTTTTATTATGTTTGTCACTATCTGTTGCTGGGCCTACACATGTGTTTTACACATCAATGTGTGCATTTATGAGACTAGGAAATATTGCCATCTTGTGATGGAATACATAACAGAGATGTCCTTGCTATTTCCCAGGTATTTGCACATTCCACATTACTTTTCAAAGGTGGTTTACCAGCCACCACTTACAAGGTCATGTTGAGTAGGAAACACCATCAGATATTCGCATCTGGCACTGCATCAACATCCTAATACAGCATGAAAATTGCTTTCTTTTTATTTCAACAGGCACTAAGTGAATGTACAAATGACTAAATATTGGGCTAAAAAAATTACGCTGTTGAAATTAGGAACACTGCCAAATTTGACCCATGTTTTGTAGTCTATGATGAGCTTTCGTTGATAAGTTGTTCAGGGAAGATACAGCGAAGTTGTGCAAATGAAAAGCCTGTGAATAAATTTAAACAGAGTGAAAAAAAACTCCATTAAGCAATTTATTGAAATTAATATTGACTCAAATGACTCTGGATAATGTGATCATTAGTAGAACTGCTGGCCCCACTGTGAACCAACACCCCAGTCAACTCCCTGTAGCTTTCAGCTATTACAGTAGTTCAAAATTCTACAAACGTCGACAAGATAAATTGTGGCAGATTTTGATACTTGTGAGTATGAATCCTGACATTTCCTTTTGTGCCACCTTGTGATAGTTTTGAGTGACTGTTAATTACCATGTTATTTGACATACACACTCATGTTTTAGTAGCTTTGGTGATCCCCAAAAGTTTGGCTATCATTTTATCTATAACAATTTTCTGACAGTGTGTTGTCATTTCTTTGTTTTGCCCCAGAATGAAAGCTCACCACATCAAATGGTTTCGGTGCTGTGAATGCAGACAGCTAAAGGCCAGGAAACGCTAAGCAAATGGTCGGCTGCCAGGTCATCAGTGAGAGTCTGTGGGGCTGGTTTTTGTGGTATGTCCGCACCGTTGGGGCTAGTCAGACCTCAGTGCAATTTACTTAAATTCTTTTAGGACATATTCTTGACTAGAAGTACCTCATCTGTGGTGAGCAAGAGTAGTGTGAAAGTGGGAAGTAAATGCTGCCAAGCCAAGTGCTGCTTTGTTTATAGTTTGTATATCTGCAGTCCTAGGCCAGATAAAGGCAACGCGAGGCAACGCAGCCTTTGGTCTCAGTTGCCTCTAGTTGTTTCATGTAGGCAAAGACTAAAAGTGTCTGCTAAACAGAGTCAAACATCTAGCAAGCTAAAAAAAAAGGACTAATGAAGCAATTTTTTTTCACTGTATATCACAGTATACAGTTAATGAAAAAAAAGTTGAATATTAAACTTGTATTGAACAGGTGGTAAGAAGAGGATTTCATAGATTGCCCGTGTTTCCCTGCTTCAGCTAGATTGTACAAGCTTGTTTGAGTAGACCATTATTTTTAATACATTATCTATCACTGTCTCCTTCTATAATATAACCAGAATCTTTAGAATCGTTCGGCCCCTTACTGCCTCACAAATCACTTTAACAGAGACCAACAAGAAAAAGTGGTATATGCACTCTAAGAATGCCAGTTAAAAGACATAATCTACAGTAAATGCAAGACATCAAAGGGAGTGAAATGTTCATGGTCCATGCTATGTCTAAATGTGTCAAACTACAGTAAGTCAAACAATCCTTTTGCTTGGAATTTATTGGTTCAAAATATTTCACTGTCACTGATGAAGTTAACAGCATCAGTGTGTCTTCACATCCTGACAATAGAGGGAGAATGATAATGAATGTTGACACGTATTTGCACTACAGCAGTTATTTACATCTGATCTGTTCGCTCTACCTTCCTGTTGACAGGAATGAGACATGGCTACATCACAGTTGTGTTTACTTCTTGGTGTTTCAGGTTTTAGAAGACTGACAGCTCCCTCTGGGCTCAGATTTGAGGCATCTTGATATACAGATGATGCTTCATGTCTTTGATAAACTTTAACTGGCATGCTGGATGCTTCATGTTGTGTTTTCAATGTCACTTCACTTTCTACCATCAAAAGACAGGGTGTCTGCAGTGGGACTGGCTAATGCTCTCCAGTGTTCAGTGATCTAATGCTATTTGGACAGTGAAACTTGCTGTTATTGTTTGACTGTCAAGTCACACTGGAGCTTTGAGGTTAATGTACCGAAAGCTTTGCTTAGTGGAGTCTTTTACCCCCCATCTTCATGAGATTTAGGACACGACAGCACTGAACTGACTAGGTCCCGATTTCCTTTTCTGTGATATACTTAACACTTGAACTAACAAGGCGTCATTTTGACCATTTTTAAATATTAAAATAACTTTTTTGAAATAAAACCCATATAACTATTGGACCCTGTGTGTATACTGTATTCTAACACTGAGTACACACTGGTGTGCTTACACTCGCGACAGTAACACCATACATAACCGTATATAAAAGCACATCTAAACCAACTCCACCACATGTACAAACTACACGAGTAAATAAAGAGCCTTCTGTTATGTAACACCAAACATCGGTATGTATAAATATACAGCCATAGAGTATCCGCTCTGACCCGAAGTAACAATTACAAAAGTGCAAACTGTAAAACTCTTAAACTGCAAAAGTCAACAAAGCAGGACGGACATTTGTCAAACAGGTGGTTTATTGAACTCACCGTTAGAAGAGCTGGAGTCGCCGGCTACAGTGGCTAAATCTCTCCATCATGACACCTTTTCCACGTTTCTTTGCACAAACAAAAAAAAAAACCTCATGGTTTCTACTGCGTGTCTCCAGTCGGTGAATCCTCCGGTAGTGAAAGCTGGGTCACATTTTAAACTGAACAGACTGAAAGTTTCTGCAGGTATAACAGCAGATATCTCAGGGTCAGGTGCAGTTATTGTTAGCCGGTTCATTAGCCTGTACTTGGCGGTCACTGCTGTAGTATATTCCTGACGTGGACGCTTCTCCAAACCACTGTCTGATCTCTATTTTTATTTATTTATTGAAACACTAGCTTTTAGCATCTAAGCTAGCTTTCCTTACCGCGAAGAACGTCTCCACATTAGCTCCGCCCACTTGACACCGCTACCTCACTAGAAGGTCACCGCGTAATGAGCTGATTGGAGGATCACATAACGTGAATATGGTAGTCGGTTTTAATTGGGTAGAGAGAGGTTCGCTTTATAGCTGTAAATCTATTTCACATTTCTTTTGTCAGTGAGGGATTTCAACTGAGGGGGCACAGTAACATGATTGGACTGGCCCCCTATGGCCCGTCCATAGCGCCGACGCTGTGTCATGTTGAAGCACATCGGGGCCTGCTCTTGCTGAACTTCAATATTCATTACACATTTCTGTGCTTGCTTAGTATATAACTCTCAAAACGTTTTGGTTGGATTTTAGATTCTAAGACTTGGTTAGACAGCCAAAATTTGCAGTGTAGTAGTGCAAAGTGAGGAAAATTGTCTGCATTTTTAGCTCTGTCCACACATCTGTTTCCATCACAAGTGGCCAAAAGTCTAAACCTGAGACTGTCACATACTACAGCAGAACAAAGGTCGAAGTAGACGTATTGGATCAGATGGCAAAAAAATATTCAGTGAAAGCACCCACATGGAGATGGCCAGTGCCAGTGTTTTATAACATGCTTGACCTGGCTGCAATTAATGTGTCAATCCTGTTCAGGGAATGTACACATGAAAACAATCTCAGAAACTTTATTCTACGACGGGCAAATGAGCTTCGCCCTGCCCACATGAAAATAAAAGCCAGACAGCTGATGGTACCCAGGAAAGTGCAAGAGCAGATGGAGAAAAGAAGGCAGTGCCAAGTGCAGATAAACTGCAATAAAAATAAAACAAAGGACACGTGTGACAAATGTCACAAGGGAGTGTGTGGGAGCTGCACAGGGAAGGTGGAGATCACCTGTCTCGCATCAGGGACTTTGCCACGGTGTGCTGTAATTTGTTTATGTGATCGCCCACTATGAGATGAAACGGTTTATGATTTTACATCAGATTTTCGTTTAACCCTTAAAACATGATATTTTTCTAATTAAAACAAATATTGCATTTAATAAATCAGTTTGTTTTCTTACAGTTTACCAAATTTTCATATACTTTACCAGTCATTGTCAGAATAATTGTTTTGGCCATTTGGCCAAGTTCAGATGTTAAGTTTAATGTTCTTGAAATGTGTAAAAGTTATATTTTTAAAATTAATGTATTGTAATATCTAAAGAAGAACAAATGTGTATTTATTTTGTTTTGAAAATAAAAGAATATTGATTGTAATTCAAATTTGCATATTGAAAATAGTGGTTCAACAATTGCCAATCAAATAACTGTTTAAATTATTTTTATTACCTATTCTAAAAATACAGATTCATAATATATGAGTGGTCAAAATGACTGCTACAGCCATTCCAGTAGTTATAGAATTCTGGAAGTTGTGTGTTGAGTTGATTGTTAATAGTGTTTAATGAAATTTAAACTTGACTTCCAAGAAATTTTGTTACAACCCATAAACGTCACAAGTTTCCACTACATTTAACTGGCAGCTAATATTAAGCAGAGGGAAAGCTCTACCATGTGTTTTTATGCTTTTAGTTCATGATCACCTTTACCAATGCTTTACGTTTTTCGTATTCCCAGCTTCAATAAACTATTCTTTTACAATCTAGTGTTAGGAACATCTCAGGAGAGATGTTGCTCTCACTTAAAATAAGATGAAGCCTCAAAGCCAGTCCTTCATAAAAATACAAATGCTAAGGCTGACAAAATAATCTCTTAATGTTGACTAATCACAGAAAAACAGTGCCCAACATGGAATATTTTGCTAATTTAGATAAAACAGCTGGACTTTCTCCAAACACATCTGAACATCAACCTTTCTCTACATTTCAGCACCTATATTGCTCCATAAACTAGAGAGTACAGAAGACATTGTTTGCATGGCTTTGTGAAATACATGGATTCACCAAAATCACATAACACTATATGAATATCTATCTATCTGAGAGCTCCTCTTTGAATTTAGGGCAGTGGCAACTTCATTAATTATTCATGCTAAATAAATATAAATAAATGTTCTGGGCAAAGAGTCAGCATCAGTCAGAATCTAACGGCAAATTATATTGTATACTTTTCTACACTCCAGTTGAGCCCTGCACGGCTTTGAAAATGTCAGCATATAAAAATTTTACTGTAGGTCTAAGTAAAAGTCTCTGTACAACGCCAAATCACATTAGAAGTCATTTCAGGTTTCCTTTTCTATAGAACAGGTCTGTAACTTGTCCTTTTATTAAACTAACTAAACAACCTAATGATATTTATCATATTTACTCGACAGAGTTATTTCTATCTCTACATGGTCACAAAGACACGCGCGGGCACACAGGTGAAAGCACAAATGGCGCACGGCGGGAAATATGACTTTCAAAGCATACACACGCCGGCTCCAACAGAATCATAATTGAGATAAATAGAAAAAGCACGGTGGCCGAGAGGATTCAATCCAGAAGGTGAATGATGGGTTTGACGCACATCAACCCTCGGGAAAGAGAACAGGGGCTAACAGGGTTCCTTTGGGACACAAAAATCTTTACCATAGACCTGTGCTATAACTGGTGCATGCACACCGGAACCACCTCCAATACATAGTATAGGAGAACCTTGAGGCGCAAACCCCTCCTGCAAGACCGACGTTGCAGCTCCAGACCAGGAAATTAAAAGTTCAGCGCAGTGCTTGTGTTTTTGTTTACAGTCAGTCAGAGGAGCAGTTTTTTGTCTATGCTAATTCAGAAGCTAAATACTGAACTGTTTCAAAGGAGAACTGTCTTTTACTGCATGGATCAGTTAAGAAGGTATATGAAAGCTAAATCGTATAAGGAAAGTGATTTTTTTTGTCAGGTCAGTAATGATTAACAAGGAGATGGCCCAGACTTTCAAATCACACAACTGCGTTAAAGTTTATTAAACAACTGATTAATTACAGCCTTAGCAGTAATGACCAGCCCTAACCAAACCCTAGGATGCCATTCTCTCAGGTCACAGTGCACAGAAAGTTCCACTTAATGTGACAGATCATCTACTCATCGCTGTGGAAAATGGGCTGAGCATCATCTGCAACCTTTCAATTGGTTACACTATTTTCTTGGATCGCTTACTAAGGTGCACTGAAATACAGGTAGCACCTTAAAATGCATTATATCCATCACTTTACTCATCTAGTCAGTCTGGTCCTATACTTTTCGTACATGCATAGACTGAAATATGTGAGAAAGTAAAGTGTTACATTCCACTAGATTCTCTGTACTTGTTATTACAGGTAGAGAGGTCACAACCTTATTAGATTTCATTTTTATTAGCATCAATGTAATCAAATAAAGGTAAGGGTCCTTGTAATGCCATGGGTTCATTTGCCACTTTGTCATATCCACTTTGAGTGGCACTGCAGACCTGTTTTGGCTCTGATGACACGATGGATCAGTGTCCTTTTGGCGTTAAGACAGAGAGCGTGAGCAGAGAATCGAAGGAAAATGAACATGTCTTCCTACTCTTAATGGCCAATGCAGTGCATAAATTATTGACGGATCATGCCGCTGTTAGTTGTGGAGTTTTCTGTTATTATTATTACATTAAGAATAAACCTTAAGTCCCTTTCTAGTCTGTGTCTATTGTTTAATATTAGTTCTTGCTGTTATGTTTTCCTCCATAGTGAATGTGATAAACAAAGTCCAATATATGAAGGCTTTGTGCTTGTGCATTGATGTATAACAAGGAAGTTGTCAAAAAAAAGTGGCAGCAACCAATATTTTCTTTCTGTAGCTTCTAAAGACTTGTGTCTGAAATAAAGCTGCAACTTCAGTATTAGTTTCTTCAACACAGACTTGTGTTTAGAACCAGCACTAAAATCTATTTTCTTTCCTCAAGTTGTAACAATATCAAATGTGTCTGAAGACCTTTTGTCTTCAAGGTCATATACTCTCAGAAGGTGCGTTAAGGTCCAAAAAAAGTATATCATAAGTATAGGAATAATTTGTTATTATTTATGATTCATCTACATTAGGACCAACATTATTTATGTAATGAAAGAGACAGACTGACGGTTTGCTAAATTTGTACCTAATGGATACAATAATTACTAAAGCATTCTTGCAGAACACCTTATATTAAGCAGCCTCTCCTTTCACACACTACCAAAAGTTTAAATAAATCAATAAAGTTACACAGCTCTGCTTGTTGTCCAGTTCCACAAAGTTTCCTGCAGCAGTAGTAATACTACTTCGTATGAGACTAACACACAAAACAGCATCAGCTTTGTAAAAACTCTTTCAACTGGCTACTCCCACGAGTTTCAACAATTGTGTGGGCCTCAATATGGAGACAGCAGTGTGTTCTAACTATATCCTGCTAATCCGAAACTGAGTGGAAAAATGCTTCAACGATCCTCAGCTCAGAGCAGAGCTGTCGCAGATAATTAACACAGGTGTCTAAATGATGTTTAGATATCATTTTTAATCAAGCAGTTATTTCTGTTGTGTACCCCACACACTATTACAACCAGACAGACTGGAACTGTGAAAGTTATTTCTATTGATCTTACAAAGAGGATCCACTTTGTTTTGCTTTCTTTAAGATCTTTTCTTTAGGCTGGCACTGCACTGTTAACATAAGCAAAGAAATTATAAATTCACATAAACACCATGACTAGAGACATTGATAACATCTAAAACCTCAGTTAAGCAGTCTGTAAGATGTAAATACATATGACAGATTAATATTTATATGATAGATTCTGACTGGTTATTTTAGTGGAAGAATAAGCAAGCAGCATAGGGGAGAATAGCTTCAGTTAGGCTTCTTAATTTACTACAGCGATAACAGTTTCCTGACTTTGAAACTTCTTTTGCAGGCCTGTGCATGTCATTTGCATGTCGTCTTCTTTTGGTTCCGCACACAGCACAAAGGTAGAAAAAGACAAGTGAGGTTTGTTCCGATAAAGCAGTGAAAAGCGAGCTCATGGTGTTGCTGATTTGAGCAGACTGTTACTGAAGCAAAGTTACTGTTGGCAGTTTCAAAAAGATCAGCAGCGGCAGAGAAAAAACAAAATGGCCTAAAAAAGTAGCCTAAATAAACAACTCTAAAATCAATAGATCAGAGGTCCTCAACCAAAAGTCTAAGAGATCCAGTCACTTCAAGCCCTCTGCAGTCTAGGTCCAGACTGTTATCAGGCAAAAGGTGTTTTTTTCATCTAATATACAGACACATATTAAAGAAAAATATCTCTCATCGATCTCTGAATATATTAATTCTTAGTGATGTGTACATATTTTCAAAAAAGGCCTCTAATACCATGTTTTTACTAAAACATAACAAAGAATGTATGATTGTTTTAAATACATTAAAATAACTGTGCATATATCTTTTGCTGTTTTTATCCAGTGTGTTTTTATTTTTGTAACGTGTAGATTAGATAGAAATCAATTAAATAAATATGTAGAATATTTCACCAAGTAACCTAATGTATTAGCTTAATTAATAAATGAAGATAGATGAGGCCAAAACATAAATAAATATTTTTAGGCTAAAGCTTAAGCAAGAGAGTTTATGAGTGTCTTTGATATTTTTGCTGAGATGTGAGAGATTGTGATTTAACTTCTTGCAGCAACCACAACATAACAGGTTTAGTGGCCTTATTGTGTTTATTGTTGGGTGAATAAAGCCCTGATTGTGTCTTTTCATCTCAGAAAGCTGCACTAAAGTCTTTATTGAATTTTGAACAATGCACCTGTTTCTCTCAGTCAATATGTGGGCATTTGTGTTTAACATAATCATTCACATGCAGCACAGACGCTGCTTCTGTTAGTCTGCTAACATTAATGTTACTCTTGTTTGTGTAGATAAGGTTTTAGATCCCAAGGCTCGACAGCTGATTCTGGTATAAGGGAAGTCTGATTTCCCGTAGAAATACATTTCCCCTTGCCTTAATCTGGATGTAACTAGTTACTTCTGCCTACTGCCAAAACCCGGGATGTATCATCTATCCTCGCTTTGTCTGCTTTCACACGATTGAATAAGACACAGCAACCCCAAAGATCCTTACATCTCTGCCAAGATGCCCAGGTTATGTCTGAAAAAAAATCTTCAAAATAAGTCCATGGTCCAATGTCATAAAAATACATCATCTAAACAAGTCTACCAAGTATTTTCTATTGTCATTAACTGTCTAAATAATATTGGGTTTCATCAGATCCTAAAAATAATCAGAAAAAAAACACCACATACTGAAAAGTACTTATTGAGTACCTATGGAGAAGAAGCAATGGACTGTTGTAAACAGCCATGCAGCAAAATGTTATTACAACGGAATGAGACTTGAGAATTGACTTGGACTTGACTTATGCACATGACTACCAAATACTGTAGTCAACAAATTGATAAAACTAAGCAAGTTAATATGTGCATATTGCAAAGAAAGCTATTTCTCAGTTACATATTTTAGAGAGTCAGAAGCAAAATACACATTAAACATACATTTTACAACCAGATGCCAAAGACACAATTTCATCTTTAGATGTAAAGACGACCAAAATGGATTCGTGCGACAAATCCTTGGTAACTGGCAGAAATTCAGATTTAGTTTCTCTAACTTTCCACTTGTGGGCTAATATAATACTAAAACCTGATTTAGACTTAAGATGCAATACATTCTGGGAAGAATGTCCTTTCAACACCAAATTGATTTGTAACACCAGGCTTTTCAACCAGCAGGAAGACTTAGACCTTGGATGATATTTATCGCTTCAATCTCCTTTGTGCAGAGAGGCCACATGAGCCAGTTTCCAAGTGTGAGAGACTGTGCCAAAGAAAAGTGAAAAATATAAGTAATGTGTTGTGTGATCGCAGGTGTCAAGAAGGAGCCACGTTGTCCTCACCCATCAACTGAAAATCTATGGATTGTAAGGCCTTAAGAACTGTGTGTGTGTAAGTGAAAGATGAAATAATGTAGAGAACGAACAAGGAACTAGAATTGGCTATGTGCATGTGGTCACTATGTTGAGAAAAAGGCCTTGTAGCGTCAAATAAATAGCCAGCAGCAAAGAAATGAGTAATAAAAGCTGAACAGAGCTCGTTCTCACTCAGTGCTACATGATCATCAATATTAATACTTGCAGGTAAGGAGGGGAAGGTTACTTTTTATTAGGAAATTTGATGGCCTCCCAGATTTATCTGGGTCAGAATATGAGTTGCTAATTAGGTCTAGATTAGTGGGTCTAACAGCATTTATTCCTTAAATGACTAAAAAGCTGACCATTGGGTTGGGTCCTGAGTATATCTTGCTTTTGCTCATGCTGTTTTTCTCTTCTTTAAGCGTGCTCCAAGGCCTGTCTATCTTTTATTGTGGACTTCATAAAAAATGCGTCTTGAATATGGTGAAGAATTACTGAGATGAAGAAGCACCTCAACCCCGTCACATTCCTTTTTCAAGGTGCTGATAAAGTCAGCATCCTTATGTACCCACCACTTGTACAAATGTATTTGCAGAACTGCCAAGTACTTGACTATAAACATTCCAGTACAAGTACCACTTCAGTTTCTTGAGTTGAAAGTACTAAGTAGATGCACTAAAATGTACGTACAGTACAAGAACTCTACTATAAATGTATTTTAAACAGTACCAAACTTGAGAGATTTGTTTGACAAACTTTAAAAGTTGAAAGATATGGGAATGAAAATGTATATTATAAAAAAGATCCCTGTTATTTGACTGACACTTATTGTTATTTGGCCAACCCTTTTCCAACCATCTCTTCCCTACCCACTGCTGATCACCTGGATGAGGTGTGATCAGTCAATCAGAAGCTGTAAAGGCAGAGATTGTTAGAAAACAAGCGGGATTTAACTTCACACAGCCTGAATCTTCATTTCACTCTTCATTTCTGTAACAGTACAGCACTGATCTAATGGCACGTCGTTATTTTGCCTCAACTAAATCAACAGCTAACTCTGTTACATTTATTATGTTTTAGTTAAATTTCTGCCAGCAGACTCAAAGCTGTGTGTGTGTATTTGAGGTTCTTCCTTTTACTCTTGTTTAACCTTTTTTTGTAAATGAAGATTTGTCCACAAATGAAGCAGAACAGGTAGACCTACGTTGCAATATTGTAGGAGCACCCCCAATGATAATGATTGAATCTCACAGAAGCACAGTTCCTCGTAATCAGATGGTATTCATCAGTCTGAAACGAGCAACTTAAGACAAGTTTGTGCAGTTATGAGATTTTGATGACTTGGAGCGCTCATACGAGCAAGACTCACAGAGGAAGATTTGGAGAGATTTAAGACTTAAGAATAGAAAAATGTTCACATGGACTGAATGCTGTGTGTAGAACTGAGAATGTAATTATCTAGTATGGTGCCTTCTTTTTTGTTTGTAAATGTAAATGTTGTCTGAATAAGTTAAAAAGAGCAAATTTATATGCGATCTTCTTTCTTCTACTCAGGTAGGATGAACTTGGTAAGAGACAGCTGTAATTCCACAATCCAGGTTCAGACAAAGCATTATTATTATTATGTCATCATGGAGAGGCTCAACTGCCTGCAACTAACAACCTTATTTTTCCAGCTATCAAACATCAGACATAGTTTTAGCCAGCCTTCACTAACACATCACCCCAAAAAGCCATCAAGAAAAGGCTTATTAGGCTACAGTCTAAGCTTACACATCCTACTATGAACACATGTTGGCACCTGATCACACAATCACTTGTATTTTAATTCATGGTTCAACATCAGTAGCACAGCGGTCAAATGTTATCAGACACCTGAGATCTCACACATGACAGCTGGTGCGCATTTTCCAACATATGACAGGTAACAATTACAGTGCTGCAATTAAAATCCCACTTCACAATAAAGAGTAAGATGTAACATTACTCGCCCATTAGAGTTTCATCAAGGGCCCCGCATTTAACAAAGTCAACAGCACTGCTCACGTCCTGATGTCTGGCTCTCTATATACAAATAACTTAAAATACTTGAGTTACAGCTTCGCTCCTGGAGTTAGATGAAATATTTCCATTTCTATGCCGCCGATGTTAACATTTGATTAAACATTATTAAAAATCTGTCGCTTTTGCAGTTTACTCATCCTGTTTACTTTTTCCTTCCTCTGGTTAGCACCGCTTATTTGTTTGTTGCTCCCTGTTGAAAGTTTGAAACGCTGAGAAACAAAAAAAAGCAAACTTCACAACGTCCATGCAAGTGATCGCGACTGACAGGAAGCTCCATCATCTCCAGCATTTCCCAGCAAGCTCTCTACTTTTGTAACTTTTGAGAATGAAATAAGTGGTGAATAGAAATAATACTTATATTTAATAAATATATTTTGGAACATTTTAATAAAAAACAAAGAAAAAAACAAAACATTAAATCGTCTATGACTCATTACCATAAGAATTGTAAGAAGCATATTTCTCTTGAACCTACAGACAATCACAATTGGTGCTGCTAATTATTTATTTCTCTAGGAGTGCATTTAATGACAGAATGCCAGAAAATGCACCTCCCTGTTCATCCCAGAATTGAATAATTATGACAGTGAAGTTGTAGGACTGATGCTGGTTAGTGGTGTAAGTTTCATGGATGTGACACTTTCCTAGTGGGAGATAGGACAGGGTGCATTTTCCAGCAGTGGTTCTCTGTCTCTGTAAAACGGGGGTCTTCCCTCCTCCTCTCTCTGTTTATTTTGTAGCTGCTGTTCTCTTGTTCATGTTTTTTCCAACCCTGTCTCCTAATTATTACGTTTGCATACAACTAAACCGTAATCCTGATCACGTTTTTAATCAGGATGTATTGTCATGTTGTACTTCCACAGAGTTTTGTGAATGAATGACGCACTAATATTATTAACGTGAAGTGATGCTGTTTACCGTTCATGACGGAGATCTCAAGTATACTTAAATATAAGGCCAAATGTACTTATACCTTGTTGTATATTTATCAGTATACTCCAAGTATCTGATCTGGCCTGACAGTGAATAAAGGCTTAAGTATACGTACAAAGAAGGGCCAACTTTTTCTGTCATTCCAGTGTATACTTCTTTTTATACTTCAAGTACACTTTTTATACTTCAAGTACACTTAAAAGTAATTTTGTCTATTATATTTATAAAATTACATAAAAAGTAAACTAAAAATATACTTGCTTATTTTTAGTTTAAAACAAGTATAGTAATAGTATACTTGAATATACTTATTTTTTGTAAGGGGAGTAAAAGACATATTCAGAACAAGTAAAACAGCCACTAGACTAGTAAAACTAGCAAGTGGCTAAACGTTGACCAGCTAGAAAAAAGCTTGCTGCTTCCAGTAAACCTACATATGTAAACATTCACAGTTGTAAACACTAGTAGGATGTTGGATTGAACTGGAAACGTTGTAATTTTAAAATTACTGTATCATGTAAATCAAGACATTAAAAATATTGCACAAAGTCAGTAGAGCAGAAGATGATTTTAGGCAGTGAATGAACCAAATATTTTGATATATAGTCTTAAGTTGCAATATAGCCCTGCAGCCAAATAAAAACATGTTAATACTAATGTGAAAAACCTACTAAAAACATTTAAAAAGAAATGCCTATTGAACCAGCACATGCCCCAGTGAGCTTAAAATAATAAATCTTCACACACTCCAAGTCAATCAACTGAATAAAATGAAGATAAACATCATTACTGTCAAAAGGAATGAATGTTCCTCTGTTTTAAAAGCTACGAGCAAGCTTCTCCTACCTCAACAGCAGGCAGCAGCATATTACACCTGCTTCAGTCAGCAGTGACAATGAACCACTCTAGGCTTCCGCTGTCAAGAAGCAGTTGCTAAGGCAGGTTCACAAATGGCACATGATGCAATAATCTGCATGAAAGTGGACTGAAACAGGTTGAAGGCCTCAGAATCGCACCGAGTTTAGGTTTTGGGTCATGCTGTATATTCATTGCGTCACATTTTCATAGAATTTATGCGGGGCTGACTTTTACATTTGGCACTGTAATTTCAAACGTCTGCCAAACAGAGTGAAATAGATCTCCTGAAAAAACTGTGTTCACATGTGTGTACGTGTGCGTATTGTACACACATTGCAATGCATCTTCCTGTGCTGCAATCAGTCCCTGTAATTACTTTGTCATCACCGCAACCAAAGCCTTCATCAGAGCCTAAAATATCACTGTCTGTGCACAGTGAAAGAAATGAGACTAGAAGACAGAAAAAGTTGCTGTTAAATATGGTTTTAGTTATATCAGATGTCAAGTCAAGTCATATCTTGATTTGCTATGTGCCCAAGTACACGTATGGTACGTAGGAGTTACTGCACAATTCTCTAAGTTTTTAGATAAAAAAAGACAGATTAGATATCGAATCACAAATAATGAGAGAAATATCTAAAAACACAGGTAATATAAGATTAAGATGGATGAAAACTATCCCAGATAAAAAAAGCACTGTTGACCAAATATGAGGCAAAATAGCCTGAAATAAATCAGTATTTATATATAAGTGTAGTAACAAAATTCGATCTATTAAAGAAACATTTATTCTCAATCAAAGCATTATTCCAGCCTTGATATGTGTAATACATCGCTGAATATGTGAACATGAACATTTTTAATATAATTTGTATGCTTGCAATTTGCATCTCTGCACATCAGTAAATCTGTCGTCTATGTAAATCAGTCGAATGTGTTAGCATGCAGTAGCTATTAATGACTGAACATCACTTGCAAACTGTTTTTCTTTACTGATTTTACAGAGGAGAGAAGAGAGAGTTATTTCACATTTCTAAATTCTAAGAAAATGTATTTGTTTGAGAAAAGTTGAAGATAATTTCTCAGAATCCCTATATCCAACCCATGGATTCAAATCCGGGTCCTTCTTGCTGTGAGGCGACAGTGCTTAGCCACAACACCACCCTGCAGCCCAACTTAAAATTACATTATATACTAATATACTATTACATAAAATCATTATGTTTAACTGTGGGGAAAGGTTTATGAAATTAATAAAGCTTAGCTGAACCATCCATCTCTGCTAATTATTTTTAATTAGTTTAATTTTTTTGTCGCAGCTGTGCTGAACCTCACAAACCCTAAACAGTGACATGTACAAATGACAATGACGCTGTGTTAAAGATGTAAAATCTGTATACTTTATTTCAAGTATTTAGTTTAATTCATTCTTCTTCAAATCAATTCCACTGTATTTCAATGCTGCATATTACTTTGTAGTGAAATCTTTAATCCCTTTTCTTATTTTGAGGCAGGAGGCCACAGTGTTCTGTATTCTAGATGACTTGCTGAGAGTGCAGTACTGTGGTAGCCTCTAGGCAGTGTTCAGAGGGTGGCCCGGGGGTGTTACTTTGCTTTTCATCATTCCCAGCCTTTAGAACGTGCCCATAGGTGGTGACAAAGCTTTGGATGGGAACTGGTTGTGTTGTTGTTGTTCACCTCTGCTGCTCTTTGTTCATGTCCTGGCAGCTTATTGTTGTTCTGCTCTAATGAGATCACACAAAAAATACCATAGAAAAAGGATTCACACCAAGAGACACGTTTGGGGCTCAGTTTTGAGGACGAGGAAACACATAGTTATATACACACACACACATGTACATTCATACATATTACATCACACTACTGTGTCAAGTCTGTTGACAAAACAGGAACAATAAGAGTTTTTGGCTCAGTAAGCAACGTTTTTTGGGTGGGTGATAGATTGACTGGTGCACTGCTGCCTGATGAAAAAAGGGAGAACAACAAAAAGGTTGATCAAGCCATCACAAACTAATATCCTTCCCTTACATCAGTCTGTACTGTGAGTCAGACAAAATGAACTTCTTTGCAGTGGTAATATAAACAGCATTGCTATGGGTGTTACGCTACTTTTGTAACATGTTTTGAAAAATAATAATACTTTTAGGGGTAATTTATTTCCCCCTATAAGAAAAAGAAAAACTATGGCACAATTGAGTACATCCCTGTGCAATATCACTAAAATGTTAAACGATGTACTATTTTACAATAAATAAATAATTTAAGGTGAGGTGCAGGGTATGTTCTTTTTTATGTATAGTTCATTTAACTGATGTTGACTTACAGCCCACCTGTGTTTTTCAGTTAAGGTTAATTGCAAGTTTCTAAAAGGAGCCAAAACCCAGTTGCAGCAGTGACTATGAAGTATAGAAAAAGCCATACTACTAATAACAGAAGGCACAGTGACCCAAAAATGACACAATGCACAATTTAGAAACTTCCACTGAAAACAGGTTGCTAACTTTTATCTGACTTGCATATGTATGCATGTATCTGTGGAGACTGGTGAAAGAGGTGAAACACATTCTTTGGTCAGATGAAACCAGAATGAACATGTTTGGGTGGGGTCTGGCTTGTTTGGCATGAACCTGGCCAGGACTACAACAGTGACTGCATGGTAGCGATCATGAAACATGGAGGTGGGGGTGTGCCCACAGCAAGAATACACTGAACTGAAGTTAAAACTATGGCTTTGGATTGGTTCAAAGCAGAGGACAGAGGAAGAAAATCCCTCCAGCAAAGAGCAGATGAAAAGATCTGGGAAGTATGGGAGATTGTCTCTCTACAGATTTCTGCAAAACTTATTGCGTAATATTTGACCATGGTTGTACTATATTACTACTGCTATACACACATTTTGACAAAGCTTTTTCCTTGATGAATACTGCAACCCAACTATCCAGCCATCCATTATCTTAACTGCTTGTCTCTTTAAGGGTCACGGGAGTGCTGGAGCTTATCCCAGTTGTCATGTGATCGAGATGTGAGGTACATTCTGGACAGGTCGCCAGTGCATTGCAGGGCTGACATATAGACACAAACAACCATTCACACCCACAGACAATTTAGAATCACAAATTAATCTAACATGCATTTCTTTGGATGTTGGCCAGAGAAAATACACAAGCCCCCTGGATTCACACCCAGGTCCTTCTTCCTGTGAGGCGACAGTGCTAACCACTACACCACTGTGCCACTTAAAAACACTTCTGAGACGCTGGTATTTTACAGTATTTCACTTTGGGGGGCATTATACATTAGCTTTAATGGAAGTGTGAGGGATTGTTACTGGATGATGCAGACTTTTCAGGTACTCTAATAACAAACATATCTCAGAAATCATGTAAAATCTAACCTAATATATGTTTTACTCTCTGTATTTGTGTCTAAAATGATAAAACTACAACTGTGAAACTTTATGGCTGATTTCTGAATGTAAATAGGTGTCAAATTGTAATGCATTTTGGGTTATTTGCAGTGTTTTATGGACAAAATGATAAATCAGATGTCAAAATGAAAGAAAGTGACCAGAGGGTTAAAAGTAAATGCTCTTGTATGTCTGACAACAAGACACTACAGCATTCAAATAATGTGCAATAGAACTGAAGCAACCCTAACCCTCCGTGTTGCTGCTACAACCATAAAATTATAGGATCAGCAATTCTTCCTGTAGGTCCACATATTATGCTTTCATGAGCTGCAGTGCATGATACATTTTTGAAAAGGGGCAAGAAAATGGCAAATCAATATTATACTATGAGATGCTGAAAAGGAAGAAGGGTCAAGCTGCAGTCTGCAGTCAACATCTCAGCAACTCAAAGAGGCTGCTGGAAAGATTTAGGATTTTGACCCAAATATCTTTGAAAGTAAGTGCAAGGTTTTCAAGTCAAGGGATTCTTCTTTAATTCCTGTTTGTCTTCCAGAAAATGTGTGCGTGCATGTATTCTGTGTAAAGCTTTTGTGTAAACGTCTCTACTATACTATAAGTGAATGATGGGAGATTTTTCAGTTTGATTTGTAGAGTCAGTAACTGTCTATTATTATTATCCATCCAGTATGAGCCAAGATTATTTATCCTGTTATTAACCAGTTATGAACCTAAATCCTCCCTGTGTGAGCTGCAGTCAGTCTTTGCTATGCCCCATAATTCACACGAGCTTTTTGAAATCGTATTTATATTTGAGTGGTTGGTGACATTGCTTTTTGCTTTTTATTGAACAATACTTTGCAGAAAGTAACTGTAATAACTTTCTTTACACAGCACATTTATTGTTACTGGCAGTCTATTTGCTGTGTTGATTTTCAGCACTAATTTGCAATCCACGTACCCCAAACTTTCATCCTGACACACCCAGATTTTTGTCAACCTGCTTTTTATTATTCCTGCACCACTTTGTTCCCCCCTAATGTAGCTCAGTGATATAGCAAGACCTACACCACTGCCTTCATTTTCTCTGGTTATTTTTTTCTGGCTGGCTTGTTTGTTTTGGTCTGTCCTTGTGCCTGTTTCCTGGCAGCTGAGCAGCTGAGTTAGAGTGAAAAGAGAAATAGCGAGAAATGGGCTCCTCTTGCACTCATTTTTGACATCATTTCCATGTGGACATCTGGGGCCAATCAAGAAGCTGAATTTAACACAGAAAGCTCAGGTGCCTGATAGGCTTTCATAATAAAGAAAAGAAACTGGCACTCAGGCAATACGAGGTACAAAAATGGACAAGAATGCTGAAATGGAAGTGCAAGCACACTTGTTAATGACTTGCAGAAGTCTTGCCAACCCTCTTCTCATGTTACACCTCTCTGTCTAGTCCCTGTTATGTTCTCCTCCTCTATTTCGACACAGATCTACAGTAAAATGCTCCCTGACCCAGAAGTGCCAAGAAATGAACTGCATTTAGCTACAGTGGTGTATAATGCACTTTGATCACGTCTGATCAGAATTTGTGACACTTCCCAGCTCTTTCTTTTTTCGCCTGCTGGGGGATTTGAATAATAAAGGAACAATCTCTTAGAGGTGCTTTTAGTTTCTCCATTTCCTCTGTTTCATATTTCAGTAAGTTAAGCATCTCTGTCTTTCTGCTACGCAAGTTAAGTCAAGTAGGCGAGACTTGAGGGGTTTTCCAGTATGGGAAAGTCTTTCAAACTGAGTTTACCGTGTGTCAAGAACTGAGGCTTAATCTTTGGCTTTTACTGTACATAGTAAACTTTGTTTTTGTCCTTCTTTGATCTCAAACAACCACATCTGCAAATGAACTGTGCACATGTGAGAGCTGAAAAAATGAGAAATCTATGACTACACGGGCAATCATAATGAATCAAACTGCTTTTAAATTTATAATCAGAAAAAAGAAAAGTGACATAAAGACAATCTGCCCATCTTTACCTCTGTGCTCTCACTTCCTTTTTGGAATGTCTTCCCGTCTCTCTTAAGCAAAACAGCAAGTGAAATAATTTTTTCATGCATTTCTTACTCCGTGTGATGCATAAAACAGACGAGCATAAGTGGAATAAAAAGTAAAAGTTTACTATGTCAGGATACACAAACTGTACTCTGATATTTTGGCTTACATCAGTACTTGTTATAGGTCAGCTCTATACCCCTCTGTCTCTATAATTATGGTGAGGAAGGGGCACGGTCATGCCAAATCGTTCCTCTGGTCATTTACTCTCTGAGATACTGGGAGTAAGAGAGAGCGAGAAAGAGAGTTTTGCAAGTCGTAAATGTAGCCTAGTTAGTTTCTTGTCATTGTTTTGTAGAACAGGGAAAGGTCGAGTCAAGGCATATCGAACAGTCATGGCTGAAATGCCAAGAGTGCTACTTTCTTTTTACTTTTACCCTTTGTCTTAAAGAGAGACTAACAACGTGTTTTAAAGCTAATTTCCACCTGTACCAAATGGCTAAATTGGAAATGTCAATGAAATAAAGAAAAATAATATTTAAAATAAAACAAGGTGTGAAATCAAGAAAGGTTACTTTTCTCAGTAAAAAATAATATCTGATTTTATGGCGTTATGTTGTTAGATATTACAATGATATGTAAGAATGAAGAGCACACACACACACACAGAGAGAGAGAAAGAACAACAACTTCCTCTTAATTCCCACTGCAAAACAGACAGACCACACTGTTTCGAAAGTTGTTTTGGATATGGTGGATTTGTGAAAGTCGGTAGTCCATTTGAAGGCTCTCGAAAGAGTTTGGAAAGAATTTCCTTTTTTTTTTCTGTTAGGGATCTTTCCACCTCTGATTGGCGATTTAAAGGTTAAGGATTGTTTCTGGCCATTATTTCGAGGTGCCAAAAAGTTGTAATAAAATAGAGTAGTTGTCACTGTGTTCAAGAACAACCACACACACATGCACACACCTGTCTTTACACAGTAGTTCATGCAAACTATCAAACAACAAGGTTTGTGTATACAGTCACTTACATACACACACAGAGACAAGCACACTGCTCAATTAAAGACAACCCTGGCCTAATCTTTACCCCTCTAATTAAGCCCTGGTGAATAGTGTTTCCAATCTGCCAAGGGTTTCCACGCTGACAATACCACTGTTGCTTAGTGACAGCTAGCTCCCCAAAGACGCCTGGATACTTAGTGTCATTACCACCTAGATTTTTCTTCATTTACCTAAACTGCCTTTTGGATTGCCTCTGCTCTTATTTTATTTCACTTTCATTTTGCTCAAGCTCTCTCCAGCGGCCATAATTTGGGGTCAGAATGAATGAATCTGACCATGAAAAAGGCCACAGATCAAAGAGGAGAAGGATAAATCAGAATATTACATTGTAGTTTTCTTTTTCTCTTTTGATTGTAGTAGTCAACATCAAACATATGCTGCGAAGAAATCTGCACTGAATGTCTTCTTTGCTCCTGCAGTCAGAGAGAAAAGCACCACATAAAGTAAAAATTTTCAGTTTAAGGCAGGTTTTAAATTTACCTCTTAAGTTCAGCACAGTTGGTTTTCCTGAGTGCCTGACAATTGACCACAAAATGCTGTCGCTGACTTGAGAAATTTTAGCACTGGAAGAGAGTGTAATCTGGCACTGAATGGATGACTATATTCCTTGATGAATTTCATAAGGGTGGTGCCATTTCCATGCTAACGTGGTGCTTGGTGTGAATTGTCAGGGGATTATCAGTTTTCATCAGGCATCACATTTTGGCAGCCAAAGGTAAATTGCAGTTTTCAGTATAATTGTTGAGCTGTATAATGACTTAAATTACTCCCTTTACCAGCACTGTCATTGTCATGTCTGACCAACCATTTTAATTAAAAAAGATCTAATCTTTTTTTTTTTTCATTCATTCAGGGCTGCAACAGTTATTTTCATTTTGATGCACCTGTCAAATTCAACACCAGAAAACAGCATAGATAATTTAGTAGCACACCAACATGTCAATGCTTCTATGCAGTTACAATACTTATATTGTCAGGAATAATGTTGACTACATTAAACATCTTCAAAGATTTATTATGGTTGTGATTCATGATCCAAAGATCTGGGTTTGTGTTTTTTATAATGAAATTTAGTCAAATTCCAAAATGCACCCTGTCTCTCTTTTTTGCCTTTGGTTGAGTTTGACCTCAACAGCATAAAGACAAACCTAGCTAATCCTTACACTCGAGAAGCAGGGACCAGGGCATACTACTTTCTAAGAAATAATACTACTACTAAAACAGTTCTTATTAAAAAGATATGAAATTATTCAGCAGTTAATCTAAAATTAATTAATAAAATAATGTTTTTAAGCATCAATATTGCTTATATTGCTGCTTACACTATCTAATAGATATATTAATATACTAATCGTGTGTCAAATGCTGTTTTCCATGAGAATTTACCTTCATGTCCCTGGGACTGTTTTCAAAAGAATTAATTCCATCTTCACTCTGCTCTTTGGGGTGAAGCCTGCATTTTTGCCCTTTCAACTGTTAAGTTCCCTTATTTTGCCTTAAGCATGTAGAGTTTGAATACTGATGCAAGAGCACCTTTGTTGCCACATGGCAGCAGCAATTTCATATTATTCATCCTATGCTGAATTCATCACAATGTCTGAGAAAATCTGAACTCTTCTTTACTTTCTTCTGTTTCTTTGTAAAAAAAAAAAAAAACATCTGTTGCCTCTGTCTACCAAAGATGTTGGGTCATGAAGTTGGCGAGTCATCTCAACTTTCCGGGAACAAACAACTGTAGCACATGCAGTTTTTCTAGAGAATGACATAGCTCTGCTGACCCCCTCCCCTCTGAAAGAAAAACCGAGGAGAAAATATTTGACCTCTGGCTAGAAACAGCCCTGTGAGCTTGATATAAGTTTTCTGCTGACTACTCAGAGTGCAGATCCAAAAGTTCTTTCCTCTTCTAGTCAGACTGAGAGAGAGCAAAACCAGTGGAGAAAGAAGAAAGGATTATAGACAAAGCAAGTTGAGCTTCACAAGCTGAGTACTGTCGATTCAGTCACTTAAGGTATTATTTTCCCTTATCAGAAAAGACATAAAGCTCTGACTCTGTGCACCTTTTGAGAAAATCTCTATTTCCAATCAAAGCCTGAATATATATATATATATACTGTATATAGTGCTATAAAAAAAAAATATATATATATATATATATATATATATATAAGATCGCTTGGTAATTTGCAATTTCTTTCTAAATTTGCTGCTGGATGAAAATATCATACCTGCACAAATATTTTCCATCAATTAAGAAGTGTTATTTTCTTTTCTTAATTTAGTGTTTATACATAGCATTTGACAGAATGTGCCCAGGACCTGCCACACCTGTCTTATTTCAGGAGTATAAGTAGACACTTGCTTGAAAAAGTAATAAAATCTTTTCCAAAGAGCGCTTACATACTGTACAGAACATTAGGACAACAGGACATGGAGCAGCACACAGGTCAGATACTACTGGAAAAACTAAGATGTATGAGTTTTCTGCTTTTCCATATAGTTTTCATGTCTTTGTGTGTGTCACATGTGTCTCATGTATATAATTCAACAACAGTAAGTTGTATAGTGGGTCAATCAAAGTGATGACACTACCATAGATGTTTAACTATACAGTACATACACTGTATCAAAAAGACCAAAGAATAATCCAAGTGATGTTGGCTGAGTCATTAGCTGGCCCTGTTAACGTATTGTAATTTGCCTCCTGTTATATACACATACTGAAATATACTGAAATATACTGAAACAGAGATTTTAGAGTATTTACCCAACTGTGTCGATGCAAACACCCACACAGATAGTTGCAGGCGGATTTTTCTTCTCTGTCAGTGTCTATATATGTGAGATGTCTCAGCTTGTGTGAAATCCTCTACACGCTACAGAAATAGGAGCATTTGTAGCTGTGCAGCAACATTTTCCATTTTAGGAAAAACAAAACACTTCGGCTAAGTCGTGGTTTGTAGATAGAAATAAGCTAAACGAGAAGGAACCAAGATAGAAAGTGACGTTTAAAGAATTTTAGGGTTTTTATATTGCCGACATATTAGCTTTTAAGGACGTCCATAAAATCCATGCCATTTATGGGTAATATATGAACTATGCGCTTTTTGTAGAACTTAATAGAAACCAATACAGGACAACATAAGATATAGATAGTGGTGTAAAGCCTCTGCAGCGTTGTGCTGCAATATGAGAAAATGAAAGAATTAAACATTTATCACACCACATTGATACATACATACTATAACCCATGTTCCTAGTTCAAACCTATTGATCACCAGCATTGGTTTCCTAACAGACCTTTATTTGTTTCCAGTAAGTTGATGTGGCACCTCTCCTCCGGAGTCTACATTTTTCCTGCTGAGTTCCCTGTGCAGCTTCATCCTGTCAATGAATATTGACACAATGAGCTTAGTCTTTCCACCAAGACTTTGAGGCAATCCAACAACAGGCGATGCCTCTCTAGGCTGGTGTTGGAATCATAACAAGATAGCAAGTACTACCAAAGCCTGGATAATGTTTTGTGTATGTGATTCATATACAGAAAACAATAGGATAACAATGTGAGGCTTTGACATATGACAGAAGAGTGCCAGCTCCGCCGGGTGGTGAGATCCAGCTACACCCAGACAGAAGTACAGCACTTGTTTGGTTAAAAAGAAAATAGTTTTAAGACCTGAAATGATTAGAATATTTTTTTTTGGTTGTTATTGTCATTGCTATACATGAATCATGCAGTGCAACGAAATTTGGTTGGCAGCTCTACAAAAGTTCGAAAGAGAAGAACTTATATGTGGACAAAAAGAGAAATAAACAAAGAAAAAGTTAGTAGATACATAAAGTGTGATGACTTGTTTGTGGGTGTGAGTAGCGGATATGTACAGGACAACTTATAGTGTAATATTTATATTTATCATAAGCTGGTCACATTTTAAGATTAAGATTAATCTGATAAATCATATCTTGGAAGCTGATTAATCAAACTTGTTTGATAATCCATTCATTAATATATTGATGAAATGTTGTTGTGCAAGCAAATATGGGAAGTATGCCACATTTCCAGCTTGTCAGTCAAGAGATACTGAATATCTTTGTTTTAATTAATAGTTGAACTTGACTGGATCTCGGCTTTCAATGGCTCATCAGAGCAAACAGGCAATTTGAAGACTAGACACAGTTAGTTCATGGACAAACCATTAAAGAAAAAAACACACCAATAGATTACAAAAATCATGGTAAGTTAGTGGGACTATGTTTAGTAAATCCTAGAAGCGTTATGTTCAGAACAAACTAGCCGACATTGAAACGTGCTCCATCGATCCATTGGAGTGGTGTTATTTAGGTAGCGGGAAACTCTGTTGAACGATGAACTCTCTGAATGTTTTCATTCAGAGTTTTCTTTGTAAGCCATGTCTGGATACAAGGTGTAAGGCACTAAAGATAATAGTAGCCTTTCATATTCTATCAGAACATATGCATTTAAATATTATCCCACAGTAATCGCTAGGAAAGAGTTTAGCACATACGTACTTATCCACTACATGTATTCAAAGAATAGCGAACCACTACTTTTAGTACTTCATACCTTTATATAAGGAATAGAGTAGGTTTTTGTTCTTAAGACAGGTTCAGGGTGATATATAGTTAAAACATGCAAATAAAGTCTGTGTCTGCTTACCGCATGCTCTGGTACCAGTTGGTAATGACTATATACAGAGTGATAAGCATATATCTTTTCAACACCTGTGTAGCAAATTAAATATCTAGGATATATCCAGCCGCTCACACCCACCTGTGTGCACGCACATAAACCACTATTCAATACATGATCTGAGAATTTCAGCACCATCTGCTACACTATCCATGCGTCAAATTAACTATACTGAATACACTCAACAGCTAAATCTGCCTCACCAAACACTCTAATTTCTCCAGCAAATTTCCTTCATATGTCATACAGTACAAACGATACAAGGCAGGGGTCATTGTCATTGACGGCTGTCACAGAAAGTGACAGTTCCTTCAACACTTGTCATATGTGGGCTTACATTTTTATCATCAACTTAATTAAGGCAGTCCCTTAAAGTATGTGGTAGCCTTCAGATGCTGCTTTGATCAAAGTGAAGTATTATTTTGTTACACATTAATGACAGAATGTCAAGATTGTTGACTGAAAATAATATATCTGATTTTATTTTAATTTCTTTCAAAAGTCATTTTGTAGCATGTACAGTGTACGTCCTGCTACTATGCTTTGTCTTCATTTTGCCTGATTTGGACATTCTGATGGACTTCTGCAGTCAGCTCATACACTGTCACCCCCACATAGAGCAACAAAACATGTTTGACAATGTGATAATTAGATGCAGAAAGGTTAAACCAAGGTTAAGTTATGACCAATCAGACTGAACAGTGAGTTTTAACTTTGGCAATATAAAATAATCATGTCAACACCTTGTCATGGCCCTGTGAATACACAGTGAATTCGTCTTAGCCTTAATAAAGACAGAAGCTGTGAATATAAAATTGGATACACTCACTTTAGTGTCACTCAATGTGACAATAACATAACAATGTAAATGTCTACTTAACTGGCAGCAACGTCGGTCTGTCTTTTTCTTTTTGCTGCAGTGTGCAGATGACAGCCAAGACCTGACCTGAGGTTAATATCTATATCTCTGCTGTGCTGTTCAATGAGTCTGGGTCACTGAATGCCTTGACAGGACCTCTCCCCATGAAGTTATGTTGTGGAGCATATTTGTGCTAAAATAGTATTTCAGTGTGAAAATTGGGCACAACCTGGACAGGTCACCAGTCTATCACAGGGCTGATATAGGGAGACAGACGACCACCCACTCACATGCAATTTAGAGTCACTAATCAACCTAACATGCATGTCTTTGGACAGAGTACTTTGAGAGAACAGGGAGAGTGTGCAAACTCCACACAGAAAGGCAGAAAGGTACCCAGCGACCGTGGACCTGAACCCAGATCCAGCTTGTTGTGGGGCAACAGTGCTAACCACTACACCACTGTGCCACCCAATTAGATGACTTACAACAATAAATATCTGTGTACTAGTTTCAGGACTTATGTGATAATCAGATCATGCATTAGGTCATATTTATGCAGAAATAGTGAATATTTCAAAGGGTTCACAATTTGTGTGTGTAAGGTTGTTTAAATGGTTTATGTGCTATATTGAAGTACTGAGAAAATGTCAAGATGGTTATGCATATTAACAATAAGCAGCAGCCAGGGTATGGCTATATCTCAGATAATATCAAATATCAGAAAGATATTGCTTTTGGATATAAATTGAACAGTACATGACTTTAGAATCACAGTGACACTTTTAATACATGACTGGTTTTCAGGTAGATTCTTGCAAGAGTTACTCCAATGTATCAGTAAAAGCAGAAAATGCATGAGAGATTATTTATTGTAGCCATGCACAACATAAAACACACATCAATGCAGCTTTCACTTCGAAACCATGGCTCATCACCTGGGGATAAAAAAATTTAATAAATGTGAGAAAATTATGTAGTTTTTGCTGTTTTATTGTGCTAAAAGTGCTAAAAAGTTTCAAGTCTTTTAATTTTTTAAATTATTATTAAAATTATCAAAAATGAAACACGAGCAGAACAACACATCATATTTTTAAAATGGAGATTGAAATATTCTGACTTAGCTTTTAGGATCTTTCGAGCATTTTCCATTTTCTACAGCAACCCCATACAATACTGTGCAAGAGATACTATTGTATTCATTTTTCAGTAATGCTATAATGTCATATATATTTATTTCTCATTTTTTACATTAGAACAACTAGAAACACAGAACGGTGGATTGGCTGCTATCTTTCTTGACCATTCTTGATCAAGTTTTTTTCAGGCTATGGGAGGAACAACTTGGCATCTACATAAAGCTGCCAGATGCTGAGTCAGGTGCATGCTGGACTTCTTCTGGTGTCTCAAAAAACAGCCTCTTTGACAGACATTTTCTGATCCTTGATCAGATTCCTCTACAGAGATCACACTCAATATGTGTCACTTTAGCCTAAATCAATACAATCATATACAACAAGTGGTCACAAGTAGATATTACTTTGGTATTACTAAGTGAAAATGGTTAGGAACCGAACAATATATTATCTACATTTGTAGAAACTGTATTCATCCTTTTAAATGTTTTGAAGAGTAAATACACAAATAAAAATGCTAGTCATAATCCTAAACCCTCACAAAATATGATTTGTTAAACCAAAGCAAATCTGTTTTATTTAAATGTGATTAAAGAGTTCAAAGTGCACTGATACAGAAATTGCAGTTATTCATGGTTTTATATTGAAAGCCACAAGTAAAATTATTATCCCTATTGTTATTTTCTCTCTTACACACAGTCGATCTTTTGTGCTGCATGTGTGTACATAACTACAAATAAGATGACAGTAATGGTAATTTTCTCCTGTGAGAACACTTTTACAACCGGTCTGACGACTGTCAGAGTTTAAAATGATTAAAATATGTTAGTTGTGTTGCGTTCGCAGACACATTGCATACATCTAGAATTTGACCGGCAAAGGTTTCCCATCTCTCCAGAAACTGGAGATTTAGGAAGCTTCAGGTGCTATTGAGATGGGCAGCTTGGCTTTTTTTTTTTATCACAGCAGAGGCTTCTTCCTAGAAAGTGTTCCATTAATGTCAATTCGATTACGTTTTTTTGATGATTACTGAAGCATACACATGCTTCTCAGATCTAGCAAGAGAGGTCTGCAATTCTCTAGATGTAACATTTAGGTTGGCTTTTACCTGATTTGTCATCTTCCTTATGTTTCTTAGGGGTATTTTTAAAGGGCATCTACTTTTAGGTTGAGTTGCAGTCATGCTGAATGTTCTCCATTTGTAAATTATTTGCCTCAAAGAAGACGGATGGAGCTTTAATCGTCTGGAGATGATTTTATGGCTTTTCCTAGACTGATATGCTCTCACCACCCTCTCCCTTATTTCCTCTGAGATTTCTTTCCTCTTGGCACCTACATGGGCACATTTTGGTGAGACTAAACCGACCTGGTCTCTTCTACAGTATTTCATTCAGACCTCTCTGACCTCCGACTGCACACGTTTCCCTCTAAACATGTGTAAATTAAAAAGATCTTTGTAATACATTCAAAAGCAGCACATGTACATGCTCCAACAGGCACAGATACACGCAAGCAACATTTTCACACCAGGCTGTGCGCGTGTAACTTACAGTTTTTGACAGGCACTCTATGATGCAGAGATGAGTATCTCTAATGACATCTGTGAAAGAGCATATTGTTATTAATGTTTGCCTGATCTCAGGGACATACCAAGAGATGGTTATTATTGGCTGCATGATAAAAATGCAACGCTGTCTCGGTCGTGAAACCCCCATACATGAATAAATAAAACACATCAGCAAAAAGCAGATATGATATACTTGTTTTTTCATCATTGCTGTAATGTATTCACTCACATTCACATGCTCAAGTGCCATGTCTTTCCAACTCGGCTTGACTACCATTTTTCTGAGAAGTGCATGCTTTTATTATCATATTAGTCTACTTAATGATGAAAGAGTCTGTGCGCATATTGCAGAATGTGTGAGCCTTGCTTGCTACAGATTGCCTGCTGCAATCTCATCATAATACAGGAAATGCATGCTGCCTCACACCCTGATAAAACACACACACACACACACACACACACACACACACGTACAGGCATCTGCCCAAGCACCTGTAGAGGTTTTTAAGCTTTGCCAGCTGTCCAGCCAGCCCTAGCTCACAGTACCAGTGCCTGTCATAATCTGCAGCGCCGCTTTACAGAGACACATTTAAACCTATTCTAATGCACATTTGTATACACGACCAATTTCATATGAATGGTTACACACTTGTCCTTTGGAAAATCGAGGTAGGAGGAGAGTAATTACATTTTCTTTCAAAAAACAGGGATTGAATATTGTTATTGTTTCCCAGGAGCTAAGAGTAAACACTCAGAAGCTTTAGTTAGCATAAAAAAAGAGTTATTCCCATAACTCTTTATTGAAAGAGAGTCTGTTATTTTGCCGTCAGTTATACACTTTCACTATAGCTTGATTTTTCTCTGTTATCACAAAAACACACAGACAGGTGAGGGTGTGCTGTTTGTATTCTCCATCCATTGGGACACCTCCCCCCCAACCTAGCGCCTCACTAACTATATGTCTTCATGTCCTGCCCCCATTTCATTCCACATCCACACACATCCCACATCCCCTTTCTCCAATCTAGGATGTATTTGTATTACATAATATAAATTTAAAAAATGTGGTAAATGAAATTAATGGGAATAATGGAAAATTAAACTTACCACACCCATCATTTCAGTAGGGCTGACGATAATTTGACAGAATTTCATTTCTATTCACGCCATAAATGAATTTCACATTTAATCCTCTGATTTTTAATCTGCTTTACAGTATAAAATTCAGATACATTATATTGTGATCTCTTATCAGCTTTTGGCAGCAAAGGCAAAAAAAATCAACAATTCTGAGAAGTGAAATAATCATCAAAAGCTGGAGCTACTATAAAATTTAAGAGAGAAAAGGAAAGAAAATCTATAAATGAAGCTCACAAATACATTTGCATTCCCAGGACAACTGTGATTTTATTGGTTGGTTCACTGTTAAGCCATAAAATTAGTTGTGTACTTATTATTACACTGTGTATATTTATTAAATGTAGCAGTCATGTAGTAGATAAGTAAGATCTATGAACAAAAAATAATTACAAATCCAAGAGATTTAAATACAAGTAAGATGAATTTGACTTACTCTTATCTTAACTCTGATTCTGAAACAAAGTGCCCCTTGAAAACATTTGCTATATAACAGATAGTAATATAGCGGTGCCTTTAAAGACCAAATGGTGCTGTCAACACTGTAGCTGTGAGAGCTAAATTTAGCATCTAACAGACCTAACACCCTTAAACCCTGGTGTTCCTAATTGACAGGTACTGGTTAAATTATACTGAAAAGCAGATTTATCTATCACCACTGACTGTTTTTTTTTTAGCCTGAATTACCACTGTACTGAACGCATTCCGAGCAACGTCGCCCGGGGTTGGCTTTGCAGTGTTAAGTCTGTAAACGATATAACACCATCAGTTTCAAGTCTTCTGCCAATTTAAGTTAACAAGATCATCACCCTGCAAAAGAAAACATTGCACTGTTTTGCAAAACAGCAAAAGATAGTTCTCTCCTCATCTTTAAGTAAAACTAATAATAGTGTGTGTTTCACATATCAGTCGCTTTGCAATGGCCAGTGGTGAGATTTAATTAATTAGCTGATAAAAGAGACTGCCAGCCTTTCTCTCACTAAACCTCTCTCTTCTTTATGCCTTTTCTCTCTATTTCTCTTTCTACGGTATCTCAGCAAACCCACAGCTATGACTGCTCATGCTCTACCTGCCAATGGCTCTGATTCAAGAACTCTCACCTACCTCACTTTGAACAGCACATTTTCCCTAAGATAAATATATGCATTTCTCCCCTACCATCTTGCCTTTCCTCATCACTCATCTATTATTTCCTTACCACTCCCTACCCATTCCCCACCTCCTCATCTCTCCTCTTGACCCCTCCATCCACCACTGCGTCACCATGCTGTGTAGCAAAGCAAGTTTCCAGCAGAGCAGGCCTCATGACTGGGGGCAGCGAGCTAGCCAAGAGCACTGGCCCCGAACCAGGGCAGAGATCCTGGGCGGCCCGTGCCCAGATTAGCCCCTCCTCAGAGTGACACTGGAGCTCCCCTGTTCCCTGGGCTCCAGCTGGAGGAGAGGAGATTAGAATGAGAGGGAGGAGCAGATTGAGACACTAGAGATTCCAAGAGCCGGTTTTAGACTGCCTGTGAAATTGGATAACAGATTACTCTCAAATGTCCTCCTAACACTTTATATTAAGTAGAACTAATAACATTAATCTAATAAATTGCCAAATACTTCAATGGTGCTTTGAAGGGAGTGCAGGAAACTGGGTGTGTTTCTCTTGTCACTTGAAGATATGTACATTGGAGGTTATTTTTGTTAGAGTTAAAGCCACACAGCCATTAACAATGGATCAGATTACTTTGTGTGATAGGAACTCAGTGATCCTCTTTTTTGGTCAATTGCAGGTAATTGTTTAGTAAGAGGGTCTTGTGGTCCTCAAATTATTCTCATTAACCCTGTTTATGCAGACAGAAGGCATTTTAATCTGAGAGGTTCTGATAAACCAATTATACACTATGCAGCTTTAAAGTCCAATTTTCAATTAGCAAAAATGTAATACAAGACAAAGAAAAAGCAAATTTTTGACTGTTGCAATTTAATAAAGTACAAGTTGCATAAAAAGATTAAATGTAATAATATAACATGCATACAGCATAAGGAAAATTAAATAAAAATTAGCAGCAGCAAAGTAGGAGTAAACCCGGTAATAAGCTACTGTCACAATTAGAAGACAACACCTTTTTGTAAAGATTTTGGACCAGTTAGAATCTTGTATCACCTCAGAATTTAATCTCCATAGTACAGTATTAAAAGCAAGAAGCCAAAAACTCCCACTGCACTCAAATATATCGAGCTCACATTCAGACATGTTGTGTTACTGGTGATAGGCGGCACAAAAAGCAGGAGCTGCTTACACGAGATACCATGCATTTGGGGTTTTCTATTTATTTTTTTATTTCATTTTTTAAAATGTTGTCACAGTTTCTCAGTGAAATACAAGTTGCATCAGGCCATGAAAAGTAAGACTGACACCCATCAGCTCAGGCAACCACTCACACTGTCAATCTTATGTCAGCCCAAAACACATGCTTGCACCACCACATATCACCTCCCACAGAAGAAGCATCAAGTAAGCCACAGTCTTCTTCCCTTCCACAAAAACTAATAGGTGTCTGAAGAAAAGCCTCCTCATTTTCTGTGGGTAATAATCACATATCATGTTATGCTATAAAATGGGATTCTGCTTGGGTGTGTGTGTGTTCGTGATGCACCTCAGCTCTGTTTACAGAAAAATCACCGATTCCAGGAGGTCCAGAGGACAAATCAATTTGGATTCTATACTGAGGTGAGTCAATACGAAGAAGCAAAGGTTAACCTGCCTCAGACTGTGTGATGGTTCTCTGCATGTATATAGTACCCCTTAACCTTTAACACGGCATCATTCAGTAGAGCTCACAGTGATATACCCCAGTTTAGCCAATCACCTCTCCCTTGAGGTGTGACTAGCCCAGCTAGCATTTACTATGTGTGACATCACACATCATGGATGTTTATTTTTTTAAACCAGGAGTCTCAAATTTGATTCAAGCTGGCATTGCTTTGAATCGATTATAAATCATTACATGCATACAGTCATGTGGCACCACAATACTGTTCATACCTGTGGTAAAACTAAGCTAAAACTTCAGGAATGCATCTATTTCTTCCAGTGGGATTGTCACACACAGACACAAGCACACACGTACAAACAATGAATGAGCTCATTTTTACCCTTTAGAAACTTTCTTGGAATGACTTGAAATTAATTCAAACGTGACTCTTCACATTAAAAATGACAAATCAGATCACAGAAAGTATTCAGCTGTATCAAAACAACGTTTTGCTCCTTTTTAAACGAGCCTCACACTGCAGCCTCTTCGATTGCACGAATACACATCTGTCAATTGTCTAGACCTAACATTTCCATCAATGTGCTTGGATTCACTTCAGTTGTATTCGATGAAACTCAAGGTCCCTCTGTTTGTGTTCAATTATTTGACTTGTGAGTTGCTAAAGACCACAGAAATATAACAGAGACAAGTTGTGGAACTGTGATGTCTTAATCAGGGGATGCTAGAAAAGAACATTCGCTTGAATATTACGCTACCTATCCATGAGGGAGAGAACAAAGACGATAATTGTTTTATTGTTTGCGTGGCAGAAATTGCTGTCAAGGTCAGAAGAAGAAGAAAAAGGACAGACATTTAAATAAGTGTGAATGCGCATGTACGATTCTTAGCTAACAGTTTTCATTTGGTTTTCAGCTGCCAGGCTTACGCGGTTAGTAGCCTTTAAAAAGAATTGTGACGCACTAACAAAACCTTCACTTGACTTTTAAACAGCCAATTATTTAAAGGAAAAGGATGTTGGTCTGCTTCTCTGTCTGTGTCTAAAGGGCTGGGAGTGGTGGGTGCAAAAGCGTCTCCAGCCATGCAATCACAGAAAATGACGAGACATTTTAAAGTCACTTTGTTTCATATAGCAATACTGTAAATTACCAATCCAATCACCCATGACTACTCCTTCCAGGCAGCAAAAAAAATACAAGCAAAAGAGACAAACCATCTGAGCATCTGACCCATCTATAAAATCTGTCGCATATTTCAAGGGAAAATGCCACATGTGACCTTGGGGTGCACTCGTTACATGAGAGGTGAAATTAAATCAATGGGTTGCCCACTAATGGAGCCAGTAAGAAGAGTCCAGACAGGCAGCATTAATACAACTGGCCTTTCATTTGACACCTTTTATCTACAGTGGAGCCAGTATACGTATTTCTGGTAACATCTACACTTTTGTTAATCAGTGTTTCTAAAATTAAATAAAACTACTGTATTAAATTGATCTCATTCAATGGGAATTTATTTTGAAAAGACATCCACACACACATCCAAAAAAATAGCGTCAGGGAAACTCAGTCCGTCATTAAAATGACTTAATTTTGTCTGAAAAAAGTCATTTTTATTTGTATAGCACTTCAGGCACACAACCACTTTACAGCAGCATATAAGCACATTGATCAAATTGATCACCTTACAATACATAATTAAATGTGCCAAAGAATGTGCTGATCATTTCTGTGAGCGCTCAGCATTCATGTTAAATGATGATTTGACCTATCATTTTGACCCCAAAGAGTGGTATCAGACGTACTTGTCATAAATCTGTGGGACCCAATAATAGGTAGCATTTCCTAGCCCTAGCCTAACATAAAAAGCACATCAGATGATTTTATAGACCCCATTACAGTGCACCCAGTGACTAAAAATAGCTATCAGCATTGTATTTTCTAATCTACACTGTCCATAATGGTGCCATGAAACATCTCACACAAAGCTGCTTTCTACTCTCTTCTCAATTTCCTTCTAATATGTAGCAGTTACATCGACAATAAGAAGTATACCCCTTTGAAAATGATTTGTATTGCCAATAACTACACACTCCATATGAATTCTGACTGTCAGAGAGCAGACAGGATGGACATATTTTCAGTAACTGGTATCTTAATCTATCAAACAAACCAGTCAACCATTCTATTAGTAAACAACTAGGCCAATTGTTGGCAGAATATTGCCAAAATTAATATTTTTTAGGCTATTAGTATCAACCCTGTTTTGACAATCAGTCAAACACAACAATCTCACTGGAGCTTGCTGCACTGTCAGTCACTGTCTGCTTCAGGCTCCACCCATTTATATATTTAATCATTTTAACTATATGCTGTTTTTTTAAATCTACTCCTAATTGCCAATCTCTCCCTGACTTTAAATCTCTGTCTATAAAATCATAACGCATCAATAGCAACACCACCTGATGTCAAAGATGGTCACATGTGTAGACACTTAGTTGGTGGTGGTGCTGTCAGGTGTAACAGTGATGTGCCTACTGACAGCAACGTATGTCTGAAAGACCGTCTGCTACATATCTGGGTAGCTTATGTTAAATGACCACTGCCTGTAGACATCAAGTCGATGTCTTGTAGGAATGAGCAATGCCAGTCACTCCATTAGTGAGCAACCATTTTTAGCTCAGACAGATTACAGTGAATGTCCTTGCTTAAACTAGCTAAGTAGCTTTATATTATAGTTTGTAGGATTTTTTGAAAATATGTGTAGCAAAACATCACCCGCCTGTTGCTTTTGCACATCTGTTTAGCACACCTGTGCTTTAATAAAATGGGGTGTCCTGTGCCTACTAGCTAAGGCCCATGACGCACAACCACAGCAAACCCTTGTTGCATCGATCTCTCTTGACTGTTCACTGTCCAGAAAAAAATGGCAACTGGCCATCTCACCTATCTGAAACTAAATGTGGTTGGTTGACACCCATATGATACATCTTTTCATGACTGTGTCAATTGGAATATTAAAGTGAGAGTCGGCGCTTTACACCATTCTTGTTCTCTCTTGGCCTACCGGATTGAGTGATCCCATGTGACACGTAAGAGACTATAAAATGTTGGGACAAGGCGACTGCGTCAATAATTAATGCCTGTGTCCATTTGGTACAAGAGTGATAAGATGTTGTAACCCCTTTTCATCTGTCTTGTTTTCACTTTCCACCTCTCTTTCATGCTGCTTTTCTTTAAATCACAGAGGACGGATTTTGTAAGAAGACTTAGCTGAAAGCAAAGGAGGCTTGTCTGTGCCCAAAAGCAACAAGCCACTGACAGTAAGACTCAATATTTAACACCTCACCAGTCATCTGAGGGGTGGATCGCATCAAGGTGGAGTGGGAGACAGAGCAGGAGAGCTACACAAAAAGAAATAAGCAAAAGAACAAAGACAGGGGGAGCTGACACAGCTGAAGCTGGGATTTTGAAACCAGAGCTGCCAATGAAGACAATCAAAACACAGCCAAGATGAGAGAACAAACATGAACCCACATGCATGAGGGAAGGTATGAAAGTTGTGCAACCAGGTGAGAGCCTGCAAAAGTTGACAGTGAAGCACTGGTGTCTCTGACCACCACCGTGTTCATACGACCACACTGCGATATACCTGATGTATGTAAGGGACGTGGAGCCGTGATGAAGCCAGCCATGAAATTGATTTGAACAGAAAGGCCTTAAGAGCTTTTACAGACACGGCAACGGCTTGTGAATGCACGTACGTACACAAATATAGACAGGGACATGAAAATGCCTTAGAAGATGAAAAGAAGACCTGAGGATATTAGCGAAGCAATGAAAGCTGACCTTCCACGCTCAGGAAAGCAATATTCAACTGACATAACAGAATGTAAATCTGCAGCCTCTGTAATAAATAGGCAGCTACAGCATGTGCGATTTAGCTTACATGCACCTTCCCATTTATTCAAGCATCTATTACACGTCTGATTTGTCTGTACTTTACAGCTGTCTACATGCAGCTGATGACTGCCAGGCAGTTAGAAGCCAATGAAACTGAAATAAACCCAATTCCCCATGTGTCTGGGGTTTTGCAGAGGGTTTTTTTTCTCATTATTTTTCAGAATTTTCTGGGGAGGATAAAGAGTTAAAGTGTCTTAATACAAAAGATGATTTTACTTGACAGAGAAGATGTTAATTACTTTTTTGTTTCATCCAACCCATCACTCTAAATATCTTCACTGCAACTGCTTTTACCAAATCAATATTTTCTATTGATTAGAATCACCAACACAACATATCAACTATTACAGTCAATTAATGCTGAGTACATAGTGCACAGCAATGAAAATGAAAAAATATCATTGCATGTAGCTATAACAGCTTCAGCTCTGTGTTTTTCTATGTGAATACATTTGGATTAGCTGATAGTGTGTGTGCATATTTGCACTAGATATTCATATGTGTCTATTTCCAGTTGATCAGTATTCTTCCCTCCTTCTAGTCCACAGCAGTGCTCATCCAAGCCTCCCCACTCAGAATAACATGGCAAATTTGCAAGAATACATTATTAATTTCCCGTCAGAAATGGCAGCCACCTTTTATGACAAGTGCTCCTTCCATTCCGTTATTTTTTTTTTCCTCTTTCATTTTCATTTTTCATTTCCTGTAGTGCACCTGAGACACAAATACTCGCTCACTGCTCCCCCTCTGTGCTCCGGATCCCCTTTCCTCCCACCTACGTGGCCACACTGACATGTCAACCACACACATACAGTACACACAGTTTGTATGCAAAGTCACATACAGACACAGTCAACATCACACCCTATCATACTGTACTCACTACATATAAGAATATGAAAATATACAGAAGCTGCAAACATGCATGACATCATAAAAATTGAGACATTAAGCTATTGCAATATTCTGAGACTGAGAAGTGTTGGTTATCTTGCCCGCAGATTGCAAAAGGTGAAAAAAAAAAAATCTCTGTTTTCTCTCCTCTGCAATCGTGAACCCCCCGTCGCCTTGAGCGCTTTATCTGAGAGGCTGTTTTTCAGGTCTGCTCCATCCAGGTACACTCAGGGCTTTGTGTGATTCTGTAGATAGAGAGGTAACAGTGACAGAGGTCTCCAAACATACCCAGTGCCGGAGAAACTCAGTGTGCTACAATCCTTGGTACTTTATTGCTGGAACTAGCAATTCAGCTGTCACACGAACTGTGCTAGTTTTCGTTTTTTTTTCTTGTTGTACAGCTGGACTAATGACCCAACAAATTTGTGGGTCAACTGTCAGTGTATAAGGGGCGGGGGAAGGGTGTTAACCAAAGTTGTAGAACAAGCTCGGTCAAGCTCAGGAATGATAGCAAGGTCAAATTCTTCTTCACAGAGTTCAATGTTGTCTAATAAAGTCAAGAGAGCATCTCGTCTTTGGCATTTCTCTAGGTTGCCGTTTAGGAAGTTGCTGCAGCAACAAAGTGTGGCTTACTGGGAGGTTCATGTTTTGCACCATTGTTTTTAACTGATAGTTGATCACTCTACTTGATACTACTGCACGTAACACAGGAATTCAAAACATTTTGAAATCTGGAAACTTTTGAAAACTTTTATAAGATAATTTATATAATCTATGCTACCTAATATAAACTATGTATATGAATGTTTAATGTGATATTGAAGGTGGTATTTGGAGCCAATGAGAGGCCAGGTGCGCTCAGGGCTTTGTGAAATTCTGCAGATAGAGTAACGGTAACAAAAATATATTTCTCTCAAAATCAAATAGATCAAGAACTAGTGACATATTAAGTTTGAGGTGTTTAATTATGCTCAGAAGAAGTGAGAATGGAGAATAGATGAATCTTTGAATGACGTGTTCTGACTTTCGACCTAACGATAGGTGGCACTCGAAAGGTATGTGGAGAGGATATACATGTGAGAATGGTACAGACCCACGTTGGGAGCATAAACAATTAAGTAGGTAAGTAAGCAGATTAACGCTTGCTCTTCTCGGAGTTTGCAGATATAACTCTTATATTGGATGGTTGCCGGAGTGAGGTGGGTCAGTCCGAGAAAGATGACAGTGGCTGCAGGAGATGGAGGCCTCCAGTGTCTGCATCTGCCCTGTGGTGACTAAGGTGGAAAGAGTGAAAAGCACAGTGCCACAACACCAAAACACTCCCATCTCTGGAGAACAGGAGATCCACTTCACCAAAAGAGAGTCCTTAATCCAAAAGTCAAAAGAACAAAAATCCTCTTCAATAAACGCAGGCAATCAAACATCCAACTCTAAAATCCAGGTAACAGAATATCCTTTGTCCAGAAGGTTAGCAGATGTCCAATAACAGTTCGATTACATATGAAGTCTCGCTAATGGGACATACCACGTGAGTGAGTCCGAAAGTGGTTGGTGATTTGGCGCACCGTTCAAAATATATAGGACAGTGAAACACAATAAAATGAATAAATATGAATGAATAATGTTTTCCTAAGCTACAAAAGCACATTCACTCTCCTCATCCTGTTTTTTTATTTCCACTTTCCATTGCAATCCATTATAGTTTAAGTCTCAGAGAAATACACACGTTATTATGTAGATTAATTCAGTTCAGTTGAGAAAGTAGACACAAACAACTAATGTAATGGCTTGACACACAAATGAAAATATTTAATTCCTGGAACTCATTATTCCCATGCCAAACTGTGGCAAGACAGCTTAGAGCATTATTAAGGAGCATTATCTGCCTGTCTTACAGTCTTTGACCAGCAGGAGGTTTGTGTGCACACGAAGCCAAAGATGAAGCCTTGAGAAGTGAACCATTTTATGAACCAATTGGCTGTGAGGCTTCAAGGCTCTGCCTCTGGCCCCTGCTTTTCTACAGACACTAGTGATGGCCAGATGAAACTTCATGAAGCCTTGAAGTAGTGATGACCAGTATCTATCTTATTTTATTTTTTGTATGCTTGTTTCTACTCTTTGCTATCTGTACTGAGCTGTGGTAACACACAAATTTCCCCGCTGTGGGATCAATAAAGTCTTATCTTATCTTATCTTAGATGAAGCTTCATGAACAGACAGCAGAGATCCCACAGGCAGAAAAATGTACAGAGCAAAATAATCAGCGTCAGACTTACAACTGGTTGAACTGGGTTCAGACACAGGCAGAATCTCAACAGGAACAGCGTACAGGTTGGAAAGTTGCTCCTGAAAATGGGAGCAGTGGGAGTAGTGCTTATAAAGAGGGAGTCTGAAAGTAATCAGACAGATTACAGGTGTGCAGTGACTGCAGGTGATGGAGTGACAAGATTTTCAAAATAAAAACCAGATTCAGCTCGTGATCATGACAGTTTAATGCCTATCATTAAAAAAGTTGCATGTAGGCAGGTGGCAAATGGCTCAAGAAATACTGGCATGTTAGAAGTGAAGTTAAAATGGCAATGTACTGCACTGTAAGCGTTTCTAAAAGCAAAATAAAACTAATCTTAAGTGCAGTCAAAGTTGCTGTTACTGCTTCAGTGCACAAGCAAATAATGTGACATGACACCATTAGCTCTTAACCCAAAATGAAGTTCAAAATAACTCAACACTATTTAAATATGTCATATAGTGAGATTTGTGCTTGCAGGATTTAATTCTTCAAAGCAAAGTGAGCAAAAAGTCTGATGTATTTAAAAAAAGTATACTGACATAATGAATGTAATTATATTATGTGCATATTTCCATTGATGCCATTTTGTTGTGGTGCAAAGTAAACCACAACAAAATTGAATCAATGGCTTACATGTATAACACATGACACATAAGGTCTTACATGAATTACACTTATTTCTGCAGGATAATTAGTGGCTAATTAGTTGTCACAATTCATTCATGACTCTTAGCCCACCATTACACCAATCATTACACATCCCTTCTTTCTTGTATGTCACTGGCTGAACTTTGCTACAGAATGGAAGTAGAAATTAGATTGACCCAGCTTGTTGCTCATTAACATTGTGGCTGTGTGATGGGTGATTAATCAGGGGTGTCACTGGCTTTGAATATAGTTGCAAAAAACTAAAAACAGTTCTGTAATTCTGTGAAAGTTGTTTAATTGTTAAAATTAGTAGAACCGACTGCAGATCAGGAGGTAAAGCAGGTCATGCACTAACCACAGTGTCTACAACTCAGTGTCCTCTATTTGCACATGTTAAAGTGTTCCTTGGGAGAGAAGCTGAACCCCAAATTACTCCTGGTGTTTGGATGTTCACTTATAAGTCGCTTTGGCCAAATTTGTTAATGTAATTGCCATAACCCGCACTTTTCCTTCAATCACATTAGTCATCACTAATCAAGCTTTTGAAGAAATATATGTATATGATAATAAGGATATTTTTAATGCATTTATATTAATTCATTGTTTCTATCTCATTCAATTATTCTGTCACTGGCCCCAGTGGCACTGTTATGGCAAATTAAAGGCAGTTTGCGAAAAGACACATGAACAACAGTGACAGATCTCCATTAAAATAAAGACAGACTGTTTATGCACAAACTCATTGACATGCACACATGCTCTGTTTATCAGAGGGTGTCTTTGGCAATAATGTGATTATTTGCAAGTGTAATGTAGTACTGAATAGGATGTGTTGAGGGAGGTGTACAAGGACAGGATGGTGGGAGGGTGTGTGCATGCTGTTTGAAAATGGATAAAAAGAAAGGACAAAAACAGAGACACGAGGGGTAAAGTGCTGATTTGATAATTGAGCATTTCTTCTTGGATCTACGCCGTAACAATAACTGTTCAAAACACTACGCAGGGTCCAACCCTCCTGAGGGACAGGGCTGATTGTTTACGGGCGATTAGGCAAATTATAAACTAAAAATATGTGTTTAGGAACAAACAAAAAGTGGAAGAAGACTAATGGGGTTGTTAGGGCTCACTCTCTAATGGCAAGTTCCCATTAATGATTGTAGGAGTATTAAATGACCTGCAGACAGATGTTTTAAAGATAGCGATTCAGCCCACAACTCATTCACTTTCTTTCCAGAATTTAGTTAATAATGAGGTTAACGTTATTTAAAACTAAGTTCACTTTAGGCCATCAATGAAAAAGTATTGGCTAAAGGACTACAAAGTGAATACCAAGATAAGTTTCACTGGGCAGGAATCACTTCAAAAGAGTCTTACTACACTGAGAAGATCACCACATTCATCACCGATTAAACTCCAGCAAATTAAGTGTCAAAGCTATCTCTGTCATGATTGTCAGTTTAAAACAATGGAGACTTATTATGTAACTTGTTTGTCAATAATATTTCTATCAGCACTTACGCCAATATCTAGATTTAGAAGTAAGGACTGTGGCAATCACATTTGAATTATATTAACTAACACAGGTGGTGCCTCATGTCACCTTTAATCTAAATATTTCACTCAAGATTTAAAGCTAAAATATTCTGCAATAGAGCTGAAACTATACTTACAAAGACCCGAAGGAGCTACGCAGTGATAAAATGGAGTCTACGATAAAGTTTGTAACAAAGTTTTGACACAAACCTTAAGGGCAGTGAGCACATTAACCATGTAAGGTTGTCCAGTTTGCATAGATGAATTCCTCACTTCTCTGCAAATCTCTGCAGTCACCCTTTAGCATCAGTGTTTTTAGCCTGGAAGTCATGTTTGACTATACTTCAAACAAATGCCAGTGGAAAATTAAACACACCTCAAGCCTAGAGATGATGTCTAGAAATAGTCCCTGTGATCACAGAAATCAAACAAAGGACATGCTCAAGGCTCAAGAATATGTAGAGGCAATCATTCAGATTTTTCAGTATTTTAAAAGGAATGGAGACGTCCACTGTGTTACCTTGGGCGCTAATCACAGGGTCTATTTTTCTCCTGCACAAATTCAGGGCGCAGCTGTGTGCAGCAGCAGCAGCAGCAAGAGCTCAAATGATGCAGAGTGTTACATTATTGAGGTTGCCATGAAACTATCCATGTTAAGCAACCTAGAAAAACGGACAAAGGAAAGAGCCATAGAGTAACTGTAGTTGAAGACTATTTTAAGGCATTCTTTTTTCAAATTGGGCATTATTTTGAGAATACACCTATGTGCTCTTTTCCCTGTTTCCTGGGTTTGTCTTAAATGAAGCTAATTATTGGCTTTTCACTTGTGTCCAAATCAAAGAGGTTAGACAATCTCATCTGGCTTTGTGCCAGAAAGCAAAGGTGTATTTTCTACATTGTCAAAGTGATCCTTTAAAAAGAATGTAGTCAACTTCAAGATCCAGTTGCTGCAATTATTCAATTTCAATGACACTCATTGTATGTGATATAGCCAGAGCTCAGAAAAGTCCAAGTCAGAGTGTATGAAAGCACATAATAACATAATAGTCTAAACACATTGTAGGAGAGTGCAGAAAGGATGCACTTGCCCCCAATTATTTAGCACTGAAAACTATACCAGATAAATGGTGATGTCACATTTAAAAGTGACACTTTTTGGGATCATGATCTGTCTCTAAAGGCTTGTGTGTGTAAGAGCTATTCTAAGGACCGGCCCCTGTATTATCCAGAGCGTGAGCCTGGGGTAAGGTGGGATAACATTATAAAACGCCATGCAATATTAATGGATGTGGGCAACAGGATTTGTTATATCTGAGGTGGCTGTAGATGGTAAGTCAGAGCAGTCTGTGAGCCTTCACACAGTTTTTTGTGCCTCTGAAGGAAGTCAGTTTTTTCACTAACTCTTCAAACAAGACACAGAAGACTTTGAATCAACCATGCCAAAGAAACATACGGTAGGTGACGATACAAATCGTACACAAAGTACAACAGCAGACAAAGCAGGAACACGCAGGCACACTCACAGATTCAACAGACTAATCCATGAGCAGTGGAGTCTTGACAGTAATGACGAGACACTCAGTTTGGGTGAACACATTCCTATAGGCACACTCAATATTGTGGCATTTTGACAAACAGCCTGCCAGAACTTGTCTGTCCACAGAGGGGGACATGAGCCAGCAGAAAGTGCTCAGAGGCAGTATTCTCCTCCTCTGGGGATGAAATCTGCTCAATGTCCTGGAAGGCTGCACTACTTCAAGGACAAGCTTCCATCTGAGCACAATGAGTACTCAGGCTGCTCATGTCAAACATTCAACAGTGTTGTGGACAAATCCATGACCCAAAATCGGAGTTTTCAGTTGGGAAGAGGACATAAGCTGATGAGGCAGTTATCAGAAAATAGACTCAAATTAGGGGTTTTCGTCTGAGCTGTAATTTTACATAAACTGCTAATCGAAAATCTGGGAAGGCCGCAGCGTGTTGTAGTTTCATCCAGTTCTCTGATGAATGCACTGTGTACGTGTCTTCTTGTGTAAACGTGTCAATACATATTGATCTAATTTTTCTTTTCATAATTGGGACAATGAAAGGGCATGCTGCCTGCCATGACAGAACAGAAGAAAAACCATTTGTGTAAATGGAAAAACAAAACATTGATCTAGGGTTAAACTGTCAACTAAACTGCGGGGTTTATTTAAAAAAACACTCCAAGATGATTGACATATGCGCAGTCACAGGTCTGGCCCTGACCCTGTTGGCACCCTAGGCAAGTTTTTGTGTTGTTGCCCCCCACACCCTGCCCAACAATAACAATCATTAGTTTTTCAAACTGATGAAGTTTTTTCAGAAAATGTTATTTATCAATAAATAAATATTTTTTTTTATTTTGTTGTAATTTAAGTGAAGTAATCCTTAAGATTTGGGGGCATAAAATGGTAAAGAAAAGATAGTCTACCATTCTAACAGAAAAAGAAACCTTTGTGGTGCTCCTCTGATATCGTGTCTTAGGTGACTGCCCATGTCACCCACAGTATAGCATAGTTAAATGAATTTCTATATTTATATTTTTATTGTCTGCTTTATGTGTCTTACCGCTAAAGTTAGATTACTTTCATTAAAAACACAAAAAAATGTCATTACTTATTGAAAAAATGAGAAAGTTAGTGTAAAAGCAGTAGTGATTTTCATGCTCAACTCATCATTTAAATATTCTTCACAGCTCTGAAAAAAATCTAATATGAAAATTCATTTGATCAAACAGGATCTGATGAAATAGGGAAAAGTTGCTTTTGACAGTTTAAAAAAAAAAAATGGTAAACACATTTTTATCCCTACTCACTTCCCTCCTCAGCCCTTGTCGATGCAGATCATTCCTGCTGAGTGCAGATATTTGGGCTTGTTTGTTATGGTTGAAGTGTATCACTCACTGAGGCTCTGCTGGGCTGCATCGCATGAATTAATGATGAATGCAAGAAGATATAGAATGAGGGAAAAAAAGAAGGGCGAGAGTTGCGGGGAGACAACAGAGGGATGGGCAGGAAAGAGAAACTCGAGCCTGAGATTAGTCAGAGATATCTAAAGAGGCTCATTCTGAGAGGCGAAATGAGAAAAAGGATGGGAGAGAGACAAATACAGTGGAAAAGAGAGAACAAGGAGGAGTGTGAGATAGCCACTCTACTCTGTAGATTAGCCACATGGTTTTATAGTCCCTGGTTGTTTTGTGGTGGAATAATCAGGAGCTCATTTGATTACAAGTGTCTCATTGAAAAACATGGGTTTTCATAAGTGTGCAGCCAAACGCTTCAATCACACTCACATGGCATTTTGTAACTGGGGGTTTGTAATGGTGACTAACTTCACAGCTGGATGATTCACATTATCTGACGTACTGCTGGGCAGTCTGGTGATTCTTTTTTTTTTTGGAATCAGTTCTAAGAAATGAATCAGACATTGACGTTTTAGTAACTCTTTCAGTCAAATTTGGTAGCACCACCCCAAGTCCACTCGGTTATTATGCAGCAAGCAGAAGCCTGCTGATTGAACTGGAATGTACCATCAGGGTGTGGATGGTATATGGACCGAGCGCCTCTCTGTGTGAGGATTGTATGTTCTCCATGTGTCCACATGGGTTCCCTCAATAAAACATGCAGTTAAGTTAATTGGTGAAAATTGCCCCTAGGTGTGGTAGACTGGCAACCTAGTCCAGTGTGTATATCGCCTTGTGACCCTTGACACAATAAGTGATCAGGATAATGGATAAATGGAGTCCGTTTTTTTAACATGGACACCTTTCATCACCACAGTTATATCTGTGCAAGTGCATTTTGTTAGCTCCTCATTATTTATGAGCATCCACACAAACATATATGTACTAATGTGCAACTTCAACTGTGTAAGCACCAAATTGCATTTTGAGATTTCAAGTGCCCTTTAAAGCCATATTCTTGGGCATTGTTGTTACTAATTTAGTAGTTATGATGACTGGAGGATGATTACTTCTGTCACTTTGTTTTCAGAGGTTATTAGTAATATATATTATAGTAAATTAGTAAGCATAACAAGTAAGTACCAAATGCCACTGTGAGTACAGTGGAAGAGTGCAGAGTGGAGCCTCTCAAGTTCAATACCTCTTGCTTTACGTTTGATTGGCAATTTATCAAACGACAAAAAGGTTTGTCAAACACCACAAACATGTTACTTAAAGCAATTTCAGCCAATTCAAAATCTAAAACTGGATTTATTATCTTAAAATGTGACTATATTTCTCACTCCATTGCTGTGGCTGCTACTGAGATATGTGAAGGTTTTTTGTCTCAGGAAAAAATCATCTTCCAGTTAATGCCTGATCTTTCTTCCTGTTCAAGTACTATTGTCTTGATCAGCAATTTTGAGCAATTTTCTCTCCTAATACTTCATTTCTCACATTAAATTATCCACTTTTTTTCCTTGGAAATGATTCAACTGAAGTCTTTGACCTTATGTATTCATCAGGGACAAAACACATTAATGTCATCTCTCTATGATGTAAATGTGCCAAATTTAGCCCAATGCTGTTACTGAGCAGGTTGGTGTTAGAGATTTAAAAACTCAGAATGAAGATATTATTCATTGTTATTCTTGTCAGTTACATTTAGAGTTTATGTTTTATCCAGATTATCCATATTAAAGCCAGTAATAAAACCTGTAGAGCACTATGGAACAATGTTTTGAGGAGCACAAACTATTTACTATGATCTTAGCAATATCTTAAAGTAAGCTCTTGGAAATCTTGAGTGACATGACATTTCCAGAATGTCATTGAGTGTAAATGTTTTAAACTCCACTTATAACACAACTAATGAAAAGGCACTTATGGTAAAGGTCACTTGTGGTAGTAACGCTGCAGAGGTTTGGGTTTGAGGATCACACATGCCACTAAATCTCTGCCCACAGATTTTACAGCCAGAGTTATGAGATTGTAGCCAAATGTTTGGGGTGACCACACAAAGTGGTCAATTTTATTTTGTACAAAATGGGTATTGACAAAATTGTTTACTACATTACACACGTACAATGAGAATGCCAAGAAAAACATAGACACAGAAAATACTAAATGTTTAAGACTAAAGGCTAAATTTTGACTGGGAATGCAATTTAACAAAATAAATATGACTACAACTACGTCTCCCATTTTTTTGGGACTAATGTATTCATTAGTAAATTGATTTTGCTTCAGAAGTCTTGGAAATAACTCAGTTGTCAACAACCAACTTTAAAACCCAACTGAAGACTGTGAATTCAATTAGGCAAGACACAAAATACCAGTACCACCACTGCCAGTGTCAAGGCCCCATCAAGGCTCCAGTGGGATTTTTGCTCCTATTCATCCCTATACTTCCTTATTTATTTAAAATACTTTTGTTTTCACTACTTTTTGTGCAGGATTGTTCACAAAATGAATTGCTTTGCCTGGTAGACTTGGACAGATCAATCAACAGCGTACCCACAACAACAGAGGAATCACAAAAATTACATTATTTTTTTCTGAGTCTCAAAAGAGGTGAGCTGCCTAGAGTGAAAACCTGTTGTTCTTGTCTGTAGTTTTCTAAAATCTGTTTTCATAGTTGTTGGTCTAGGTTTGTGTGTGTGAATTAATGTGAACATTGCCACAAGGCCTGGTCCTTTTTTACTAATCATTGCAGCAGGGATCTATTACCTCAAAGTCTGCTAGGAAAAACATTCTGCTCAAGACACACTGCTCATCTGCCAGCATATTTTATTCTCTCCCTCTAGAGATGTCTCATAAGATGAAAATGAAATATGAGCATAATCAATATCAAAGTGTTTTTTTCTGTCTCGTGAAGAGTAATTACCACAGGCACATCTAGAGGAGTTGTTAATGTCTCTATTCACTGTCAAGCATACCTATAAAACAGGGTTTATATCTGAACAGTGGAGAAAATGAAAGGGTGCTTGTATGTTTATTTGTTCCCAAGTTATTATTGTGAACATGTGTGCTTGTTTTTGTACATACCCCTAAAGGCTGTGTGTACAGACGATGCTGCTTAGACTTATTACAAGGTATTAAATCAGACATACATCCAAGATTTCTGCAGTCCCAGGTCTCAAGACAAGATTTGCCTTTCCGGGATGTTTCTTCCTCCAAGGAAAGCAACAAACACATTAAAAAATGCTTTAAATTCCAGTACCTGCAATCAGTCTCCTGATGTACAAAACTAAACATTTAAATGCAGAGTTTTAGTGGGTAAAACAAAGCAATAAACATATTTGATAAGTAAATTATAACCACTTTATTCTGAAAACTGAAAAACTTTCCAGCTTCGACATGTAAAGACGTGTTTTACATGAGAGTAAAATGAAAATCTTTATGTTTTCATTCCTTAATGGATGAAAACATAAATAATTTAAAGACATATGTAATTTTTTGGTTTAAATTGTACCTTAATTATACCTGGTTTTGAATCTATACAAATACATATATATATATATATATCTATATAGATATATATGTACTGTATGTATTTATATATTTTAGTTGCCAGGCAACCTGCATCTAGTCAAGTAACAGCAAACCTGTTTATTATGTATACTCACTTGTTGTGTTGGCTGATCACAACAGGCATTTGTAATAGGTATTCTATGCTTTGTATTGACATTATTGATAGACTTAACAAAACAACCAAAGACAGATTAATAATGAATTACTGTCATTAACCACAAGCCCTTAACTATATAAGCAAACACACACAATGTGAAACATGCTCCTGCTCAAAAACTCCACATTTTAAAGAGCAAATAAGTAGCATGAACGTGACATCATAAAACAGCTTCAGGCTGTGTGAAGCTCCTGCAGGATCTGAAACCTTTCCTTCTGGCAATTTCCATGGCTATCGTCCAGTGATTCAATACCAAAATATCACTCCATGATATTTGATACTCAGTATTATGATAGTGTCACTCGATATATAGAGAATACAGAGTAATAAAAGTTGTGCTTCTGAACTTGTGAAATGCCAGGTCTTTCTTTAGCAGTGCCTCAGTATTATTCCCGTTGAGCACATTTCAACAGTGACCTTCCCCACCAGCTTCATTCCATAACATTGCCTTGTGACTCTCTAACAATGCGTGTACTAACTTTCATTTGGATGTCTAGCCGTCTGGTGTCTACAGAAGCAATCCTTTTAAAAGCCTGTATCAGAACTTTATACAGCAAATGCAGCAGGGATGATTAAACACTGTCTGTCCGTGAGTCCATGTTCCCCTCTTATCCCTCATCCTGAACATCAAACCCTCCCTCTCTTCCACAGGACAACACCAAGGTCTCCTCTCTCCCTCTTCTCCCTATCCTCTTTCCTTCACTAAGAATGCAATACACGGAGAAATGCTTACCATTCGCAACGAAGAGACAGACAATGAGCGGGAACACACAGCAGAATAACTAGGGTGCCGGTGAAAATACACACAAGGCTTTAGGCAACATTAGGAGTTCCCTACATAATAAAAAATGACAGCACAACACCAGCATTTGATTATGAGCATAGAGGCAATATGCTCACGGGATACACAAGTTTAAAAAATACATGCAGGCCACATGTATGTACTTTCCAGACACAGGGTTGAAAAAGTGTTAATTTAATATATATTCAGTTTCTGGCACTCTGTATGTACAACACCACCCACTTAAAAAACAAAATATGATGGGAGAGAACACTCTAGGCGCATTAGGCAACATCTAGGCAACATTTTGATACACATTTTTGCATAGTGTCAGCAGTATCCCATCTCCTTCTAATCAAAATATGTCAAACTTAACTTTTCTCTCCACGCTCTGCTGCGGAGAAGCCTGGTGTTGTGTTATTCCTGCTGGAAAACAGCAACAAAAAAATTCCTACAACATTTCCCACTGCATGCCATCATGCCTTTGTCGCCCTAAAAATAACACTTGGAGAATTCACTGATGGTAAAGCACATTTTCTCCCACCTCTACCACCAGGAAAAGAACCTCAAAACAAAATTCAATATGGTTGCTTGTGCCAGTATCTCAAATTATAGGAGAGAGTCGTAATGTCGGCAATACATCACCATTACAGAATCCATGAGGGGAGAAAAAAAAACTTGAATAATGAAACTTCTTTTTTGCACTTTGCACTATTATGAATCACAACAAACGCGTCACAAGATCACTCATCTCTCTCCCCACTCTAATTCTCTGCTTCTCTCTGGAGAGTGAATAAAAAGCAATACATATGAAATCCAATAGATGCCAAAGGTGTTGTTTTGACAGTGTGAGGGAAAGTACGATGGGGAGAAGAAAAAAAAGGAAACTCCTGACATGAGAAGATAAATGTATGGCAGAGGTGGAAATGGCTTCCGCCTGATTTGATATGGAACGCTCTGCCTGTCCCTCTTAATCTCACAGACTCGGTAACATATTCATTGGCACTGTCAGACACACTGCTTTATGGGCTAAAGGTGGGGAGCGTTGCCACATGTGCTTATCTGAATAAACCCATGTGCAACTTTTGGCATTTCCTTACAGCCAACACACAGTCCTGTATATGATGTCTAAACAGGAGCTTTTAGGTCACAGAGAAGTTCATATATCATTTGTAGATTCAAACAATATCGACATTTTGGAGGCTGATTGAGACGCTTGTTTAAAGTTAGCATCATGCCCGTGTTTCAAAGTGAAATCAAACTATCTAGCTGCAGGCATCAACATATTCTCATCAGATAATCTCTGTCTTTCTATCTGCAGTATATCTCTGTCTGTCTATATTTTTCTGACACGTAACCAAATTTGTTGCCTCTCCATGGAGGGCTGGGTAAGCTGCTGCTGGTGATATAAAGAGGCTGCAGAGGCCCCAGCTGACCTGGGCTCTGCTGTGCTATGAATCTTTTATCACATCACCTCTGCAACCGTTGCTCTCTGCTCTCTGCCTTTCCGCATTCTGGCCCCCTCCCTTCATCATCACAAGGCAAAAAATAAATAAATAAATAACCATAAAAAAGGCTGCGAGATCAGAGAACATTTTAACATTGATAATCATTTCCATATTAATGATGAGGCATTAATGTCATTTCCATAAACAACTGACACCATTGCCTAGAAGACCATCACCCTCTATCAGCCTTTTGAACTCTTTGAGTAAGCGCTCGCATTGCCTCGATTCTGCCCGCATCGTGATAGGATCTTCATATGCAAATTCATTTTTAAAGCCGCAGTTACTACTTGTAGCTTTTCTCGGGCGGCTTGACTTAGTAGGATGAGGTGACCTTTCAGCATGGTGGGTGGACTTTTTCTGGTAAGATGTGTTCATGCATTACAGACGGCATTAACACCTGGCTGAGATGTGGTCACAGTGGAAGCCAGGACACCTCCATATGTGGTTTGGCAAATGAAATGGCTCTATAACTTATATTGCCATTAGTTTTTTTCCTTATCCGAGCTGGATATCCAGATACAGGAGTCTGTGGGGTCAAATTGCAGATGCCAACTTTGGATATGGCAGATGCAATCTTTCTCTCTCACTGCAAAACAAATACACATAGAAAACAACAATAAACTGATAGACTCCATGATATTTTGAGTATTTTCTAAGAGATCAAATTCAGTCCAATATGTCTTAAATTATCTTTTTTCTGATCATAATTTTTGCTTGTTTTTCATTAATAATACAGCTGCAGGATGTCTGCACAGGATGATTTTCAATTGTCAGTCATCCGTCTCATGCATATCTGATAAAAAACAGTCTCTTAGTTTAATAGTTTAATAAGTCTTGTATTGATTCTGTCTCCACTGACAATGCAAAGGCTCACGTTTCACTGACACGCAACGTGCAATCCACCCAAATTACTTAAACAAAGTTTCTTTTTAGGCTACAATTCAATAATCAAATTCATTAATAAGCTATGCATGTAACTATTGTATGTATTTGTATTGATTGTAGAGCCAAAACACTTCTGAGGCCACAGAGTTGCTCTGGTTAAATATATACTGTTATCATAACATAAGGAAAAGAATTAATACTTTATTGATCCTCCTGGAGAAATTTTTGTTTGGACGACTGCCAGACAGTAGATGTCAGTGGTTAGCACAGGATTTCTGTGTCTTGTTCAAGGACACCTCGGCATGTAGCTTGTTGGGACTGAGAATTAAACCTCTCACCTTCTGGTTATTGAGCTACTTACCGTGCTCAGAACAGTAGTATGGCTGAAATGGTTAAGGTATTTGCCTTTATCTAGTCAAGAACCAAGCTAGACTAATATAGTAATTGGCCCAAAAAAGAAGAATGGGGTACTTCCTCACCATGTGAAACTATAAAAAGAGGATCCCCTAATTAATTTGGGTTTTTCCTGTTAGCAGGGCTGAATGGAAAGAGGAAAGGAAGAGGAAGTTGGGAGACAGAGTCAGAGAAAATGACAAGAAGGATAAAAAGCTCATTCACAACTGTGTAAACACTCCAGCGACAGCGACACATCTCACAACCTGTATTCAAATTCAAATGCCTCTCTTCTTAGCCTCCAGTCATTCTTGACACTCCTGTCACTCCATCCCGTGACAGTCCGGAGAGATGGTGTGGCGTTCAATTATCCCCCTCTTTACAGGACGAGTGCAGCAACCTTGGCCACCCCAGCTTAACTTTAAATGAATAACAGGAGGCTTTTATGTGAAATGTGAAACAGTACAGCACATGACAGGCAATTACTCTTGGTGATGTCAGTCTGTCAAAAGGTCACTCCCTCCGCCATTGTTGTTATGCACTGCTCCTCCCGTTGACCCGACTTTTGACAGACATTTCTTTAGAGTTTAGGCCGAGCGTTGCTGATGGTTTGTGGCCGTGTCTGGACAGAAACTCAATATGAGTCAGTGCTAGTATGAATGAACTTGAAGAAAGAGACAGAGGGAGGAGGAAAAGAATGCAAAGGAGGTTGAGAGAGAGAGACAACAGCTTTAGAAGTGACACAAAGGGGGAGACAGATTTAAAAATGACTTCCAAAGACACAGGGAATAATTTTTGTTCCAGGGTTGTAGTGAATTCCAGCGATGGTTTATTCATGCCAATGTCTTTTAATTTCTATTTACATGCATAAAGTATTATTCCACAGTTAGTAACGTCCAATTCCTCCGAGACATCTCAGACTGCATGATGAAATCTTGAGTGACAGTGGAACACTATGGTTGATTTCAAAAGCGCTGCATCATTTAGGGAGAGAAGGAAAGCCCTGCTGCTTTATAAATACAAACACAAGCGGGCATCTTGGAGACACAAGCAGCAGCGTCCTTTTTTGGATTTTTGTCAACGTAACTGCATCAAATTTCCCAATTGGGCATTGAATAGCAGTTCATCTCTTCCATAAAAAATGGGAAAATCTCTTTTCCCCTGGGCCCCAATTAAAACTTCCTTTAGCAAAGTGGCAGCTTTTTATCCCCTGATTTTTCCCAATGTTTCTTCGCCACATCTTTTAGTGCAAGAACGAAACAGCGGGCTATTAGAAAGCGAGACCCAAGTGAAGGAGGAAAGACGGGACAAGATAGGCTAGAAGACGGAAATAGCAAGAAAGTTATTAGTCATGCATTAGTCACAAATTATGGAATAATTTCAAATGTTAAAACTTTCTATCTGGTATTTAGAGTCATGATTATTCAGTTTGCTTGAAACTTAGGGAATGAGTGGACTGCTTATGTAGAACAATAGTTTAGTTTTAGGAGTATATAATGCCACAAAACCAAAAAGCAGCTGCAAGAGATCTTTTAAGTTCAGCTATGATAGAGCATCGTAAGTATAAAGTGCCTGAATGAAGTAGAAGTGATTTCGAGCTCAACATGCGCATTGACAGTTTGTCATATTTCAATCACAGTAAAGATTTTGATCCAGTTGTAAGCTCACTGCTGATCCAGACAGATAGCCCAGATGTTTATATTCACAACATGACACTCAAACTCAGACTGGAGCTGAGATTTTAGTTGATTGATTTAGTGCAAGTATATATAGTGTTGGTCTATATTTGGGCATGCACATTTCTGCCTGCACGTCTCACAGAGTAACACTTCAAGTACAGTCAACTTAAAAATCCCTACATGTTTCTGCTGCTTTGATGAAAGGCAGCAAGCTGTGCGATGATTAGTTATGCTTGTGGGGTTGGGATGGCTGGCTAGATGTCTGTGCTTTCTTTTCGCTATCTTGGTAAGCCAACAGCTCAGCTTGTTGTTTCTCAGAATACAAAGTTTCCATCTGGACCATACCATCAGATTCAATTACTGGCACAAAGCCCATAACAGCACAAAGCACACAGCATTCAATAACAGATGGAAATAAATAATATGAGTTAACTTAAAAAGAAAAGGGATTTCTAAGATAGTGGAATGGGCTCCCGGGGTATTTTGATTAAAAAATATCATCTGATTGTTTGTTTGTTTGATTATGATTTGCAGCAGTGTAAAAACTTATAAAGAATAGAGATTTGCTCTTACTCGCAACTGGAGCCAAATATCATTTTGCCCCTGTGAACCTTTAGAATTGGACATACAGTAGCTTCAATCGAGCAATTTACGACAAGAATGTGAAAAAGCTGTCATCTGTGTTGTCTGCGGCTGGTTGCTTTCATTGTGATAGTAGAACAAACGAAAAGAAGAAAAAATGTTTTTAAATGTGTTAAATTTTGAGGGAGATGTGCTCTTAGTGAATCATACTTTTTTGTAAATTTGTAAAACGCTGGAATATCTTCAGAAAAATTTTTTGTATTGCACTGGAAATGACAGAGTGACAACATACTATCAAAACCCTCATCAGCACTTCTCTCCATGCTTTTAAATGTTATTCTCTGGACAGGAGAGAGAAATAAAGGATCATTTATAGTTGTTAATTTAAATAGTGTATGTGCGATTTGCACATGGACTGACTGGCTTACTAACTTACATGTGGATGCTGGGAAATAACAAACTCATGGTAGTTTAGATGCTACAAACAGGCAGCAAGGCAATTGTCACACACTTCACCTGCTACTAGGTTGTAGACACAGTCACAGTCAAAAGAAAGTTAATTCTAATGCTTAAACTTTCACCAGACTTTAATGTAACTTTTGGAAATCAAGCTAGCGGTAAGCTGAAGCTCAAATTCAGCCTTTCCCACTTGTACTTTTTCGGTGTTGCACTACACTACACAGTGTCAGTCACAGTAAGATCCAAACTTAACTGTGAATTTCTTTTCACATTCACATTCAAGTCTTCATCTTTTATTATTTCTTTCCTTTTCTTCTTTATTGTGAATGTTGTCTCAGCTAATGCAGGGATCAGGAGCGTGTTAGTCAGTAATAGTGACATCTGAAGCCACCAAAAGACCTGAAGTGCATTGATTGACAGCAATGAGATCCCACCCCTTGATGTTTGCCTTCCCTGATTGGTTAAAAGGGTGAGCCTCACGCAAAGCGCTGCCAGACTACTGAATGAGTCTGATTCACAATATGTTTGGACAGTACCTCTCCACATATAGGCTACATGATGTGTCTTTATGACTGCAATTTTGTAAATTTGATGTTGGTTCTTAAACCTATAACTGAATGAAGTCTGTCAAGTTTAAAGTTGATAACTGAGGAGCTGTTTTCATCTGTTACCTTGACTGCAGTCGACTGATCATGTAATTCTGAGCAATGGAGTAAATGGAGCTAAATAGAGCCAGGGGGAGGAGACTGGCTTTAGCATTTTAACCACTCTAGTGTAAGAATAGTCCAAAGAATATAAACATGCTACAGATGTAGTCTCAGGTTCTACTGGAACCTTAGGAGCTGCTATCGATTTAGGACCTGTGCTTGTTATCCATGCCTGTGAATCACTGTTTAATCCTTGCATACATTTGAAAGCAGCGACAACTTCAGATTGAACGAACTCAAAATCAAATTCGAAGTTAACATACAAAACCCACAAAACGCTTGCATTTATCTAAACTTTCCTGTAGCACCGCAGCTTTCAAATTCTCTATTGTAGCTCTCTACAGCATGTAAACACTCCATCAGTTTGAAACTGACATATTAACGACATTGATCCACAGCTATTTCACTCCAGCACTGATAAGAGAGCCACCATTGCGCCACATAAATGAAATCAGGGACCATATCTCACACTAGTACAGGACGCATTATGAAATATAGAGGCAACCATGCAAGCTACTGTGTTAGTACTGAAATGTGTGTGTTGCAGAGAATGTGACAGCAGGGATCAGATAGCAGTGAATTCATCCCAGACTGGATTTAGAGTCTGACTGATATAAGGGTGGAAGGCGGAGATTGTCTCAGATATTTATTGACTGCAGCGCTTATGGAATCAGCGGTGGTGATGCCAGCAGCAAAGGAAACTTTTGTGCTTTGTGATTCCACCATTCCAAACTTGCACTGGATTGGACTTCTTTCACACAGCTTGATGAAACAAAGATTGCCTTCGTGTAATTTCCCACAACACAATACTCGCGCTGTATTGAATTGCCTTGCAAAAGATGTAATCATATTCCATGCTTGAATTGTACATTCTCCTCAAAAGTCTGTCCCTTAAAGCCACTGATTTGCTGCTTGTGAGCAGATAATTACAGTTGTCAGAACCACACTCGATCAAGTCAACAACCACACTATGCCACCCCTTTGTGAAGGTTCTGCAGAGGGTATCTCAGGATGTGAGATCTCTGAATACTGTCATTTAAGATTAAACCATTGCCACTCTAGCTTTAGTAGTGATGGGGCAGGGGGATAGACCGCAGGGAGAAAAGATGTCTTTGCAGGACAAGTTAAGAATGCAGTGACAGTATATAACAAAAGGTAGCATGATAAAAACGAAAACGTTCACTGGTTGTTCTGTTGCTTTTTATGCATGACTGAGTGTACTGCATGCAAACTTTGCACAACCTTCCATATGCACTTGCCTAGGGTAACAACACAGTTTGTCACCAGGAGTTTATGTCCTAACAAGTCTTTGTCTCTGTAGTCAGATTGAGGCAAAAGTCTTGCATGGACAAGCAGCCTAGAGAGCAAGTCTGATTAACTAGAAGAAGCCAAGCCCTCGCCAGACCTTTCCCAAGACCTTTTCCTGTCTCCCCCCTTTCGCTACTGGAGACAGCTGAAGACAAAACCTTAGGTGCCTGGCCTTGAATGTAGAACAGTCATCTAACAGTAAACACTGTGGGACTATGGAGCTGTATTTAGCAAGGACATTGCATCACATTTTTCATATATACAGTAAGTAGGCACACAAACAGCCCCACAGGCATGCTCCTGATTTTCCAGCCCTCTTCAGTTTATTTCTACATCCTGCCGTTTGTTTATTTGTTAGGAAAATTGCCTCCAAGACTAGCATGGCCTGTGCATATTACCATCAAGGTGGTGCTACACAAACACATTTGAGGAAACACACACAGTATAGTACACTGGTGTATTTGCATGAAGCCAAGTTCATCAGTTTCTCAACCTCTTGTCACCTTCTGATTTCCTCCCCGGCCTCTTCTATTACCTCCACCAACAGGAAACCTGTCATACATCTTGACAGCAGTGCGCGTTTGCCAGCACAGCAAAAGGTTGGAATACTAAACAGGTTTATACGATGCTTCTATACGGGCTGGAAACAAGGATGAATTATACATATATTTGGAGATCACTGTGAACATGTGCGCGGTGAGGAAGAGAAAAACAAAGCAGAAAAGGGTGGAGGTTCATTATGTAGAATCAGTTGTCAATTTAGGTGGCCTCACATTCACCCATTCCTCTTCCTGTCTGCAGTGCCTTCCGTCAACTGGACTTGTTGAATTTGGATGTATTATTGTTTGTTCCCTCCCACCGTCTCCCTTAGTCAGTCCCTCTGATTGCAATCGGAGTTCCAGTTTTCCAGCATTAAGTATGCAAGTCCTGCTGCATGTGGTGCAGTCACTATCAGCAATCAGCAAATGCCACCATCTTTTGCCTTTTTCCTGCAGACAGGATAAAAAAAAAAACAAAAAAAAAACAGCCAGTGCAAACAGACTGAACACAGACAGGTGGGAAAAACAGAAAGCAAAGATGCAGGCAGGGAGGCAATTACATGCAGATACATTCTTCACAAATCTTACGTTGTTGCGTTACAGGCCTGAATTCCTGAATGTTTGCGTTTGCTAAACCAGGCCTGCAGTTTTAAGAAATTATAAACAGTGCCTAATTAATGAAAATGCAACTGCTCTATGAACATCTCTGAATGACTGAATGGCTACTAACAGGTTGACAAGATTTATGTCTAAACCTCCTCTAAGGAAGCAAAATTAAAAAAAAGAGATTCTGGTGGTTTTGCAGAGATTAAAGTTGTTGTTTTTTTTACTGACAGATGCATGTTGTCTGTCGCTTAATGAAAACATTAGCACTTGTGCTTTTATCTTCTGAAAAGGCAGACATCACTAAAGATCACAGCTATCACAAGAAGCTGCCGAGCTCCTACAGATTTCTCAATCTCACACACTGATGAGCTCTACGTGTGCCTCCAACTGTGCCAGCTACAGTCAAGCTTGAATTTAAATAACTTTGCTTCTGAGTTGCACAGTTGAGTAGGTTAGTGTACTTTGTTCTTTGAGTGATTCGTTTACTTGATGTGTTTCTATTTAGAAAGGAAAAACACGAGAGGAAAAAATATCTCACTTCCTTGACTTTTGACAACTTAACAGATAGTTTCTGTGTGTTTTAGAATCACAAAAAAAGAAAATCTTTGTGGCACCTGTTTGTTTTAAATCTAAAGGTAAAGCCAAAAAAGGTGTATATTTCCTTTCTTGCCAAAATTTATAGTTGATATCACTCTTCTATAAAGCAGCTATAAAGCAACCAGGAACTTATTCTCAGCAAGAAAGCAAATAAACATATAACCCTATGCGATTCCTAGCAAACAAAATCGACTGATGTTGTTTAAATTCAATACTGCAATAATAACATTTCATTGGGTTGCCCACAGCCTAATTACCCCTTTTGAACCTCAATATGAACCAACAACCTTTCATCTATTAATGGAGAGGCTTTCATTTTACATTTGAGTATACTTCTCCACAGCAATGAGGCATGCACATATCCAGAAACCTTACAGAAATACCACTTTGATCTGCCCACAACAGGAGAGTAGCACAGGCATAATGGCGTGATCACCTCTCCAACCCCCTCTCATCCACTCCCTGGAATATCACTCTGACAGTAGTCAATGAGCAAAGCGTTGTATCAAGAGTCAATAGTGGAAAAGGGCAGCACTGAAAAGAAAGAATTACCGAGTCAATGATTTGACCATTACTGTGAGATTAGCATTAGCTGAATTGGTTAAAGTGCTTCAATGCAGACTCAAAACAAGGACCATCCCAGAGAAATGCTCTTGTGAAAGAAGGTTGTAAGTCAGCGGGTGGAGCATTTGTTGTATGCTGCAAAAGAATAGCTAAAGACATTGTTTTGATTAGCAGTTTGACCCCAGAGATGGACTTGGCTCACTCATCATCAGCGAGAGACTTGAGGGAAGCGCTGGCATTCAGACCAGAATCCTTGGCAGCCATTTCACTCAGCAGGGATCAGCTGCCTGCCAGAACAGATTACACTGAGGATACTGACGCCGTCTCAGAAGAACGTTTTGACAGCTGACCTCAAAAAGGTGATCTCTCATGGAAAGACCAGTGCACCACAAAGAAGTGGAGTTAATGTTAATTCATATTTAATGCAGTATATTAGGTTTTACATTGCTTTGGTGGACTGTATTGTATACTAACGGAGTTAAGTATGGAATCCAATTTAATGCATGTTTACACCTGATCATTACAAATACTTCGTCTTTTCAGCAAATGGAAATCTGATTAAATAAACTGTGGATGCATCTGGACGTTATTTTGATATTTGATAAATAATTGAAATCATTTTAAGTAAAAATAGCAATAGTTGGATGGTGTGAAAAATTGTTGGACGGTGTGAAAAGAAATCTGACGACATCAATTAGTGCTCCGTGATTTTGGGATTTTTACACTTTTTACAGTTCGTCCTTAACAAATTAACATACATTAAAAGTAACTGTAAAAGTAGCTGCAGCCCTAATATATATATATATATATATATATATTCTTCAATGTATAGATATATACTGTATACTGTCTATTTGTGTGGATGTAGGTGCATACATATTTCAAAAGGTCAGATGTTCCACTGTCTTACTTCTTCATAGGTGGTAAAGAAAAAAGAAACGGCTGTTAATTAGACAGCACATGTAATATGTTTATTGTGTATATGTGTGGCCACAAGACACTTTGTCCACATGGTTAACTCCCAGAGCTTAATCACATACAGTGTACAGTGAAGTGGAGAATATTCTCTGGTGGCACAGGACACATCCTGCTAATCACAGAGAGGGACAGAGCTGGAGTCAGCAAGGAAAAAAGACACAGAGAGATTTAAAACAAAAGAAACACCCATTCACCTGCCTAGTAGAATAGCATGACCCTAAGTGCTAATGAATAGAACGCTCTAACACAGCCAATTAGTAGCAGTGCTTGTTAAAGCAGACACTTAAAGCATGCTGTGCCAGGATACATTGGCCTTTCATGGCTGCTTTGGGGCTATTGATATGAATGTTGAAAAAAAAAATGCTTTGTGTCTAATCAAGCCCCCTCCCCTCTACTATGGTATTCTGTTCTGGAAAACTATTTCATTTTCAGTGAGCAAATAAATGAAGGTCAGCCAGCCGAACAGATATCACACAGCACTCATCTGCCGTCTACTTGCCACTTCAGCTTTTGTCTTTTACCAGCTTTGAGATAAAGGGAATGAACGAAGAGCGGGAGACAGCGAGTAGAGAGGATGCTTGAAGGGTCGAAATGCAACAGTGAATGAAGGTGGTGGTGGTGGTGGTGGGGGGGTGTCTGTTGGAGGGTGAAGCTGCGAGGGAAGATAGAGCTGAAGATGAGAGCAGGACAGATAAGCAAACAGGTGGGTACATATGGAAAGAGGAAAGAGAGGAGAAGAGAGGAGAGAAGCAAAAAGAAGACACTGAATAGTGTAGACAAACTATCAGGGAGTAGCAGAGTTAGACAGGGAAGATTTGGCACAGTAGAGGGAGTACGGAGGCAGCGCCATGGTGAGATACCTCATGGGAGGATGACACATATCTAATTCCCTAGGGAGTGAAGGAGTGGGGCCACACAGCCCTGCTGATTGACTGGCAGTGTCTCGGCCTGTCATTCACCATCCACTCACACTCATCAACACTGGCTGGGCTCCCAGCGATGAAGCCAAGGGCAGAAAGCGGCACTGCACAATAAGATTCACCCACATAAAGCTGTTCTATGCCAAACGACTGCGCCGCATAAAGGAAGCTTTTAAAATATGCGATTCCCCTGTCCTCAGCTCTTTTTCAATAAACATCCATGTTATTCTGGCAAGACATCTGAGAGCTTTCTGATATAAACAAACAACATTTAATTTGGCGTCATCTGCAGGGAAGGAGTTTGCTGGAAATTTGCAGTTTATAACTTGTAAAAAAATAAATACTTCCACGTGCCAAGTCAACCAGCACTCCTCTTCTATTTGTACAAAGAGAAGCACATTTTCCCTTGTTTCAGTCCCCCCTCTGAGTTAAGTAAGGGTGAGTCATAGAGTAGTTAAACATGTTCCATCTCCTCCTTTTCTTGGTCCACAAATACTAAATATATGGTTATTAATTATTACACAGCCTCTGCTGCTCAATCCAAACATCCTGAATACAGTGGCTGAATGACTCACCGGACTGGAGCTGTCCAAGGTGCTGCCAGAGAGAGTACATCACACCTCTCACCCCTGCAGCCCACCAGTGGCATCTGAGGGACCAGTGTGATAATACTGCACTCTAGTGGTCAAAACATGTGTTACTGTGCCATTCATAAATGTTTCCATCACCATCTAGTGGATATTGTAGGCATCACATTGTTTCATGACTGTAAGAACTCAGATGGTGCTTGCATGCACACATAGACTTAGTACTGCAGTGCTGTTTTAAGATGGACGTGCTGCGAGACATTTCAGTCTAAATGATAGGTTCACTATTTTTCATATTTTTATTCATTATTATTCAAATATTTCTTAATTCAATATTTAGATGCCCATGTAAACAATGTTGTGGAAAGTATTGCTTTGTCTGTTCATACAGGACATGAAAACGGTCCTAATGCTCTGTTGGTGTAAGTGAAACAACCACAGAAATGTAATATAATGTACATTTTATCTAAATTTAACCTGATTAAAAAAAATCAGGTGGTTATCTTTAAAGTTAAAGTTGAACTTTTTTTATCTTTTGTTTCACTGGATTTGTCTAACACCACTGAAGCCTTTTATTAACTTAAGGTAAAGGTTCAAATACATTTTTCATCAAAGGATGACAGTAACTTATAAGCACATTACGATTACAACAAGAAAAACCACATCATGAGTCTAACTCTCTTGAAAGCAACCTTACAACTCTGTCTGTCTATCTTTTTTTGTTCAATACATTTTTGTAATGTTACAAACTGATTCAATCTGAATGCTGTTTCTGAGCATCTTCCACACTTATTCTTCTCACTGACATTGATATTTTCTATACTCTTTATGTAAATGTAAGTATACTGAGTCTGCAATTAGCCTATAAAATACTCAGTATGTGTTGGCTTTTTTTTTTAATTATTGTAGCATTTAATCTCCTCTAGTTGCTTTCTCCAAATTCCCTGACTTCAGTAACCTCAATTGACGCTACAGCCTTTGTGTGGGCCTCTAAGGCAAAGTCAGCTCTCAGTTGTCACAGTTACTATCTGCAAAGCCACATTTGTGGTTTTTATATCCCTATTCATTTATCCTTGAAGCAACACATTCTAATGTGACAAACATTCCCTTTTATAAATCTGCTTCATTCCTGAGTGAAAATTGATAATTTCTTTGAGTGTGCATAGTCTTAAAAGATGCTAAATCCCATTTTGAAAATTAAATGGTTTTGCTCTGAAGCGCCAGAGAATGATATGCACCAGTGTAGCCTGTGGGGAGTTACTGTGCGGAAATAGTCGGTCTGCATTAGACAGAGACAATTGATCAAAACAGACTAATTAATGTATGTGTTTTACATATATTCATTTCCGTATCAAATATTAATGAAAATAAATGTATTTGTTTTTCAAATGAGCACAAGGCTATCAAATATTTCAGACACACCTCATTAAAGATACAGAGCCAAGAGCGAACATGCATTTTTAAAGGGCCACGATTCACAATGGCACATTTCAGAGTTGGCTGCTTAGTAGTGTGGCCCAGATCAGCCATGCAGAGGGCTGAGTGTTCAAGGAGATCAAGGCTCTTGTAGAAGAATCTGAACCTCCTGCGTTCTTTATAGCAGACATAAAAGTAGTTCTTAGCCTCTTCGTGTCATGCAGCTCTTTAAGAGATTTAACAGACTCAACATTAGCACAATTACACTGAAACCTTTAGTAAATCCTCTGTACTGAATATTTTCAGCTTAGGAATATACACCTAAATCTCTTCCTTATTCGCATAGGTACAGAGAGGCAATAATAAAAATACTGTAATGATCCAAACGAAACCGTGTCAGACTGCTGAGCAGTTAGTCCTTTTTGTATCAGTGGCAGTTGTCGGGGATTAGCAATAAAGGAAATACAGCTGCAGACAGACTGTGGCTCTACCCTTGGCACCTTGCTAAAACTCATTTAGGCCCTACCTTCATGGAGGTTATTTCGCTCTGTTGGTCTACAACTTTCTGTGTATCACAATGCAGTTCAACAGCACCACAAACTCCAAAACGTTGGGTTGGACGAACACATCTTACAACAGCTTCAAAAATGATAAAGTGAAAGTGCACTAATGTTTAAACATTTGGAGTAACACAAATAGGGGTGTCTGTGGACACACAAGGCCACACAAAATCAATTAACAGGAACAAGCCTAAATTGCAAGACACTACAAGTCAGTTAACAGAAACAATTTCAAGACACAGTCTGACAGCATAGGCTGCATTAGTAGCCCATACATCAGTGCAATAAAAAAGGGCTAGCACTGTTTGCTATCTTGGTATGTACTCTTTGGGACCATTAAATAAAAAATCATATTCAATGTATTCCCTTTGTTAAACTTAAAAGCAGAGACAGTGTGCTGGTAAATATGAAAGTATAGAGTGTAAGTGACCATTCACACAGGAGTTGATAAGGAATGCAATAATTCCTTTTTTCCTTTGTCCAATCGTAGAAAGGAGCAAGGAGATTTATTGCAGTCTGGTTGCCATCTTGTCTGGTCTCAACGTTCAGCTGATAATAATCATGAATTTGGAAAGTAGTGTGGAAATTGTGCCTGTGCAAACACAGACTTGTTGGTATTTAGTACTTCAGTGTATTTAACTGTGTACTTTAGGAGGGAAAGTAATCATTGGTTATAAACATAGTTTATTCTGTCTGAAAATATTACATGATAGGAACATGACAATAACTATTCTCAGCTTTTGTGTATTCTATTGTGACTATATTTTTAGACCATTAAACAAAGTTTAAACAGACTGAGCAGACATTTTGACTTGTCATAAAAAATAAAGCTTTGTTCTGCATTTACAAGAGCAAGATTGGAGGTGCAGGTTACAGATACATTTGAGATTAGTAAAAGAAAGTGTCTATACAGTAAATTGAGGTGATTTAGTAGTGGATATTCTCTGTAGATGTGGGCCAGTTGAGTCTAAAGCAAACAAGGCAGAATGCCCAGAAAGGTTAAAAAAACTAATTTACGCGCTGACCAGTTAAAACTGGCACTGTGGGTATTTAACAGCTGTATTTATTATGCAAAATATTACATATACACTTCTTCTTCCCAAATTACAAGACGAGTTTATGCAACAGCTGAGGAAGTAACACAGAAACCAGCAGCCGTGTCTTGCTACCAATTCATTAGAAACAGCTTTGTGGCTTTACGGACAGTCACAACATACTGAGTCATTTATCTTCTAAGCTGAATCAATTACAGCACCATTAAGAACCTGTTAGCTCTTAGTGACCCCTATTGACGGGGAGCATGGCACACAGCGGCAGCCTGGAATATACTAGAAAGTGCACGTGATTTGTCTAAAACCCTTAACTAAACATGTCTCTCTCCATCTAAACCACTGAGAACTCCTGTTGTCTACTTTCACTTACCAATGGAATAAACTCAAGCTTCTGTAGAGGCAATTAAAATCTGCTTTTGCTGTTATGCTGTAACTAGAACCTGGGACTTCAAATGTATATGGATGATATTCAAAACAGGCTATGCAGCACTGAACACACGCTAATTTTTTGTGGATCTGCTACACTGTTGCAGGCAGAGACAATAACTGACAAACTGAATCAGCGTCAGTGCTTATTCAGTCAAAAAAAGCCAAACTTCATTGTCATGTAAATGTATTATATTATTTCTCTCTGGCAATGATTAAAATATGTGGAACAGAAAAAAATATTAATTATCTAAGGACTAAAAGGACTCTTTGACTGCAGACACATTTTGTTGCAACCTCAGACTGCTGATGGAGGTTTGTGTTGTTACATTTGGACCCATTCATTTCTTTTCACCTTGCTTTCAACACGACATTATTTAAACAGCAGAGGGGGCACTTTCACTAGGTTCAGGTAACGACTGGAGTCGTGATTACCAGTTGTGGTTGTGAGTCATTTCTCAATACCATGGTGTCCTGTGCCTTCCACGTGGTGCTGAGTCACGATCTACCAGGGGAAGAGACATGTAGGTCAGGCTTTGACAGACGGGCTTAATGAGAACACATTGTTTATCACCAAGTGCAAGGTGATGGCATTGTAGCTCATGTTTAAGAATAAAATGGAAGACACTTAACTATAATGAATCTATTGAAGACCTGAAAAAAGGTAGACCAACAAAAACATTAATGGAGCCTGTGGTAGTGTAGACAAAGTTCACAGCCATATGTCCAACAATATTAATCTTTATCTTCAACTGAGACAGAAAAAGAGACATTTATGCTTTGTATTTCAATTTATTTATCTTTAAAGAACCAATACGAATTGGGGATGTTTTCAAAATGGGTACAATGATAAAAAAACTGACCATTTTCATTCCTCTCCACCTTGTCTTTTAGATTGGATCTTAGGCTCTGGGTGTATAAATGTATGCATATAAAGGGATGTCCTATTATAGCCCCATTAGGGAGAATGAATGAAAGCAGGAGAAGTACCTGTTGTAGGAGATGTTACTTTCGTCCCCCGGTTTACTTGTCTGGATGCATGTACGTGTGCGTGTATGTGTGTAAGATCATCAGCAGGGTTAGGTGGGCTTATCTGAGGTGGACTGATTATTGCACTCCAACAAGATAAAAAAAAAAAGGAAAAAAAGGAAAAACATGGCTCTCAGAGGATAACAAAGTGTCCTTGCCCCTGCCTGACTCATAACTGCCACACATAGCATATCTTGTGAATAAATATTGCAGACATCTTCAAACTCTGTGAACCCCTAAACTGAAAGTGACCATAAGCAAGTGAATGGTAAATGAAAAACATTACTGCATTTTTAGGTGAACCTTTTAAGTTTCTGTGCAAAAGAAAAGGGAAATAAAAACCCAGAACAAAACACCCTGATGACAAAATGGACAGTAACAATATGTGTTTAAAGTCTAAAAATGTTTTTAAAAGTTACATTATTCTGGCCTAATCATATAACAATTAATAGAAATAAAAATCAAATATCATTTGACAATGCATCTTTTCATGTTTGTGTAAAAATAAAAAAAATTCACAAAATGGAAAATGTTATTCCATGATTACAAGTGAAACAAAAAAAAGAAAATAGAACAAGATGGACTTGAGTTGAAAATAAAATAAAATACAAATCTAGCCCGTGGTTGTACAGTATAACCGGGAGTCGGGCCTATCTGTGTGCTTTGACCTTCCATTCATTGGTTCGGCTGGTGGATCCCCAGATCTGGATTCATTCACTCGATCACTCGCTTGCTCTCTGATCAATTAACCATGACTCAGTGTTAACAAATCATCACAATAATTACTGATAGCACTCTCATTTTTTTAATCTCCCCTTGGTGGAAGATTCCCTACAAGATGTGCATAAGAAAGATGCACTGACAGGCAGCCTACTGCACGCAGCAGTTGTGGCCGTTGGTATCCTTGAAGCGCAGACGCATTTTAGGTCTGTATTTCTCGAGGTAAAGAAGCTGTTTGGCGTTGAAGGCTCCACGTCTCTTCCTGTAAAAAGCATAAATAAAAATTAAGGGTGGGAATTAAAACAACTTTATCCCACAAATGAGAACATCACACTAATGTAAAAATTATATAAATAAATAAAAACTAGTCATTATTGTAGGTCCACATTTTCAAAAATGCATTCAATTGACTTTCTAGGTAGCTGAGTGGATCAATCACTACTCTGATGATTATAAGACAACAGTTAGCAGCCAGTTAGCTAAGCACAAACCTGGCAACAAGGCAGAACAGCTGACTTGGCTCTGTCTAAAGACAACAATATCTGCCTCCTAGCACTAACTATTGAACACATATCTTTCTTGATTAATCTGCACAAAGCGTAAGAATAGTTTGCCATTCTTCACCTTTGTGTCTAGTGATACTACCAGAGTCTAAAATTACAGTTAGTAGTATTTTGAGCAAAAATGTATAACTGATTTGCCCATAAATAAAAAAAGGAATTTCGAATTTGACTAACTATATGCTTTTTTGCATGCACTGTTTTTCTATTGTTTTACACCAATCCCACCACTTGCTTACAGCCTTTATTAAAACGTAGCAAAGCTACTTACTGCCTTATAAACTGCACAGCATCCTCGTACTTCATCCCACATTCAATGAGGGCTAAGGCCACCAAGACTGGAGCTCTGAGAGGTAAAGAAATCCGGTGGACCAGTTCATAGAGACAGTGAGTCGGAGATGGAAAAAAAGAAGAAGAGAAGATTAAATGCCAAGGTCCACATGGTTCCATGGTAATATGGTGGGAGAGGGGAAGTAGGGGGTTTAAACCTGGGAAACTGGCCTGGGAAATCAACAGGGGTGTACAAGTTCACTGTTGCCCTGCTGGGGCACTGTGCTCACACCCTGAGCCACACACACACACACACGATAACTTACAGTAAGACAAACTTCTCCTTTATCACCAGAGGAGAGAGAAATGAGAAAAAATAAATAAAAATTCTTTTCTTTTCCTCTGCTGATACAGAATTCGCTTGGTGGGTTGTTTCACAGCAAAAATTAATGAAGTATGTAAGGAAGAAATGACAGAAAAAAAGAAGAAGAAAAACAACAGTGTGAAAGAAGGAGTGAGATTATTGTTAAAGAAAGTACCAGAAACAACATCGCACATAGCTGTAGCCTCCCACACTGAGGGCCTTAACAGAATGTTGTGAAGTACATCAGACTGTAAGGCTGTTGGCTGATGCCTGCAGTAAACAGAGATGAATTCAGAAAATGCCAGTCTAACCAATACTGGGAATTATACAACCTCTGGAATGCCGCAGCAATGCCAAACGCTGGAAGCCATTGAAAACCGATTGGCTTATTGTGACTTTGTGGTCAGAAAAGACAGTTTCACACTAGCTTGCCGACGTCACGTCCTTCTGCCGCCTTTGTTAACACGCTAATGTTGTTTAATCAGCACAGCTCGTCTGTAATTTGCAGTCACATCAGCGTGTGAATATGACTGTGCATATCTGCACATCAACTGTGCAGTCTCGTGACCAAGAGACAGATAAAATTCAAAATGTATTCAGTCACGAAAGAGCAGGGACAGAAGTACAGGTACAATGCTACATGTTTAGCATACACTAAGCTGTGTAGTCAATACTGAAGAAGCAACAAGTGGTAAAAAGGCAGGAGGAAGGCTGAGAGGAGGCAAGATTATTTACACACACACACTTCAAAGTGAAGTAAAATACTGTGTGTGCTGACTGTTACAGGTGGTCTGCATCTTTACTTTGCTAATGGGGAGATGAAAGAGCACACTAACCAGATAATACTAACAGAAAGGGGAAACAGATGATGAGAGATTAGGTCATAGGTGCCACATTACACAGGAGAGAATATGTTAGTTTGCGTGCTGCTTCCTCCAAATCGATGTTAGATGAAAAAAAGACAAGATGTTTGGGATAGCCTGCTGCTATTGTGACTCAAGATTGTGGTTAGTTGGGTAAATAGCAGAGAACAACAGTACAGATTCAACAATGGATTAGTCACATCCCTCGACAGACAAACACAGCTAGCTACTCACCGGCCAAGCCCTGCAACACAGTGGACAGCAATGCAGCAGCCAGGCTCCTCTCGAAACTTTGTGTTCACCAGCTTGAGCCAGTCGTCCACAATCTGAGTGGGAGGAGGGGCACCATCATCAAAGGGCCAGTCCTATAGCAGAGAAAACAAGAAAGAGTTTTAACCTGGAAAGAATCAGAAAATCATAAGAAAGGCTACCACAACTATACATATGACTATCAACTCTTACCAGGACATGTATCCCTTCCTTCTCTACTGGAGCCTTATCATAGGTGGCATCACACACTCTAACCAGCGTGTTCACCTCAAACTTTTTCAGCTCCTGGAAGACATCAAGCGAGAGACGATGTAAGGACTTACAGAACGGACACACACGGATACAGAAATACAGATGAGGACATACCTCGGTGAACTTGTTAAGCGTGGCATTGGTGGGGTTGTGGGTGATGAGGAACCTCATGCACTCGTAGGCAATCTCGACTGCAGCGGGGCGGTTCATGTTGGCGAGACGGCTTAAAAAAACAATTACAATACAATACTCTTACAAAAAAAAAGCAACTTTTGGCTCAGAAGTCAGCAAAGACTGCTAGGTGGCTTATGTATTCAGGAAAGGGTAGAATAAATAAAAATGACAACACGTGGAGGATGGTTTAGGGGGACAACAGGTGTTCAACTATGGGATGATGTACACAGAGAACACAGGGGAACAAAAAGTATAAACTAGTCCACAGTACTCTGCGATGTAAAAAATGAACAGAAAACAAAAAAAACCCCAAAAAGATTTGGAATTAAAAAAATAAAAAAATAAATGATGAGACTATCCAGGAGTCATCCAATCAGTTTACCCCATTCAGGAGAGCTGTTTGTGATTGGCTGTTCAAGGAGAAAGTGGAAAGCAAATATTTTTCGTATTGGTTGGGACAGGACAGGGCAGTCGGGCCGAGGACTACGCAGTATCCCAGTGGGCCTTCGGATAAGTCAGCAGTTCCTACTATGCTGGCAGTCAGGGAGGTTTCCGGGTGGCGTAGTCCCTTGGTGGGCGGCCGATTCACTTCTCCACAGAGGTGAGGTGCTGTGCCTGGCAGAATTCTCCGCTCACACACGCCATATAGGTACGGCTCAAGTCAACACAGAAACCCTGCGGAGAGAAGAAAGTGCACACAGTTATTGCTTTGATGATATGAACATCAGGATGTGAAAGAGTCTCAAGTGTCCGACTGTAAGAACCATTAATAATTGAGTAACAGACAAGTTTAAACAGCAACTTTTACCAATATATATATAAAAAACAAGGTGTCTGTTTGTGGATCATAAAATACTTAATTATTCATATTATAGAACACTGTTCATTTGTCATAATGATGGTTCTTATATCTTGTTAGTTAGGCTTGGTTAACAGGGTGCAGATCTGAGCTTTAATTTGAATAACTTAAAATAAACTGTGTTGGATAAAATCATAATTTATACATCAGCCCTACTCCCAAATCATAGGCTTGATTTTTTACAATCATTTTCTCAGCCCGTGCTCACTCCAGACTCTTGATTTACTGAAACATAATCTGCAGTATGCTCAAAGAGGTAATAATGGCAGCTGTATCTTAAACCTTTATGTTTAATTACACCTCTATACTAAAATTATTGTATCATCAAATAAACGTATCATCTTGACAGTTTCTAATTTTCAGCCTTAGTAATGCGTCTGGTATGAACGGACTGAAACTTATGTGTGAAAGAGTATGGAGTCCACACACAGACACGCTTTAAAAGGGTGTCTTGCCAGAAAGGTAAGGTCTTATCTTTCACTAGCCAGAGAGTGGTCACTGTGCTAAGTCCTTGACAGTCTAAACCCAGCCAACGAAAACTGTCTGGAACCATCTCAGAGCAACGTAAGAGGGGAGGTAGGAAAAGGGGAACGAAGGTAAAAGGAGACTAGAGGGAAAGTGACGAGAGCTGGCTATCACTATGCCAACTACGTATCCAAGTAGTGGGAGGGAAATTAACAGAAAGGGCTTGGACTTTAGCACGGCGTCACAGGCAGTAGTCACAAGGTGAGGATTACAAGGTGGGCAAAGCTTCAAACAGCATTTCAGTCCCACGCTCCCTCTTTTCATTTTCTTGAGACTGACAAGACTCTCTGTTCCTATTTCACTAAATGACAATGCAGTCAGGATATTTAAGTTAACTCTGACAGTATTGATAGTGTGCACTCATTTTATTTTGTCTCTCAAACCCACCTGCTTGGTTTCAAATTTGACTACAAAAAAAAGAAGCCACAGACATCTACATTTTGCAACCAATGGCTACTCTTCAAAACCACACCAACTCACTGTCACTTATCACCTCAGTTAAAAGCCAACCACAAAGTCACTGACAGAGATGTGACTTCTCTCTAAATTTATTTCCACCTCTCCATCTTTTGGCAACAGTGACAAGGGCACTCAAGACAGCAATTTTTTTTTTCTTGTGCGATGGGCGAAATCCTCTGTGAAGCCTTTAATTACACAATGTGGCATTATTGCATGCAGACTTCTAAAGCCTGGACAAAGGTAACCAGACTTTACAGGGTTTGTTTTCATCAGTCTATAATCCTGGAAAAATTGAAAGGACAGACAGCGGGTGAGAGGGGGCAGTTAAAATGTACTTAAAGGAGAGGACTGCTAAGACAGACATAGAGGAAACACTGAAGAACAGAAGAGCCAGCAGACGCACCAAGGACACCACAATGACAGCTTATGCTAAAAGATGAAAAGTAACTGGATTGTGGAGGGTTGCCCAGATGCACAAAGTGACTTCATACAGTTTGGGTTTTAAATGCCTGGTATTGGCTGCATTTAAAACCCACCACCATTTCAAATTTAACACTAGCACGCATAAACTGAATATCCAGCCTAGGTTGAAAGCATGAGCAGGGAACATCACTGTTACACAGCATGGAGCTTACATGGGACAAAACCTCCAACACCATCTGTATGCATCGTCATCTCCTCCTTACTACGCTTAACTTATCAAGTCCAACATGCTGCTGCAGCACCGTTCTGATGGAGACAGTACAAACAATATGCATGCCTGGCTTACTAATCCACTTTACATGTATGCAGACAGCCTAAGGTAACGTAATTTCAAAAACTGACTGCAGATCATTGCAACCTAGGTCTCTGGTCTTGAGTAAGCCTGTCAATAGAAGAGCGAGTTCACTGTGGTAACATCAGGCCTGCCACACTGGCTGCCAGCTTGCCGTCACAGCACTGTCGGAAAGACATGCAAATCATTCTGAAATTTGCACACTGGTTCTGCAATTACACACATGCAGGAAGAAGAAAACAAACACACAAACATGTGCACCCGGGTTGTCTGCAGAAACGCATGTGTAACCACACAGGAAACAAGAAGCAGCAAGTGTACAAAAGCCTTAAAAACTCAAGTCTGACAAGTCAGCACACTTCAGCAGAGTTAAACATAAATGGGTTATGTGTCATTACTTTAGTGCTGAATTTTAACTATAGCAATGTAAGCATTACAAATCATATAAAAATGTATGGTTGCAATCAACCAAGATACTCGGAGTACTATAAGACAAGACTCAAAACCAGGGGTCGGCAACCTTCAGCATTAAAGGAGCCATTTGGGCCTGTTTCCCACCAAATAACACCCATCTGGAGCCACAAAACCAGTTGATCCCCAAAACACAGCATATATAGTTTCATTACACTAACAGTTTGGCGCACAAAGATACATTGTCTGTGAACATTTCATTCATATGCTTGAGTATCAATATATTTGTTGTGAACATATGATCTCTTTGTAATGCGTAATCTATGTAATCCACAAACACGGCCCTAAGAAAAAAATATTTTTCAATGCAGTTTAGTTGTATATAAACCTAATTTTTAGGAGACTGAAGACAACATAGTTCACATATCTATCTGCACAATAGCGCTATTTGCTCAATATCACATCTTTTGATTTGTCATTACAGTACGCAAGTACGCTGGAGCCGAATTAATGCTTCGTCAGCAGTGAAAGCTGAAGTGAAATTAATCTGTCCATGAACCATTAAATGTTGTATTTTCATCAGAAACTACTTGGATGTATCTGTGGTTAGCTTACCAGTTTAAAGTTTAAAAACCACTCACTTGTCGAGCGGCGACAGTTGACGCACAGGTGACAACAGTGCCGTGACGCAAATTTGATCAACACAATATTACAACACATTTTATTTTAATGTTACAAGACCTCCTTTATCTCCAAAATAATAATTATATTTATAAAACTAATTAAATAAAAATGTTATTGAAATGAGTTAAATTGTTATGAGTTAAAATTAAACCGAATAAAGAGCCGCGAGTTGCCGACCACTGCTCAAATTAGTTGATGATAATTAAATTCAGCCTTTACATAAATAGGCATGTTTGCAGAAGCATTGTACAGGATCCCAACATACTGTGGTTAACATTACCGAAGTTACAGCAGCAGGTGCCATTAAAACCAACTTCTCTTGTTGTGGAAACAATCATCCAGCTGTGACAATACACACTGGCATGTCTAAAACAACACTCGTGTACTTCTGTTTGTATGAGGTATAAATGAAGTGCATTTAGTTTCCACTGACTTTTGTCATCTGTGTCTATGCACAAGTATATATACTAAACTAGGAGAAAGGTCACTGAGCAAAGACAGAGGCCCACGCAGTGGCCCAGAGAACTCTCCCTTGGTACCCTGTTCCTCATCACGTGTTATACTGTTGTAGCAGTGCTGCAAGAAGAGGGATGGAGGGAGGACAGTAGATGGGGGAATGACTTGAGTTGATAGGGAGAACTCAAATCAACTGTCGTCTTCCAGAAATCTCCTACAGTGACTAAGGAGAAAGAACAGAAGGGGAGTGAGTGAGATGAGAAGTGTGAGAGAGCAGGGAGTAGCAGTACTAGCTGATAAGGTCCTCCTATCTCAGAACAGAAAAGGACACGCGAACCTAAACAGGTGATAAAGCACAAAAAGAATGGGACCTGAGCCCTGGGTGTCCTGTAAATGCTGGCTCATCATTTTAGGGTGATACATCTATCGTGAAAAACACTCATGTCAGGTTGGATAAACTTAATGAAATACATAAAGAAATGAGGCAGCTGTTCATTATTAGGCTTGTATGGTAGTACCTTATATGATTTAATAGTTTCCACTGAGAAAGCACATAATGGCAGCAATAGATTGCTGAGGGAGATAGTAAAGTTATCACATGAAGAGTACAAGTACATGAAGAGCAACAGGACTGCTAGAGTGGGTGTCCTAATTGAAATTCTTTCACGGCTTTATTGCAGTTTTACTGCCACGGGACTCCATAATTGTGTAGTCATGGGGAGCTTCTGTAGCCACCTTACACCTCTTTTGTATGATGTCCATTACTGGAAGATTTTGTTGAACATATGTTTAACAAGCATTGTGGTTTCTCAAGTATAATTTAGCCCATTTGCTTTGATCCGTGTGTGTGTATATGTTACCAGCTCAACCTTCCTGTCCATGTTATGTGCCCCAGAAGAAAGAGTTTCACATCAGAGAAAATAGTAGCAGAAAGAAGTACCCGAGGGTGGGAACTCTGACAACAGATTAAGGGCGTTTTCACACATTTGTGCTTTCGCTCTGGTCCGAATTACTTGAAGAGTTTGTAAAATTGTATCATTTTCCCCTTGGTTCAGTTTCTTTTCACACAGATAAAAATGACACAATGTTCATTAATGCAGGCTGGTCACACTCCTGGTGACTGTTTATTCATTACATCACTTGCAGTCATCTGACCAGATGTGTGATGCACTGCACCTCCTCATGACTACACGTTTGTCCGCAATTCATCCTGCAGCATGTTTTGGGCGTAAAAATTAAATAAATTCAAATCTGCAAAAAATCCAATGCCATTAATCATGTGATTTATAGCTTTTGGTCCTGTTTTGGTACAGCATGCTTTCTCACCAGACAACATCCCTTTTGGAGGTCTCGGTGCAGTTGTTTTGGTGCGCACCCAAGTGCGATTACTGTGTTCACACCAGACAAAACGAACTGCACCAAAAGGAAAAACGAACTCAAGTTCAATTTAAATGGACTAAAGCCTGTAGGTATGAAAGTAGTATAGTATAAGTATAAGTATATACGGGCCTGCAACTACTGATTGCTTTTATTTTGGTCAATACATCCTTTAAATTGTGCCTAGATTAGGCCTGACACTGTTCCTTATGATCAGCTTTGGACATCTCCAGTAGATAGTTATGATCTGTATTCAAGGGCAAGGAGGCTATTCTAAATTTAGAAAGAAAAACACACAGACGCACAAGCAAATGAGCCCAAATGTCTGGACACTGAATACACAGGACATGGTGGCAAAATGTCAAACCTTTACACAAAATGTGGAATGTCTGAGTCCATCTTCTTCCCCTTGTGCAAGATGTTAGTATTCCACGCAACCCTGTCTAGTGGTCTGAGGTTGTGCCTGAGTCTCGCTGATGTTTTGTCTGGAGCCAGACTGGGCACGACCGTACTGTACTGCCTTGAAGCAGCTGGAGGGCTAATTTGCTGTGTGGGAGCCAAGTCAAGGAGCAGAGGGAGCGCCTGTCATCCATGGCAGGATGGACAGTGAGAGGAGGTGGGAGGGCAGGAGGGAGGAAGCCCTATTCTCCTTGAAGTGAGAGCAGCATGGACTGCACAAGAAAGATAAAGGCCCTGACATACTTGCCCAACGTCCCGCATGCTTGCTACACCCACTAGAAATATTTATCCTTCTAGTGTCTGATTCACACCATTTACTCAGGCTACACACATTCATAAAACAGATATACACATTGTATAAATACAAGGTGACAAACATTTTTATTTTAACAGTCTGAAGCCAGTGACACTAGCAATCAAACTTAAAAGCATAAATAAGTCAGTGGGAATAGAAATGGGGCCAAGTGTCACAGAAGCATGTCTTCATTCTTGTGGCCTCCGCAAGTGCCAAATAGGAGATAAATGATATGCTTGGAAATGTCAAGGAGGGCTGGGACAAAGCAATAATAGCACAATGAAAGCCGGTAAGATGTGAAGAAAAACCATCAAGAGGACACAACAATGGATAAGTAACATTAAACAAAAGACAAAGCAAGAAAGTGAAAGACAAGCAAAAAAGTTAAGCTAAGAGTTTGAGTGTGACTACAGTTGAGATTAAGCAGAAGATCACACCTGCACAATGGTCCAGCTGGTTCCTTGCAATGACGTCAATGTTGTTGATAGCCTTGGTGGGCAGATCTGAAATTGACCCAAATTGAAACTGTGCTCCACCTCACAGTGTGCTCACGCCAACAAGATATGAAGAAACCACTATTATACAACCACTATATGAGGAGAAAAAACTGAAAACTGATACAGTCCCGCTGACTCACACACGCCTACTTTTAGAGTGCTTTAAAACACTCTTGGGTCCTGGTTTCCTAAGATCCCAAAAAGTGAGTCCTAAATTGTGTGGTCAATCTCGCAAACTGGTTTTGTTTGTGGACTTTTTCAGGCAATCTACTCTCTTGCATTGATAGAATTAAACATATGGTCCATACATGACTTTCTTTTGTGGTATGATCAACGAACGCCCCCCAATTCCAAATATATTATATTTTATATACGAGTGATAAACACAAGTTTTGGACGCATTCTTCCAGTCCTCATTTGCTTTATACTCCTTTAAATAACAGCAGGTAGATTACATCTGCCTTTCAAAGGTATTCAATTCACAAGCAATTCCAGCCACAGCCAATCGCTTTCAGGCTTGATAAATCACTTTGCATATGTATTTGCAATTTCCTTCCCTGTATCTGACACATTTGGTCAAAAATGCATCCATTTGCATATTTATGAAGGCAAAAGTGCAAAATCCACAAGGCGCACTATTTAGCTCATTTCAAAGACACTGTCCTCAGTGCGCAGCCTTAGTAGATCAGCTTGTGCTGTTTTTGCATGTGATTTATTCACGCAAACATTTAGTAAATCAGGGCCTCTAAGTGCTAAAGTGCAGACCTAGGTGCATTTGGTTAAGTGTCAACGTTGGTGTCAAATTTGAGTAACAAATAAACATCCCAAAGATGTTGTTCAGTGCAACTACACTTGCTTTAAGTTTCTGAAGACGTTTCCCACCTTTCATCCAAAAGGCTTCATTAATTCTGAACTGATAACTGTTACTTGGATGACTGAGAATCTTCACAGACAAACCGCCTCTGGTCCACCTCAGAACAGTGTCATAGGACAACCTACAGGGAGCTCTGCTCGTGTCACATTATAATAAAACACAACCTATTAGGAAAACCACTATCTGATTGCAATAATCATTCAAATAATTGTACTTTCACATTGCGAAAGTTAAGACCACAGCACAAAACAAATCCCAGTGAAAGCCTACACAGCTATGAAAACCAAGAAATCAGCCTACTGTGAAGGTGCAGCTGCATAACAAATGACCCACACATCTGGCATGACTAGTTTTCATTTCTTTTTGCATGTCAATGGGATCCAAATGAGAGTATTAGAATGCAAATGAGCTTTGATTTCCAATGTTTACCAGTGTGGTGTAGTTGGCACACCTTGTTACCATGAATGGCTCAATAATTGCATATGTCCAGACACTTGTATATGAAAGCAAATCTTCTGTGACATCTCATGTTTTGGCTTAAAGTCAAATATTTTAAGTCTGAGGACTAAGGAAAATGTGTTTAATGAAACATTCAAAGCCCTTAGTAGATCACCGTATACGTAAATAAACTTCATGCTTAGTAAAGACAAAGACTATGTGCTATAGATTCCAGGGACATGATCCAAGACAAAAGGGGCCTAATAGTCCTTTTAAGATAGGCAACCCTAAACCAAACAAAGCCACCACAATTTGCTGCAGTTTTTTTTTTACAGAGTAAGACAGGCTTGACATTTACTGTCCATGTGATATAACATATTTAAAATATAATGCCTACCTGTGTTTTGCTAATTGTGTACATTTACAACATGATTCAGACCAACGCTGAATGAGTTGTTGTGCGTATAACAAAATTTCAATAAAGACACAAAAGGCGCACTACATCATGCAAGGGTTGGATGAAGTCAGCCGAAGAAAGTGGTTAGGTACTTTTTGGTAGTCTAGCACAGCTAGTCATATGTTTTTGGTGTTTAACCAGATCCTGACCATATCCTAACTAACTCATGCACACTGCTGGGATTTGCAAACAAGAGAGTTAGCGTTTAACAATGAGCTGCACGTTCTGGTGGTCCTTTGAGAGTTTAGCAAGAGAAATATCCCCAGATGTGTTATTTCTGTGGGTAGCAACAAATCAAAACAACACACCCATTAGTGCATAAGTTGCGTCTCCACTTTTACATAAACATGCTAGCACAGACACAGGAACTTTACCAAATTTTCCAGTTTGGAAGGAGAAGGGCCCTCCATAATGCCAACAGCACGATCACAATGGGCCCTTCTCCTGTTTGTAACTTTTTATACAAACTGATTGGTGGGTTATGGAGATCTCTGCTGTATTCAGCAAACAATGCACATATAAAGGAAGTAGTGTGCACAACCCTCTCACTTTCAGACATGCTTGAAAACACAAAAACAAACAGACAAGCATGAAAGCAAAAACACACAGACAACTACAAAAGGCTACACTAATTAAGCTTCCACTCCTTTTTTGAACCTCAACAGTTAAACTTATATAAGAAGCAAGACATTAAATATCTTAGGCATGCCAGGACAGGACAGGATTGAGAGATGGAAACTTGTATGCAAATCCAAACTCCAGCAGAGACCCCAAACTGTTGCTGTGCCTCCTGCACACGCCTGGGATTAGCAAACAGGAGCCTCAGGCTAAAAAAGATACTTGTGCTTTGTTGACTGAATTCTGATAACATGCCCACCTTTGGGTTTCTGAGAATAAGTCATGGATGGTAGAACATTCATTCAAACCTTTTCTAAGAACAGCATCTTTACTTAACCTGCCATGAGGGTAGGAAAAGACTGACATTTACTACAACTGTGTTGGGAACATTGCCACCATTACCAGCACCTTGACCAGACCTCAGACTCCAGAATACCTTGTCCAGTGAAAAATAGCATTTTGAGCTTTACAAAACATATAAAAATAAAAGTTCTTAAAGGCAAGTCTTTAAAACTAAAACATATTCTATACCACAACACTTTACCCAATTTTAGCTGCAACACTATTCTCAGTTCAATTTTTTTAATCTTGGAAATCCATTTGTTTACATAGTATAAAATCCAACACTTCCAAATTATTTTAAATAACTCTTACCTGTTAATATTTTAAAAAATATTAAACGTCACATCTTACAGAAATTCTCCAACACCTTAAAATACTCCCTTTAGCAAATTTGTTTAGTAGAACAACTACACTCAGGTATGTATTTTACTGGGTGAGTATATATATATATTTTAAAACCAATTTCTGGTCTAGGCCTAAAAAATTAAGGGCACTCAATTACTGCATTTACATGCACTTAAGTAATAAGGTTACAATTTTGTTTAGCAACTAATCTATTTTCTTTACTGCCATGTAAATTAGCACCCTGGTTACCCCAAATGGGAATTAGACACAGATTCTTCTCTGCCATGCATATGCGTAGCTGGGCTTCTAATTAGCTTTTTAGTGTGTTAGAAGTGTGCATGTGCATGACAAATGACTGGTTTTCTGCAGACAGAAAAAAAAAGTAGCAGAGTAAAGTGGCTGGATGCAAAGTCAGATCATTAAACGAACCAACAATGAAAGTGTAGAATTAAAAAAATTCTGATTCCACCCTATACAGTATTTCTTCAGTTCTGGCATGATGTTCAAAGAGCTCCATTCTCTCTGCCTGCCTTTCTTTCACTGCAATGTCAGTCTGCTCTGACACACTTAAAGAAGTCTGTTAAATTCAGGTAAAAGCCATGCTTCCAAAATTAGTCTAGAGTAGAGGAACAGACAGATTACTTATCAGTATGTATACATTGACTTACAGTAACCAGGTTACTACAGCGTAGGTCAATGCTCTGAATTAATCTGGACTTTAAACTAGAAATTGTGTGCATATTTATTAGAAGGCAGTTCTAGTACAGTTTGTAGACAGAACTACAGGAAAAAAGTAAACAAGAATAAGTCCATGCAAGCAAACATAAAAGGCTACCTGTCCTTTAGAACTGGACACCTAACACATGTCTGTGTTTACCTGTGTCAATGTAGAACCATGCACAGACAGTCTGACTGAGGCTTGTGGTCCTCTCTATTTCAAATATGATAAACTTGTGTTTTTCACAGGGCTGCTGACCCCTAAAATGTACAGACTCCCAATTTATGGCAGTACTTTAAGTCTAAAACTTAAATGTGGCAGTAGGTCTACAAACATTTTACAGTGTGCTTGTGGAATACCAGTAAAACTGTGTAAGCCAAAATGTTTAATGGATATGATAGTAACACAAGGATCTCACATTGCTAATAAAATGGAGCCAAAATGGTAATAACAGTATATAAAGAAAAATTATGAAAAAAATGGCTAGATTGTATTTTAGAATAACCCTCCATAAATGCAACACTACAACTCAACATGCACAGAAGTCCTTAGGTTTAATTTCTCCAGCCAAAGTAGATATCTGAGGGGTTTTTTGCTTTGCCACAACATATCAGCCTTACTCATTAGTACAGATGCTGCCTTGAAGAGAAAACAATAACTGTATATTAGACCTACCTAAACCTGTTCAAGTGTTTAGGCTATGCTGCTGCCTACCAATTGCAATGTTGCAACAAACTCAGTGTTTCATCGAAGTTAAAAATATTTTCACCTACACAAAGTTGTGTTCTTTATTTTGTCAGATGTCTACATGATACAACATGTTAAATACTGCGGTAATGTGAGCTTATTTCTGCATCTACTTAATTGGGTCCTCTTATCACTTACTGTATTCCCCAACTATGAGAGCACTATGTTGTTGTATGTGGGTGTGCAACACATATTATATTTGCTGCACTACTGTTTTTTAGCACTTCTGCTTACCAAGCCTATGTTTATTGTGTCATTAGACTTTTTGTCGTCTATGTTCCCTGCCTCTCGCCCAGTGACAACTGAGATAGGTTTCACCACTTCCGATATGATAATGGATGGATAGATAGTCTATGCTTAAACTGGGGCAAATAAAAAATGTCAAGGGAGTTGTCTGCAATGTTTTTAAATTGTTCAACTGCATGTTCTTCCTGACAAACTTCCTGACAAGTGAACATCTGCATCCCTAATCAGCAAAACAGGTTAGCCTGATGCTGATGGAGGTGAAAGAATATGTAACCTCCCTAATTTTCATGAACAGAAGACAACTCCCTGCACACGCATTCACACATGGCAAAGCCCACTTAACATTATACTACTCTGAAGCCTCTGAGCGAGCACAGATAAACAGCATGACGATCAAAGGCCTCTGATAGCACTCAGAGGGAGGGCCAATGGGGACAAGGACTGATCCGTCTCTGGAAAGGACTGAAAGAGACCAGGGCTCAGTACCTTAGAAATGGGAATGAAAAGAGGAAAACATATCAGAACAAAGGCCTGTTCTATACTAGCTGTGGCCTAGTTGCACTTTTATCTCACTTTACACAAAATCAAACCAGCATCTGAACAATCACATTTGAAAGAACAGCAAAATCAGACATAACACTGACATTTGACAAAAATTTGAATAAGGATTAAAGGTAAAAACAGAGGAAAATTTATTCTCTGCTGACAAAGGAGTGAAAAGGGTAAGATAGGCTCTTAACACAAACCTGTGGTCCTGCCAGAAGTGCACAAAAGAGGAGATAAGAGCAACAATTAACTATATTTATACAGTTAATTGTATCTAATGTTTTAAATGAAAACTGTAACTTATCCACTCACAGCAAATGAGAACATGACTTTGCAATGAATTCCCAGTTTAAACTTAACCATATGGGACAAGAAATGTATTGCCTGTGTTTTAATATACTACCACCATATCTGTCTATATTGGCAATCTCTATCTATAAGTATCACCATTGTTGATTTTCAACACTGTCTTCAACAATATTTTACGTTCACTTGGAAAATGGGTGAATAATCAGCTGTCTCTGAGTTCCTTTGATAAATAATCTCGTCTCACAATCCTTGAATCAGCTCCAGGACGACAGCTCAAATGTACATGTATATCATCACAGTGAAAGGTGAAAGGAAGGTGTTCCTTCCACATTCCATTTCACAATTGCTTCCACTCTTCCACAAACTCTCAGCTACTTCCTATGCAGACGCACTTTCATATAGACAAAATGATCGTATGAGGGTGTGTCTGGATTGTAGGCCAAAGTAATTCTTCAAATGTCATTAATATGTACTAGAGTCCATTTAGTTTCCAGTTTGCCACAACTGTAATTAGCCTGGAAAATACATCTGAAAATTTACATGAGTCTAAAATTAATCTGGAAAAGTCTCCAACCAGTTGGTTGACACGAAGCAACAGACAGACCCCAACAAGATAATGCCTGCTCCCATTATTTGCCAAGAGGTGCCGTATCCCACTGTGACATGAATTCTTCTGACATTTGGAAACTAAATTGGCCTGTGACAGCAGTATCATGGGATGCCTGTTGCCATATCAACAATTATCTCAGCGGTAGCAACAAGTGCTCTTGTAGGGAATTTTGGTGTCCCTCGTGAGGAGATCAGAAAAAAAGAGCAAAGGGGCTCTATTTAAACATTCACAGAGCTAAGCTGAAGACGCAGCAGGAGGAGCAGCATTGGCTAGAGCCAGTGTTCATAATAAATGGCTGCTCATATACACTGATGAAGTCCAGCTTCCTTACCAGAAGCATAAAATATACCCTGTAATCTCAGACAACTGGTAGCAAATTCCTCTTTTATGACTACAATGAACCCATTATTTTGAGGTCATGTTGTGAGTGGCTGTCAGACATTTGCTTAACAATTAATGTGTTTAATAAGGTGCTTAACAAAATAAAGAAAAAGCCAACTCCAGTGAGAAACAACAAAGTGCCTAGGCAATAGGGAAAAAAACAGTCGGCTTGTTTATGTCCAAAGGTCCAGCATTTTCTACACTATGGTTTTTCAAATCTAGAACACTTTGTAAATCAGCAAAGGTGAGCTGCTATGTACGCCTACAACAACAGCTCTAATAACAATAACAACACCCTTTACTATAGCATGTTTTGGCAAAGGACTGTGTTTTCCGCTGCTAACTGCAGCTCTGGCAGCTGTGACTGGACAAAGTAGCTGTAAACACCATCAACAAAAGAAGATCCTATTCCTACCTGTTGCTATCGTTTCAGTAGGCAGCCTTGCAGCAGAATCTACAAGAGGTGCCACAATCTGTCAGACACTGCCAGTGCTACCGAGCCTGTGCCTTTCCTTTATTCTAGCACTGTGGCAACAACAGTAAACGAACACCATGTACACCAGCACATGATTCATTAAAGCAACACACAAGGTGCCCATAGCTACAAGTCATAAATATATACAGCATTTTACTTAGGGGCTTGAAATAAGATGCAAAAAGTGTGGGGATCTAATCCTTGCTTTCCACTTCAGGCTGATTTCAACACAGCAAAACTGCCTAGGAGCCAGGGATTTCCGAAAGCAAACACATAGTAAAACCAAAGCTTGTGTTCCATTTTCACCACAGCCAGACACCCAGGGGCATAACTGGATTTTAAATTGGTCAAATCTGTTAAGACAGTCACTGTGGAATGGACCTCTTCAACTTTACCTTTCAACACGCAGCCACCCTGTGGTTAGATGGGCTGAATGCCAGCAGGCTACAACATAGGTATTCTTCTCCCACAGTAACTCTTCTTGGCATCATGTTACTGTACACTAGACTCGCCTTTCACAGTGGTAAACAAGGCTGAGAACTCCCCTTATCTCGTTGCGTTCTTATGACACCTGTAGAATGAGGAACACCCCCCCCCCCCTTGGGTGTAGAATAGCAAGTAGGCGCCTATCTATATTTACGCATATTATCACACTTCAACATATTCAGTTCTTATTAAGCAGAGCAAAAGAGTTAGAAAGTTGAAGTTATATGTTGCTTGAAAAAAGTCATTTATTGCTTGTTCCAAAAACAAAGCATGCATAGCCAAAATGACAATAAAGATAAATATTAGGTATAATTTTCCTCAAACTTAAATATCACTAAGCAGTGTATGTTTGTGCGTAGACAGCAATGGAGGATAAATCTTGCTGCTTGTACAAAACAAACCCACTACTAATGAAGATTGGACCAATAGGTAAGAAAGATTTTCAATTGACGTATACCTACATCTCATGCGATGGTCCCGTTGGATAGGCTGCAAGGCCATAAATTGACATACTTTATTGATTCCGTTGGGGAAATTCGTGATATAGCTGCCAGACAGTACATGTCGGAGCTACTACTGGGTTTCGATGTCTTGTCCAAGGGCACCTCAACATACAGCCTTGAGGAACCAGGAATCAAACCACTCCCCTTGAGGGTTGGTAGACGACAGCTATACCAACTGTTCTTCCAACTAAAATACTGCCGCCCCAAAGTGGACTTCGGACTTGGTGGAGCTATGCTATTTCTAGACTGGACTGTGTGGGCAATCATGTGTCAATTAGCCATAATATAAAGCAGGTCACCAGTCTGAGTGACCTACTTCCACAATAAAAGCTTCACACAATCATGATGATTGTCTTTTTAAGCATCTTTCATGAGGCTAGTATTTGTTGTTTGCCTTGGCCAAAGTGGTACATCTATGTGATTTACATACAAAAATAATTACAATAACAATATCTTACGCCTCTGCCGCTGTACATTGCCACTGCCTTTGTTTGTTTTGATGACTACAACTCATCTTCTGTACTCTCTACATGCAAGTTAGGTCACCTTGATATGACTCATATGCAGGAATGTATAATTACCTTACCTGTTCCACCAGTTACTTATTAACTCATTTGGCCACATTAATAGGACTGTTCAAAGCTCTTCATTCGATTTATCTGGCTGCTTGAGTTTACTGTACACAGCAGACTGAAGCTATTGGAGGATTATAAATTGAAAACTGACATGCATGGGAATGTGCTGCGGCCTTTACTGTCACAGCTGTTCTAATCAACTTCCTCCCAAAGTGCATTTCCTCATTTCACTTCAGCCCACATGGCTAAATGGTTCGGTGCTTTCTGTTTTAGAAAACCACACAAGCCTAAATTATAGACATGTCTATTTCCAGTGTTAGCTATATTTCTACACGGAAGCCTGGATAATTTACTGACTCAAACCGGCTTGTTAACAATAAAGACACCAGGTTGACAATGCATTGGGGTAGCGGACACTGCATAAAAAGCAGGATACATTAAGTCTCGGGTTACTATCGACGCCGTTTTGCCGTTACAGTGGTATTCTTGCTTATGGCATAAGAAAATGGGTCAACTATACTGTGGGACAGAATTTGTCACAAAGGGCGGAAGGCTCTTACCGCTAAGCTAGCTCAGTCGCAATCTAGCTAAATTACCTCTAGCCAAGCAATTCACTACTACCGACGTCTGTCGAGACCACCGCCAAAGACCAAAATAGGTAGACAATACCCCCCCAAAATCACAGCTCTTTGTTAAATCTTAATATCATGCCAGAGATCTTAATAACGCCATTAAAGCAAATAATAGCCAAGACAGTTGCTAAAACGTAACCCAAGCATTCGTTGAGTTAAATATTGCCAAACAGAAATCCAGCCTTTGCTGATATGCTAAAAGCTCGTTGTACAGCTAACGTTAGCTCTTGCTAATGGAACTGCGGGCGATGTTCTGTTTGGACGCTGCGTTATAAAATACCAAGTGAGTCGTTTTTTAAATAAAATTCAAATCAACCAAATCATGTTAATGTGTGTTAATAGTCGTAATCTCAGCTAGAGACGTGCCTTTATTCTTCTAGGAAATATCCGTAGCCATAACCAAAGCTAACGTTGCTAGCTACATTAGCTTGCAGGCTAGCTTAGTTCCGTAGTTTGCTTTTCCCAGCAACGTTTACTTACTAGTCCAAAAATACGCCAGTACTCATTACTTTATAGTTAACTAATATGGGAGTTGGTGACACCGTCTATGAAAACGAGAACTGACATTTATAAACGTTAACACAGCATAGCTAACGTGTGTATCCAACGTTTTAACTATCCAAGCGCTGCTCTGTAAGTAATGGTAACGTGGCTACATGGTGGTTGTTCTAGTCAGCTATCCACCCATGTAACTTACTTTAGCTCACTTGTGTTGTGCTAATCATCTAATAAGTTAATATCTAACCCAACTTTTACTCAGGATCGTGCGGATCTGTGGAGTTGTAATCGTGTGTGAGCATAGAGAAAAAGTTCCAAGGTGTCACTTGTTAGTTCGTTATGTTAGGTTATTAACTACTTACAAAGAGCAGGATCAACATTGAAATCCCGTGACTACCCCAGAGAAAGTGGAGGGAGTGCAGAAACCGCTGTCAGGTCGCCTTTTCGTTCCTCTTCAATGTGGCAGCCTGAATTTTCGTCGGAGGTCGGGAACTGTTGTTAAGGAGGAGCCTCCTCCGTTAGTCGGCACCTTCAAGGACTGTCGGAAAGATCAGCTATAAGCAAAGTTAACAAAGAAAGTGTCATTTAAAACGTACAATTTAGATAACGCACACGCATGGAGACGCATACTAATAACCTATAACCACAAGTAGTGCCTTTCCAGGAAAAACTAACAAATAGTGTCTTTGCAGATATTTTCGACTGCAGTGTGCTGGCCAGAGTGCATACGTGTGTATAGCGACTGGGAAATAAGAATATATCGGGGAAAAGTTATGCGGTATGTTATTCTTATGACAGCAATTTAACTATAGGGGAGCAAGAACAAACAAACAAACAAAAAAACTAGAATAATCTAAATTACTTACCTGACTTAAACCAACGGGTTTGATGCGCGCTTTTCTTTTTAACCCCTTACTATAAAGTATGACTCACGTCCAGAGTACTAATATATTATTCGCCAAATATTGCATCCATGTACATATTTACACAGTAGCTGTTACTTTTACTTTTTCTCCTTATTCTCCAGGAGAAAAGTCTGACTTGCCGGGATTACTCGAATGCAGCATGGAGGGTCTGGCGTCAGAATGACGTAAGAAGAATCCGGGTGCACGATGACACTCACCATGGTGACGACAGTTCCAGAAAATAGGCGCACAATATTACCCTTCAGCTCATGAGTTGTTTTGTAACATATTCTGTTTTTAATTTAATGTCTTTAGCAAATTAAATTTCAAATAACTCGAGTATTAGTTAGAAGTAGTTATTTATATTATAGACCATAGGGACGTCTACTGGGCTCCATCTGGTGGGTTTAAAATATTTGGTTGGGTGGGATATTTGTGACCTGTGATAGTCTGGCGATCTGTCCAGGCTGTACCCCGCCTCTTGCTCAATGACAGCTGGGATAGGCTCCAGCACTTCCGTGGCCCTTAAGAGGACAAGCGGTTAATATCATGGATAGATGTGTTTGTAGGCCTGTACATTTACAGACTATATTTATCTTTATATAAAATACTACTGTATGGTCCACTATGACAGCACAAAGATAGGACTGTTTAAGCACCATGTCTTAAACAAGGCAACCATGTTAAACAAAAAAAAACATATATCAGGACAAAGTCAGACACACAACATACTCTGTTTCATAAGTCTTGAGTATTTGACCTCACTTCTATTAAAATGGCATAACACAGACACAATATGAAACAAATATTGATACTGTCTATATATCCAATCTTGTAATATTATTTGCAATGAACTCAAGGTCCCAGTGACTGATTGACACATGTATTCGTTATCAAGCAAAAACTTACCAATGAAGCTTTGAGCTTAAAAGCAGATCAAATGTAAATCAAATGTATGAGTCCTGAAATGCTGTTTTTGCTGTAATTGTATATCTCCCTCTAGTGTCCATTACCTTGTCTGCAACAGATCAACTCTACTAAGTGTAGAGATTGCTTACTGTACTACTTATACAACAACTACAAAAAAAAATGGAGATGCAGCAGTTACTGTTGGTGTAATTTACATTTTTGTTATAATGTGGCTAAAGGAAACAGAAAGTGGAGCCTGACACCAACATACAAGAAGGTTTTTATTGATGTGGTATCAATACAATCAAGTACTGTAGATTTTGCATAAGCAGACAAACATTTTCAATCAAAAAGAGTGCATTTTATACCCAAATTCTATTGCATAGAGTGCACGCAATAGCCTTGTATGACCAAAATCCTATATGCTGATACATATAAGCCCACAAATAATTCTTTACAAACAACACTAGAATGCTAACTAAATGTTGTAAATACTCTAAACTCATCAATGCTGTTAAATACCATGTATACGTTCTAGGCTTCGGTGGTCGGTTTTGGCATCCCTATTAAATTATCATAAATGTATAAATACATCTTCATTAATTTCATGTGCAAATGGGAATGGCCGTTTGTATTTATTGAAATTAAAACAAACAAATATCCCTTAAGAACCGAAGCAAGGCTTTTTTTAACACAATTTTTTTTATAAAGAAGAAAAGAAAACATTTACTGTAAAAGCAATTTGTGTTTGAGACATTACATGGATGTTACTGACACTTGTTAAATGATTTGCACACATGGCAAACTCCACAAGTAAGTAACATTGTCTATGAAAACATAAGGACAAAGAGTAATAGCCACATGTAACTCACATCACCGTTTCATATGTCAACAAAAAAGGCATCAAATAAGGCAACATACAGTACATAACGAGTCTTGGACTGTTTTACAGACTCACATAACAATAATGATACATTGCAGCTGTAAGATGTTCATATGAGACAGAATGGGCAGGAGCGAGTGCACTGTTGGCGTTACACTGATATAAAATACTGATTAGGCCTTGACTTAGCACTGTTTTTCTAGAGCAACTTTAAAAATGATTTATATATAGTGAAAATCAGACAGACAGCATACATTCATCCTGACTACAAAACTAAACATTTGGCACAATCATTCTGTACATTGACATTCTTTGTTCAGGGTGGTCGTAATTCAGTGTAATGATGAGTGTATGACTGGCATAACTTAGAATGGGATTCTGTGTGAAGGCACGGAGAATGTAATATCAGCACCATTTCTTTCATTTTTAAGTTTTTTTCCCCAAGACCTTTTATATTTCCATGAATTTCTGTTCATGACTTGCAGAATTATTGCACACCTTGCTACTCATTTGATCAATATGCAAGATTGCCCACTCAGTGTTTGCCAGAAGTGTTATCTTGTTCTGTTTCCTATGACATATTCATTACATTCATCACCTGTTTGATAACTTGTTCCCTTACTTTGCAAAGGCAATTAGAGTGTGGATTTTTTTTAAATGCAAAGGAGGCTGAGACATGAAAGTGAGGTGTCTCTGTGGAACATTGACAGGACTGTGTTTTTTTTCTAACATTGTGTAACTTCCTGCAAGTTTATAATTATCTTTATCGAACTGTTCATGACCTGACTGTCGGAGGGGGGCAATGTGACACAACTAAACACATACACACATATTGACACAGTGACAGACAGAAAGGTACGTCTAATATACAAGCACATGCCTGCATCTTCACTGCCTCATCCAACAGAAATGATGACACAGATATCATCTCTGGCACACCACCTCATCCAGAAATCTGGCAGAAATTTGTTAAATGTTAAACAGTGTGTAGTCAAGTCCCTTTACTTATTCCTGGAGTAAATGCAGATTTATTCTCACTTACACATGTATACATTTACATTATTCATTTCTGAAACATGCTGAAATTCTGTTCATTCAAACAAAAGGATGTGTAATTGTTCTAATATGCCAGACACAGGGCCACAGAAATTGGCACTGTAGGAAGAATCTAGATTAGTGTAATTTCTCACCTGTTTGTCTCTTTATTAATGTGCAGAAATTAGTTTACATCATCTCCACAGATTTTGTAATACACGGTCACAATAGGACTCGTATGGATGGCAGCACACAATACTACCTTGGAATGTTAATGTGATACTGATTTATTAATAGGTAGTGCACCATTAGCAAGCAGTGATGTCAGGGTCAGAGAATGTGAAGAGCATGCTTGTGACATGCTGATGGGATTTGCAGTGCAAATGGGAAAAATCTGATCGATAGAAGGAAACATGTTGTCAATCCAGCTATAGTTGTGTCCTTACCGTCTATTTGCAGATACTCTCTCTATCTATTCAATGGCATGTAAACATTGACTGTATGTATACATATTGTCTTCAGAGTTAGAAAATTGCCTAGAGTTTAAAAATGCCCTTGCATGATGTTGCTAAGGCGCTTCAAAAGGGTAATTTGAACTCATTAATTTTAATACTGCAATGTCATATTTATTCTTGGATTGTATTTCCTTGAATTCATTTCTGGACAGTTAAATAAATTAAGAAAGGCAATGGCCCATTATTTTAAATGGTTGGTTACTATATTCAGAAAGATAAAGACAAAAAAAGCACCCAATTATATATAGCTCACAATGAAAAACAAATATATATTCCCATTAATAATTTTAACATACCAGTTGTAGAAAACCAAACATCTATCCATTATTCTAATCACTTAAGGGTAGCGTGAGTGCTGGAGCCTGTCACAGCTGTCACTGGGCAAGATCCGGAGTACACCATGGACAGTTCACCAGTCTATCACAGGGCTGACATATAGAGACACAAACATTCACACTCACACTCACATCTATGGGCAATTTAGAGTTACCAGTTAACCTAATATGCATGTCTCTGAATGGTGGGAGGAAGCCAGAGTACCCAAGGGTAGTACCCACACAGACACGTTGAAAACATGCAAACTCTACACAGAAAGGTACCCAGCTGACCCATGGATTTGAACCCTGGTCCTTCTTGCTGTGAGACAACAGTGCTAACTGCTATGCCCCCTTGCCACCTGAATACCAAACAATTCCATAAAAAAATTTAAACTCAATGATATTACAGCACCAAATGCCTTACTTGCTGTTATTTGTCAATTTTTTCTGTTTTACTCCTTTTATATCAGTATTGCCATTGATGGTTTAAATACGAAAATTATGGGGGTGTGACTGCAGCTAGAGAAAGCAATCACCCTCTAGGCTGTGGCGATGTTATCCTTATATTGTCAGAGCATGTGGGCAGGATGTGCAGTCACATGGGAAAATCTGTTACTAGCACATTACAAAGTAAGGCACTTAATAGTCTGAATCCAATAAACAGCAACAACATGGATGACAAGGATCAAACAATAACATTAAAATTATGACAATATAATAATTAAAATAATATACGCAAAAAAACACCAACATAAAATACAACCCAATAAACACATCTGAAGGACATTAAACAAAGGACACAGCATGAAATTCCTTCCCCTGCCTTTTTAAAACTTTCCATATTTCATTCACAAAGTTTTTTATTTCATTTTGCTGATGTTGATAAGGATGAGCCAGATAAAGATGATGGCATACTGTGAATTCTATGGGTTTGTGTTTCTATTATGGCTGCAGGTATTATAGGTTTAGGGTTGCTCTGAGGTGCCAATATGGGAACATGTTTTAAGGAAAGGACAGGGTTATCTGGGACAAAGCAGGAATCCAGAGAAAGAGGAGTGGATGTACTCTGTAGAATAGAGGCCATTTGCCTGATCCGATGGCATCTGGACCCATACCTGATCACCCTCTTTCAGCTCTAGGACAGCACTACCTGATGCCTGGTCCATGTAGCCTTTCTTGTATTCATCATAGGTGTAAGTTGCTGGTACATTGTTCATGTACAGAGCCACCCACAAGCTAGTTCCCTTTACGTGCATGTGGTATGCAAAGTAGTAGATGCCAGATAGAGGAGCAGTGAACATACCAGTCGCAGAGCTGTAGGCATTTTGCCCGTTGTATAGGGTCCTGTCAAATTTTATGGGCATTCCAGAGGGAGGGAAAGGTGTAGTGAGAATTGCTGTAAAGGCTGGTGCTACAGAGGCAGAGAGTGGAACTTGATTATAGACAGGTCCCTTTCTGCCTGGTACTTCATCTCCTTCCAACTCTGAATCTGTTGGCCCTGCAACAACAGTTTGGCCATTTCCTGGAAGACCTGGGGGCCCAGGAGGCCCAGGCGGCCCAGGGTTACCATTAAGTCCAGCAGGGCCTTGTTTTCCCGGAGGACCTTGGGGACCCATAGCTCCCTTTTCTCCCAACTTCCCAAGTCCAGGAGGCCCTGGAAGACCAGGTTCACCCTTCACACCAGGAATGCCCTCTGGCCCCATGGGACCCATGGGTCCTTGAAGACCAGGAATGCCTGACTGACCCCTTGGACCTGGAGTTCCTATAAACCCTGCCTCACCTTTAGGCCCTGGGGCACCTGTCAACCCCAGATTCCCAGGAAGGCCAATGTGCCCTGCTTCACCTTTGGGTCCAGGCTTTCCAATAGGACCATTAGGCCCAGGGATTCCTTTTTCCCCAGGTATGCCAGGTTTTCCAGGGAATCCACTAGGGCCTTGCTCACCTCTGAGACCAGGCAATCCTGGAGGACCCTGGGGCCCATTGTCGCCCTTCAGTCCTGGAATTCCATGTTTCCCAGGGAGTCCCATTGGACCTTGAAGTCCTGGTGATCCTGGTTGTCCATCAAGACCTGGCTCCCCAATTGGGCCCACCAGTCCTTGTTCCCCTTTGTCTCCTGGGAGACCAGGCAACCCACCATGGCCCTTTTCTCCTTTTGGCCCATTTAGGCCAGGTTTTCCATAACTAGGAACACCGGGAAACCCAGGAGGACCCTTTAGTCCTGGCTCACCTTTTGGACCCACCAGACCTGGTGCTCCTGGCAGTCCATCTAGTCCAGGCTTTCCTATCCCAACTGTCCCTGGTGGACCTTGTAGACCTGGAACCCCAGGCTCTCCCTGTTCCCCACGATCACCTGGCAGACCTTGATCACCTTTAAGACCAGGAAGTCCAGACAAACCTTTTGGTCCTGGTTTGCCTATACCTGGAAGACCAGGTGGTCCTGCACTACCTTTCAGCCCAGGAAGACCCCTTATACCTGGAGGCCCTGGCTTCCCATTTCCATTCTCACCCTTAAACCCACGTTCACCAGGTGGGCCAGAAATCCCCTTTATTCCTGGTTCTCCTCGAATACCAGGGGGCCCTCTCATGCCTGGAAGCCCAGGTTTCCCATTGAGAGACAGGCCAGCTGGGCCAGGGAGGCCAGGCTGCCCTGGCTGACCTCTAAGACCTGGTTCACCACGAGGACCAACCTCACCAGTAAGCCCTGGCATGCCATTTGGTCCAATCTTTCCTGGGAGACCTGGAGGTCCAGGCTTACCAATTCCTGAAAAACCAGGAGGCCCTTGAGGACCTGGCTGTCCATTAAGACCTGGTTTTCCCACTCCAGGTTTTCCTGGAAGCCCTGGTGGCCCAGCAGGGCCCCTTGGGCCAGGTTTCCCTTGCAGGCCTGGTTCCCCCTTTACTACCATCATGGGTGGTGCATCTAGAAAAAGACAAAATAAGCATGTTGGTTGTACAGTCATAACAAAACAGCTATAAGATAAATTAGTTAATGTTATATATAGTTTATAAAATATAATAAAAATAATAAAAAACTGAAAAGATAAATTCTTATCACACTGCAGAAAAATCCAACCCTCAGCTGTTGTACTATTAGAGCTAAATCACCTGTTTTCTGCACAGAAGGCAATATGGTTTCTTCCTCATGTTTCCTTTACTTTAAATGTTCTTAGTTGAGATTAAAATATATAGTGTATAAGAATCTATGACACACTGGTGTTTATGAGAACAAATAGTTGTGCTACATATACCCTACCTATTTTTTTTACTTTAAAATAAAACCAGCAGAGATATGTGTGCATTAATTTAAATACAGCCCAGAAAAAAAATTAAGAGACCACTGCAAATCAAGACCTTGTAATGGCAAGCCCAATCTCCAGACCTTATTGAAAACCTCTGGAATGTGATCGAGAGGAAGATGGATGGTTATAAGCCAAAGCTGAACTGTTTAAATTCTTGTAAAAAACTGGTGGAGAGCATGCCAAGCTCGGCAAGACACATGAAAGCTGTGATTGCAAATCAGGGCTATTCCACCAAATATTGATTTCTGAACACTTCCTAAATTAAAACATTAGTAATGTGTTTAAAATTACATTAAATCTTTTTAGGTCTGAAAAAAATTGACCTTTTTCTGGTATTGGTATTCTGACAATTTTTTATTTCCTGCAAATAAATGTTCTAAATGACAATATTTGTATTTGGAATTTGAGAGTTACCTTGTCAGTAGTTAATAGAATAAAACAAGAATGTTAATTTTACTTAAACATATACCTTAAAATAGCTAAATCAGAGAACCTGATAATTTTGCACTGGTCTCTTAATTTTTTCTGGGGCTAATTTTTTGACATCTATATTTTTTGACTTTCTTTTGTCCAACAAAAAAATTCTCAAATGATAAATGAATTTGTGGAAGGTAGCTTTACATATTGTAAATTACAATTTCATAGCTGAATTATATTAATCATGTATTGTTGTTACTATAAGGATCCAGTCTGTCAAGAAGAAAATACATTTTGGTCGACAGATTAGCTTGTAAAAATGCCATTTTTCAACAGCTAGAACAGTACTGAGAATACACTGATGTAAAGGCAGGTTGTGAATCCATATAAAACAGTATTAAATATGTTTCTGAAATAAAATGTTAGTACATACTGTAACTATACAACTTTAGGAGAGTTTACTTTTCTGTGTCCCTCTGTGTTTTTTGTTGGATTTAGTTTATTTTTTATTATGAGAAAAAATTTTTTAGGAAAACATTGCTTTTTTTTCTTTGCGAGTGACATGCTTGCAGTGAAATTCAAGTTGAGTTTCCACTTTAACCCCTAAGGTAACCACTGCTTCCCCCTAGTGGCAGTTAATGACAACAACTCTATTGAAAAGTTCTTTGGGTAATAGTTGAGTAACAGCAGCATGCTGGACATTTGAAAAAGGCCAGCATCATGAAAAACAACGTCCATGATTTTTCTTACAGACTAATGGCTTTATACATTTTTTCACTTTTATTCTAAATGAGGACTAGAAGGAGACATAGGTTGTGTCTTGTGACATGAATGCTGTCTTCATTTATTGTTTTGGCGCTTCCTGGGATTAAATGACTTTCATTTATTTGGAGTTAAAAATTTACTTGTAAAAGCAAACAAAGAGAAATGCTCAAGAAAGCCAGGCGACCATTACAAAGCAAAGATGCTAACTATAGTCCTGCGGAGGTGGTAAACATGTATATACAGCACATTTAATCAAAGTCTGGACTATACTAGTACACTACTACTACATACTCTTTTGACATATTTCTATTTTGTAGTTCATTTTACTGCACTTCAGTTCTGTGCAAAATTATTGTTCATTTTAGATTTGTGCATAAATGTTATTAATGAGAACCAAATAGGGACTAGAGTTGTTATCATGTTATCAACAGCATCATGTTCAATACTCACTTGATATGCACTTACTACTTCAGCCTGAGAGAATTTGAAATGATACTTCTACTTTTAGTGGAGAATTTTTAGGCAAGTACTTCATATGCGTTCAGCTCTTTTGCTAACTAAAAAACTATTTTAATTATAGAACCAGATAAACATGTGCGGCCACATTCTTCTTAGCAAAAGTCTACAGAGAAATAGCATAAATTTTTTACACTGAAGTCCAACATGTGAAATAATAAAAAGTAATCTCCTGGGTACCATTCTGTTACCGTAGTCTGTTTTGAATGTCTACAGCCTTATCTTTATCTATTATGCGTGTTTCTTCGCCATATCTGAAAGGTTGATTGAAAAGCTGTTGCAGGATATTGATTCTTCCAGTGACAAGCTACACTTTAAGACACAGACATGTATATGGCTATTTAATTCTAATGTGTTTTTGTAGCTGGTGCAGGTGGAGTGCTAGTAATGAAAGCTGCACACCACAGTAAAAATATCATAGATTATTTCATTGACAATGTTGACATTTGACCACTAGGTGGGAGTAAACACATTCATGTGAGCTTTGGGCAATTTAGTTTTGCTCCTCCTAAGCTACATCTTGTTTCTGGCCCACTCTGTGCAACACTATTTACAGAAAGCATAACTTTAAAGTGGGGTAAATGTCTCTGGCAGATGATTTTCTGAGAGATTTAAATGGTGAATTTGATCAGAATCTAACGTCTGGAGTACTTTATTGTCAAACATCATTTCCTCGTATGTCCCTCATTTTGCTTTGAAGAAGGGACCTCTGATAATACAGTGCACATGTGTTTTGATGTAGAATTTTGTGGTAGACAAAGTCTAATTTGAGAGTGATGACAATGACAACATGCACATTTTTACAGAATTATCATCATCCTTTGCCTGAACTGTTTATATAATCTGTTTTTATTTGCTTCACACTCTATCCTCCCTCCTACAGCTGAAGAATTGTGGTAAACAGTCGTGTTTTCAGGAGTAACAGCATCCAGATGGTGGGAGAACAACTGGCCCTGTGGAGCTCAGCAAACAGTGGGCAATCAGGCCCACTCATTAGTTCCCAACTGAGGACCTGCCAAATGCTGGTAAACCCACAGGGAAAGTACACACATACTGTAGTGAGCCCTTTAACTCCCTGAAATCAACCACTAAACTAGTGCCCTTAAGTCTGTTGTGGTTTCTGGGATGGTATCCGTAGTTACCTCTTCTTAAACATGCCTGATGCTGCATGCTATTAAAGTATAATCCACATCATGCTCAGTTTGGTTCAAATAGTCAAAACATGAAATTCACAGGGTAATGTGAGTAAACATACAGTCTACAGAAAATTACTTTGACTCAAGACTTTTCTGCAGTTTTTGTGTGTGCATGAATTATTTAAATTCTATTAAATAAATTTAAAAAGCCTGCTACAGCATGAGTACTTCCACTGACCCAGTCTGCAGTTATTTAACTTAAGCTTCTGCACAGCAGAGTGAGTAAAAGTAAAAGAGACAGACATATACTACACCCCATGGATTACTTACCAACATAGTGTCCTTTGCCCTCTCGAAATGGGGGTCCAATAGGCCCTTTCATCATAGGTTGCATGTACTTCATTTGAGGCATGGGGGGATAGCCTCCAGCAAGAGCACGCCCTCCTAGCATCAGTAGCACACAGACAGGAGCCAACAGCATGGTCATCAGCATCCAAGGCTTCACGTTTCACACACAAACAACTGCGGGAAACAAAAAAGGGATAACACATTAAAACATGATATTTCATTTGAAAACCTGAAACTAATATTACTGGAATAATTTACTTCAGCATTTTGTATTTTTATACTACTGAGTCAAGCGATGATGCATTACTGTAAAGATTTGGCCATTTTCTCTGTACCCTTAAAACATCTCTACAGTACTCTATGATGCTTAACCCTATCTGAGGTAGCTACAGACACTGGTCAAGTTAAAATGAGTTAGGCCAAAGAACTTGCACAAAAAGATGAAACGTGCATGATGTTATGAACAAAAGTTTGGCAAATGTCTACAAATGCATATATAACTAAACCTAATTTTCGCTGCTGCAATACCTGACTGGGGTGGTGTTTTGCACAGATGGCCCTAAGAAACAGGTCTGACAGAAAGATATCTTGACTTTAATTTATGTCAGGAACAAATTACCACATCACACTCTAATAAATATTTTCATAGCCATAGTCAGTTGAGGACAAGGAGCCACTAGAGGATAGTTAGTGTGTTTATGTATCATTAGTGAGCAACTCTAGGTGTCCAAGACTGGCTGTTTAACGAGTGAAATGATGTGTGAAATGGCATAAATTTTCCCATCAACTCTTCCCCAGGCTGTTATTGTCAACTGTCTTTGGATTGATGAGTGACAGGAGTTATTTTTCTGATAATTTGATGTTACGCCTGCTCCTGTTTAAATGCCAAAAAGGTTATTAGGCAAGGACATTTTTCAAGGATGGAAGAAAATTGTGCATAGTGGTAAACAAACAAACTGTATACTGCAAGTTTTAATCTGATTTAACTGACAGTCTCATTGTATGCTTACAGGACTATAGAACAATATGCTACAGAAGACCTTTAGCTAATTATACTGACATCATCCAGCCATATTAGCCACATCTTAATCTGTTTTCAGATCTTTCATCTGTTTTCTCTCTCTCTTTCACACACACACACACACACACGCTTCATATAACATGACCAGAGGTCCATTGTCTCATAATTATATGAAGTGGGCATCAGACACAGTGCTGTGATTTGACAGCTGTCTGGCTGTGGGAGCAGAAAACTGATGGCTAGAACGTCATGAAGGAAATGGTTGCCCGAAGGTCAGATTCTACCTTATTTCCTTTAATAACACTACTTTTTGGTTCTGATGTTACTTGCTTTGTGCATTTTCAGATCTGTTACTGTATGTGTCATGTAAGTGTCATTCTGCCTGCCAGACAAGGTTTCACAGTAACTTTAGATGCTGCTCTTGTTTAACGGCTGAAGGTTGCTTTTATTCACCATTAGCTCCTCTCTCTTCTCAAATCCAGAGTTTTATTGTGGTTTGTTTTGAATGGACCAATTTGATGTGAAAATTGGGGGACGTTAACAAGTTTAAGTATTTTCAAGACGCCCTCTGTAACCACTCACTAGAGGTATATATTGTGTTCTCATGCATATAGTACAAAGAGTGCGTGTTATGTGTGAGAGTATGTACAAGTCATGGTCAAGTAGTGGCTAATGGTCACCAGCCAGAGAGGATTAAGGGAAACTTTTTAACAATGTCTACAGAGCTTTTCTTCAAAAAACTTCTGATAAACAGACTGTGGAGGTTTTACCCGTCTGTGCCTGATCCCTGTTCAAACACAGCTTCTGTATTTAAGACTCTGTCGCCCAGGGTCTATCAGAAAGTTTGATGCCTGCAGGATAGTGGGTATCCAGAGCTGCCTGTTAAATTACATCTACACCAAAACCACAGACCTCCATACCAGACAAGCCTCCTTGCCAGCCAGCCAGCAAGTCAGCCAACAACCAAACACTGCCCTACCAATACTGCTTGCTGTTTCTCCTATTTACATCTCTTAACAGCTTTGTCTTATTTTTTTTTCTTAGTTTAACTTTTTGTGTTAAAAATGATTTTTGATTCTTCCTGGCGAAGCCCCCAACAACACACAGCAGTATAAAAAAGTATAATACTGCAGACACACACACTTATGAGTAATTACAAAAAAAAAAAAACTAGCTCAGAAACCTAGACAAGCACTTTGGTAAATAGCTGTAAAACCAAGAATTGGACTGCTTAGCTATGTGGTTGCTAAACAGTCACAGACCTGATCTCAGCACACATGGTGGCAATGAGCACACCTTTTTCTAAGCACTTGCGATGTGAAGTCTACTGTGAACTCCCAGATGACTACCACTCCCTGCTTCCAATTAACTGCAGTGTGTAATTTGATGTAATTTTCAAATCAGAAAATGTCAGATCATTTTCAAATTAGAAAATGTCAACTTATGTTTGTGTTACTGCTGTAAGTAAACTTACAGAGTCAACTTTCCCCTCTCTCTCTCTCTCTCTCTCTCATCCGAACTGAGTTTATATCTGCATCTGAAAGCAAGTCTAACACACAGACAGCAAAATAGTGAGTATTATATTAAAGGCTCCACTACATTAAATGTAGGAACAAGACATTCAGGCTGACGCAAAAATAAAAGTTCTGTTTTCTTAAAGTTGTGCAATTCCATTGTTCTGATTTAAATTGATTTACTAATCTGACTGCATTTAAATAAAATGTTACTGTACCTGTGCAGTCGTAATGTAAAAATAAAAAAACTTCAAAAATAGGATTGTATGTGTTTGGCAGACACTCTACATTACAAGATAAAGAACATGTGTAAATTAAGAATGTATGTGACTTTCCAACAAGAAATGTTAACAGTCACATCAAGTTCAGGTCAAATAGAGGACCTGGACTAAGGCCCCCTCTTGGGCCCCTAGGCATGTGTCCAGTAGGTCTGTTCAGTAATCCATCCATGCCCACATCAAACACAAACACACTTGTTGGCATCGCACTTCTCCACATACACAGTATGTTTACAGATCTCTCTCCAAACCACCTGGTAATCTGAGTCGTGAACGCAAACCAAACTCAAAACTTGTCGTCGTCGCCCTTCTCGAAACATGTCTTGGATGCCATTTTACAGAGCCGAAAAACTAATCTGCTAAGGCTTCAGGCCGCCAAAGCAGACTCAACAGCTTCCAAACCTAAATTCAGCAGCATCTCAAGTGGCCTGCTGAGACAAGCAGAAGAGGCACGATGGCTTAGCTGAAGCCAAGCACACACTTCCCTAACTACTCTGTCTACCCACTAATGAAATCAGCAGCACTGGCAAGGTGAGGTGGAGGTGTTCTGCCTCCACTTCCTTTAAGCCGTCCATGTGTGGATCCAGACCATCAGGTATTTCCTAAACCATGTGCCACAGAGAGATTATAGATACACAAAGTGTGAGGATTCAGTGTCATGGAGAAAAGAGGAAGCAATTGTTTTTGTGGTGAACATTTGAGACACCCCTTGAGTGGAGAAATCATCACCTGAACACCATGTACCATGTAATACCATCTTTAAAAAAACACCAAATAGTTCAAAAACAACCAAAGTCCATGAGGGTTACATAGTTTAGACCACAGGTCTCACAGAGAACTGCACTTAAAACATGACCACATATTTTAGCTAACTCATCCAATCCTGGCCAACCTCAGCCACAACCATGACCATAACCATTCCTAACTTTAACCACAGACCCCCACTGTTATTCAACCACAGCCATTTTCCTTTACCAAACTCTTTTCTTGTAAATTCAGCAAGTAAATGATGGAAACTTTTACAGCAGGAATGAATTTTCAGCACAAGAGAAGAAGAAAGGCACACTTAAAAATAAATTAAAAGGATCGCTCTGCGGTTTATTATTGAATCTGTAGTCTAGACACATGAAAATGTGTTAAAAAGACATGCACTTGTAGACATCAAGCAAACTCTTACGAATATACATAAACAAGCCCAAAAACTGAGGTATCACTTCCAGACAACACAGAGCTCCATTGACATTGGCCTCCGTATACAGTACGCTTTGCTCTTTACATAAGCGAATGAGCAAAAGAGAGTGAAGGGAGAAAGTGAGCACAGCATTTACACAACATGCTTGCAGCCAGAGCAACATAGCTCTTATTGAGTCTGAGGGTATGTGTGTGAGGAGGAGAGAAAGTTGAGCATCTGTGCTTTGATTTACAGAATCACCTGTTAAATGAGGTAATCCCTCCTTTAGCCTGAGTGGCACTCGGGCCATTACGTCTGGCCAGTGTCAGCTCACTTATTAATATTTGAGTAGTGGTCACTGGGCAAAGAGAAACAGTATAGCTGTTCCCATAAAATGCCTATGTGTGTGTATATGCGTGTAACTGGCCACAAAGGTAATTCGTGTATGATGAGACATCTGTCACCTCATTTGCCACCAACCCAGAAGTGCATTGAAAGTTTTGTTTGGTTGCTTCTCAGGAAAAAGTTGTCCCTTCAGGACTACCACAATAAAAGCTCTTATATTCCCTTATTGCTGTTTCTACTGAATCAGTAAATGATTCAGTAGAAAAACAGCAGTAGTTTAGATTACCTCATTAGAAGTCATGTAAATGTGTAATGTGTTATTTTTAATGTTGGACATGAGGTGTAATGTTTTCATTTATACTATAACATGCCAATTCAAACGTACGTGTCTACACATTTACTCACATACAGTAACACATGATATACAGATAAACCATGTCTGTCATCTTTTACTACAAATGGGTTCATACACAACAAATTTAAACATTTGCAATGCCACCATACCCAAAGCAAGCTCCATAGAGGATAAAATGTCCAAGTTCAGTGTAGAAGAACTTTAGCAGACTGCAAACCTGAGCTCGGGGGAAAGCAAGCACCTTTCGTGAGGGGAAATCCCTGCAGCCACGTTTTCAAAATCTTTCTAAAAATCCTTTTTAGAAGATTAGAGACATTTATGTGACATGTGGAATTATCTGGCATAGCATACTTTCAGCCATGCAGTTTATATTACAGCATGGGAAAACTGTTTATTGTAAGAGAGGAAATGATGGAGTGTCTAAGAGGAAGACACTGTGTTATTGCAACATTTCTTCATCTAGCCCTACTGTCAGGAAGCCATTAACACAGAGACTTCATCCATCTACGTTTGGGTAGTACTAATGATGATATATATCTGCACGGCAGATGACAAAGAGCATACTTCAACTTCAGAACACTCGCCTTGCTCAAGCACAGATTCATGCACATGCAATTAAATCCTCATGTTCTGTGAATCTGTCATGTCTGCTTGTATTCTTGCTTGCTTGAAAACTGGGGATTATCCTGAAACAGCATGACTGATTGTGCACCCCCGGTAAATGTAATACGAAACAAAACAGAAGATGTCAGGACAGAAAACCTCATAAAGCACAGAGGAGGTGAAGAAAAAGAGACTCATCAATTCAGGGAAGAGTACCTGTGGAGCAGCGATGTGCTATTCTAACGTCCTTTAAGGTCAGAGCGGGCGTGAAAGGAAATGAGAGACTGTCTGATAGGGGGGAATTTATGCCGATGGAGTGGTTAAAAAAGAAAGAGTAAAAAGAAATGAAGGATGTAGGTGGTGGAAAGTGAGAAATTGGAGTGAGATGGGTTAAAGGGAGTGTGAAGAAAACTTGGGGAGGGGGAGAGAGGGAAGAGGTCAGACAGAGGGTTTTCATTTCTTGATGACTACATTCAGAGGAACACATTTAATACCCCTGGCCACTTATCTACAGTAAGTGGAGAAACAGACGTGCTAACCATAAGATGGAGGGGGGAGGTGGTGGAGGGGTGATAGATTGTGCATATGAAAGTGTACTGTGTGTGTGTGTGTGTGTGTGTGTGTGTGTGTGTGTGTGTGTGTGTGTGTGTGTGTGTGTGTGTGTGTGTGTGTCAGTGTGTGTACTCTGGGACAAGAGGTGAAGTAGTGAGGCTAATTATTCACAGAATTATTAACCTCACTTTGAGACCTCACACGTGCACACTTACATGTGTCTTTTCAGATGAGCCTCATTTGTTCTTCAGCCCCAAGCAGGAACAGTTTCAGGAAGGTAAAAGGGCATCTGTTACCATTGGCTGCCTCCCCCCTGCTGCCTCAGTGATTCGTGCTCTATCACCTCATCTTTCTGTGAAGCATTAATATTCACGATAAAGTTTGCAAAACATCCAGACTAACCTACACCCTGCCAAGAAACCAGTTACAGAGTGGGATGCTGAGAACAAGAGTAAGTGAGAGTCTGTAGGTACACAGCTTTACCTTTCCGCCTGACCTGTCCGTGCACTTAAACTCAATATGAGCAGCTGATTAGGTAATCGAGAGGAAAGAGTTAAAAAAAAATCATATAAAAAGCTATCTTTTTCAACACTTCCAGAGCAGTAAATATTGTGCTTTTCAATGTAGCAAGACGGACCACGGAAAGCACACATCACCCCTCTCAAAAATGAATATTACTGCCTTTCTATCGTTTTCTCAGCATCTGAAAGATTAATACATAGATAGAGATCCATGGGTTGGAACATATAACCATACAGGGGATTGTGTGTTAAAGGGTGTGGAGATGACCTCACCTCAGACAGGCAAACGTCGAGAACATCCAGTAATATAATCTCCTGTAAATCAGAATAAACACTCTCTCTTCGCCTCATAGGTCTCAACTGGCAACCCCAGCTTTTTACTCTCCCCCTCCTATTCCCCTTATTCTCTTCTCTTTAAGCCCCCTGCTCTCTGCACCGCTCATTTCTGGTGTGAATACTTTTATTGTATGCTGCCAAGACCTGACCAAGCAAGGTGTTTTTTCTACTCTGCTAGTCCTCTGGTGCGAAAATGTGCACTCAGCTCTCTGTTATCCATCATTTAGCCAAAAGTAGAAGTTTAGAAAGAAAGAAGAAGAAAGAAGAAGAGAGAGATAGAGTGGAAGAAGACGACAAAATCAACTTGAATTAAAGTTAACAATGTCCACTTTTGCATAGTACGTATGGAATTAACAAAAGCTAAATAGTAATGACACTTCATGAAGTAAACAATTATGGACAGGATGGCGCTGTGCAGGACTCTGTAGGGCTATAATGGACTGGGTTGGGCTTGATCTGTGTTATGTCTTGTGCTTCTGTGCCATAGCTCTTACCCTGTTCCCCTCACTGGGTGGGTGGGTTCTGCCAAAGTGGGGCCTGTGAAATGTGCAGTGGACCCACAGACCATAGAACACACAGAACACTGACAAAATCAAGACAAAGAAAAGAGCTCAAAACAAGCTACCGTGCAAGTGAATCATCATTTTCTCCATAATGACTTTCACAGTGAGGGCTTCTTATTTCTTGACTGAGTGTCATACTATTGGTGGCAGTTCCTCCAAAGGCAAAGCTGGCTGTAGAGAGGAGTCAAAACCCATGTGTAGAGGTAGAGCACGTGTCTGTTTTAGATTGAGCACTGAAATAAGGGGGCTTAAACCTGGAACAATTGCACACCATCAATTGTTCCATTGTTGTTGTTTTTTTGCCAGGACTGGTAAAAGTCCCAAACTGCAAGTAGCTGAGGCTAATTTCCAGGAGGGAAAAGCCCAGAAAGGCTGGTTTGTTTCTATCAAAGGATTCCACAGTTTGACGCTCAATGAAAACACTAAGCTATTATAGATCACGCTGTCAAAGGCTGCCACTGGTGTTGATGGTGGGAGATGGAAACTCCTATCAATGAATAGGAAGAGGAAGAAAAAAAAAGCAAATAAGTCATTAAGAAGAAATTAAGTCATTACGACAGACAGAGAAACGTGGAGATATAAATGAAAATAAATGAAAGTGAACAGCAAGTAAAGCTTTAGCCCTTGATCTCCCTGTTGACCCACTTCAGATGCGTGCCCCACCTATCATCTCACACACTCCTTCCGCTGGCAGCCAAGACAGCTTCACACGTACACGCATGCATCGCGCCCACACAAACGCACAGATCAGCTGGCAGCGACACAGAGAGGGAGGCCTACTTTTCTGTCCAAAATGGAGAGAAAAGAGGGAAAAAAGGAGAGGTAGAAGGGAGATTATAATTTAATAAGGGGCAGGAAATCTTGGTCAAATCCCCCTGAAGGAGCTGAAATGCCTCCGTGCTGGAGGCTACTGGACTGTAGACTAAATGGGCTTCTCTGAACAGGCAGCTGGACAGACAACCAAAGAAGCAGACAACAAACAAGGAAGAGAGAAATCCCACTCTACCGTGGTTTGGAGCTATGTAGAATATCTGACCAGTGTTATTTGTGGCGGATACATAATGATTCATTTTGTGGTTAGCAAGTGAGTGAACAAGCCCAAATGTGCTCTGCCAATTTTACATATATGCAAATACTCTATTGCTGAACAATTTTAATTAAAATTAAATTGAATACATTTTCTGACAAACAGGAAGTGACGCAGACAAAACTGTAAAAAAGGTACATTCGGAAAATAATCACACCACAGCACTAGAAATTCTGTTGGCTCAACCAGTGAACTCTGGGAAGTGCAATGTGAAAAAACAGACTGTACTGCAGTGACCACTTAACATTGAGAACGCCGCCAGCTGATTTCCATGTCATCCAGTGAAAGTGAGCTGAAACGTTACCAATTTGACAGTGCAGTATATAACAACAGCACACCCAATGACCATTCATTTCCAATTTCATTGATTAATTTCTATTAAAAATATTATGAGCCCTGCTACACTTGCGATGCGTTAGGGGGGGGGGGGGGGGGGGGCGGGGGGGGGGGGGGGGGGGGGGCGGCCG
>JAUYWH010000003.1:13187155-13304900 GCA_034779795.1 Ctenopoma multispine | reverse complement strand
ATATAAAAACACCACACCCAATGACCATTATTTTACAATTTAATTTATTAATTTATATTAAAAATTTTATTAGCCCTGGTACACTTGCGTTGCTTTATGCCCCCCCCCCCCCCCCCCTTTGGAATTACAATAAATGACAAAGCCCCAATGCTTCCTAAATCTATTTTAAGTTTGCTAGTATTTGTTAAAATTGTTAAAAAAGCCACCATAAGTGGCCGATCATACAAGATTGAGTGTATTAAAGTTCCTTTTTTGTTTGTAAGTAAAGTCCCTTTTTCATTAAAAAAAAAAAACCTTACAAAATCATACACCAGGAAAATGACTCACAACAGAATCCGTTATGTTCTATCTCTTAGGTCAATTTGAAGCCTGAGGCTTTTATCGAAATGACACATGCTCCTCCTGACAGCCTACAATAAAAGGGATTGAGCAAATGCATTGTCGGCTTTAAAAAAAGCAGGAGGAAATGAGCTAGCAAGCAGACTGTTGCTGCTTGAGGGCTCAGACAGTGACACAGAGCCTCATCAGAGGATGAGGAGATGGGGACTGGGTGAAAGTGAAAGTACAGACGCTGTGAGCTTTTTCACAATTGCAGTGCTGCATTCCCACAGTGCATGAGTGGATGGGTTGGTATAGCATGTTAGCACTTTGTAATCTTTATATAATACCTATGTTTTAGGAGATTTAATCACACAGTCCATCCAGCTTACTCTGGGGCAGTATGAACCAAACCATGACACATTCTCCGTACTCCATCATTCATTTGTTTTCTCTAGGGGGAAGAAAGAAATTTGCTGAATTAGTCTCTGCTCAGAAATCACTTGTTCCACCCTTCCACCTCACACTACATGAAATTCACTGGACGGTTTAAATCCCAGTAGAGAACCATTAACTGTTCGCTTGATTGATCACTCAATTAAAACACTGCTGTCTCCAGCTGAGTGTTTCAGGCTGAGCCAGCAGAAAAGAACCCACAAAGTACCTCTCTCTCTCTCTCTCTCTCTCTCTCTCTCTCTCTCTCACTCACTCACTCACTCACTCACTCACTCACTCACACACACACACACACACACACACACACACACACACACACACACACACACACACACACACACACACAAGCCTGCATATTAACCAGACCACCAGCATACAGTTCATAGCCCCCTCTGATCGTGGTTCTCACTGAAACCCACCCCACCCATCAGGATCAATGCAGGTCTTTATTAACTTCTGGCTAAGAGCACTGACTGTGTAAGAGGACTCTGCCAGTTCTGGCCTCACACCTCCCAAAATCCACTGCCGGGTTGTATAAACATGGCTCTGTACATGTGTGTGTGTGTGTGTGTGTGTGGTTACAGGTTCTATCTATATAGTTTAAAAGATTTTGTTAAGCTCCAAGTAGGAAAAACATTTACAAAGTAGGAGTACAGGGGGTAATGGACATAATAAACTGATTATAAAAAGTAAGCACGCGATAAGTGGGACTTTTATTGTGACGGCATTTTGAGCTGTCATAATCAGTCTGCTTTTCTAGTATGAAACACATAAAAGTAATTTGGCTGCTTACATGCACCCATGGGGTCATCTAAAATGTGTCTCTTTGGAGTGGTGCAACTTTAGCCCAAACTATAAAAAGGCTGTGGGCTATGAAAGCCCACAGAGAGCAGCACAGAGGAGACCAAGCGCTGTTAGGAGCTCTGGGAAGTGTCACTGACAAGTAGATCATGACTGGTTCTATTTTACACAACTATATGTCTGATTTAATTTGTGATTTCACATTGATGTAGCGTCTCAAATGTGTGCCTGCAAGTCATTAACACATACTGTTCATTCAAAAATGCATGTGCACTACACACAAGGAACATTTCTATTTTGTAGAAACTTGGGTATATAAGCAGTGGAACACTTCATTCATTGCACCAAATGCACAAATCACGAGTTATATCAATTTCACTGTATTGATTTTCTAAAAGATCCACGAGTAATCAATTTTTACTGCTTCAGTATAAACTATTTAACATCCTTTAGCATAATTTACAACATAAAACCAGATAAAATATTGTTCTTGAAACAGTTTTCTAACCACTGAAATATGGTTTTACTTATGGTGATTTATCGTTCAACACTAACCCCAATTTTTACTTCTTCTGCCTAAATTAAAACAAAAAGATTAATTTTTGAATTTATTGTATATAAGGTTGTGATGAATATGGCCATAAAGTTTTTTAGGGCTTTAATATCTTCCAGACTACTAGACTGTTTAAAAGTAGGGGGCAACACATTTTTTAAATTTCTGCTGTGTATTCTACTGTGTGATTGTACTTTTGAAAATGACTTACAACCTGAAAATCTCATCTGTCAGTGCATACGTCATATTCCGATATTCAGATAATCAGTCATATTCATGTACATTTTCAAAGTTCTGGCAACCTGTGGTTTTGGCTTTTAGTTTCAAACCTCTTCCTTCCTGCTAAAGATGACAAACATAAAGTTTATATAAAATAATAAAGGCTCCTGGACAGTGATTTTTCAGTTTTTATCTAACAACTCTCAGACATTAAGAAATAATCCATTTGTTGAGGACTATTTTTGGCAGTAGATTAATACATACTTACTACACTAGTAAATATTCATGTTCTTCAGTAGTTTCTTTCCTTGTGGAAGTACCCAGCGTTGTCCAGGTCGGTCAATTAGAAACAGGCCGCCATGCAAACTTGGAAATATCAAGACAACAGGCTTCCAGAAAAACTTAAAAATTGCTAGCAACAGCCGACATGTTGATTAAAATATCTAAAATCAGATTTGGATTATTTATCAATTATCATGTCATTAGCACAAACCTTCCTGATTTTAGACAGAAGAGAAATGAAGTGTGTTATTTATTAGAGTTATTTCCATGTGATCCAGCACAGCTCTAAGGATTTGTTTATTAAATATTAAGGAAAGAAAGCAGACAGAGACATGTTAGTTTGCCAGAAGCACTGTGTCATCATACTGAGGACAAGACCAAAAATGTCTAAATAGGTTTAGCAGCCTGATCACAGATCACTGTCACTATAACGGCATCTCAGTAAACATAGTAACTAATAAGCTCACAGTGGTATCTCATTTTATCTCTCTAACTGTCCCGGCTGCCACATTCTCATCTGTTAAGCTGAATTGAGGTGAATGAGGGGCAGAAGAACAAAAAAATCACAGAATATGTTGGACAACGCCACACAAGTGGTGAGATGGAGACAAGAAGGACAAGGTAGGAATAAATCAGTCCAAGCCTTCAGCAGGACAGGCGAAGCATGCCTCAAAGATACAAGGGTTAACTCCATATTTCCTCCCTAAAAACTTACTAGAAGGAGGACGTCCCTTCATTTGTTTATCTCCCTTTATCACTGTCTCTCCCTGTGACCTTCCCTCCCATCCCGTCAACACCCCTCTGCTCCGCTGACACTAATTGCAATTGAGGTGACTCCTTGTTCAGGACCCCTTTGTGTGATTGATTTCATCATGGCTCTTTTTTTAGATTAAAACCAGATATGCTCATTCTTCCTCACTTATCTTCTAGTCCCAGTCATCAGGAGGTGATCAGAGACAGATTCCAGTTGTTGTTCCAGTTGCTAGGCTAGATATAACGATGAAGATTAAAGGCAGCGTCAATCAACATTGTCAGTCTGGGACAGTTTAGGAGGACCACAACCTGGCTGCGTAACAGTGTAATGTGGATATGACTTTTAAAGTGTTCTGCAATATTGCATGCTACATGAGAGAGTGTATATATGATTCAATTAACTGAAATCAAATTGAATTATTTGCACATCTGTTAACGCCGTAAACACAAGAAATCAGCATAAATTTATGGTTAATGAACTGTAAAAGTGTCTGCTCTGCTCTCCAGAATGTCAATTTTGTTTGAGGGCTGTTCATTACAAAGGAAGAAAAAAACCCAAAGAGCATTTATTAACAACAAACATTCAGATAATTGTGTAGTGTTGAATGAACCCCATTTCCTTGTTCACCTGCCTTGTGGAATTCCTGCAGTACTGCCAAGAGCCAATAAAACCGCACATTTAACTTTTGTGAGGCTAGACTCAATAATAACCTTCTCATTATTATAATGTAGCAAATGGTTGAAATTGAGTGGAAAGAAAGATTAAATCAGTATATCGAGCATGACGTCGCACAGTTTGGGAGTTTACAATAGGACTGAGGGAGGCTACATCAGTCCACATGCATCTACTGATTCTCAAGATCAGATATGTGTTTATCTCCAACCCGGCAGCTAGAAGAAGGGGACATTCTTGAGAGTCTGGAGTTAGTTTAGATTGATGGGCCCTTGCTTAGATAATCACCAGACCAAAGGAGAGCTGAAGCAGCTTCTTTGTCTCCACTTGGCAGCTGGTAGGGACGGGAGGATTGGTGGGCGGAATATGAGCGTTAGAGAGGAATAAAACTTACACTACAGACATTAGAATGAGACACATCCTTCGACACTAGACGAGCGGTGGGGGAGGATGGAGAGACGCTGAGAGGCGGCGGGGGCCAGACTCCCTAAACACAGCCTATCCAGAGCAAATAAATCAAAACAGACACAGAGACTGATCATGTTGTCTTTAAAGGAATGCACAAGGTGTGTTCTTCGAAAAGCTGTTATAGAAACATCTTGGTGATGCACCTGTTGTTCCGTGTCAACACATTTTTTATGTCACTTATTATATCAACAATGGATAAGATTATTGGCTAAATATGAAATGGGATGTTCATAGTGATAAACCTGCAGAAAATTATCACCCAGTAACACAATAAAACACATTCAGCACAAAGATATGGCCGTCAGAGGTGGAGACCAAAATGTTTTGCAGTTGGTCGATGTCTAGTGGCCTTAGTAAATATAACACAATCACATAGTATTTAGAGGCACATAGTCTCATAAGGAAAAGGGTCGGATCAACAAAGCTCAGGATAAAGCTCAGCCCTGCAATAGTCTTGAGTTATTTTCCCATTGTTTTGTTATTGTAACCACAAGGACATTAAGTGTGTGATGTACTTTGTGTAAGTGACGCTACATATGTGACCCGTGACTTTCCACATTTTAACTAAACTAAACAAAACAAACTAAAGAAAACACGACAGGTGCCATTTCTGATGGTGGGGAAAAAGATACATATGATAGTTTAAGTTGGAGTTGTATACTGTATTATGGCAGTGTTGTCTTTTCTGCTTTGTGCTTCCCCCAAGTGGCCATAAAATCTATTGTCTGTCACAAAACATTACTCTACATTCATTCTAGCACAGGAAATCATCTGTGCAGTAAAACATATAAAAGGTCTAATATGTTCTAATTATCCACTGAGAAAACAGAGTGAAAGGTATACCTGCATGAAGTCATATTCAGCCCTTCCACTGGACTAAAACTCTCTGAGGAAGTCTTTGCAGTGTTACTTTAGTATTGCTCTAAACAAACTTAAATGACTGACTTGCCAAAATAAGGAATGACAAGGATAGAGAGGGGATTTAAGGGAAAGTGGGTGTTGAGTGACCTCTTTCACCAAGTTTGTTTACAAGTTGTCATTTGCCAAATAAGTGCAATTTGGAGAGAGCGGGCTTTGGGCCAAGTGTGGTCGGAAAACCAGTGAGTCAGATTAGACTGACTATTTGATCTTGCCCTGCCCAGGCAGATGCCTCCAATCGTATGTGCAAGTGTGTGGGTGAGATCACAGATGAGAAACATATGTAATTTCCTCAGGGGGACACACCCTTGTTAATGATCTGTCAAATTTTACACACAGCAGACCTTACGTTCTGTTAAACACCTGATATTTTAACAGCTACAGAAAATGAGTGAGTCAGTTTTTTTGTAATTTAGCTGATGCTTTGTAGAGGCACCCTTCCTATGTTATGCTGAAACGAAAGCACAGATTGATATGGCTGACAGGTTTAACTCATGCCATTTTAACGGTTAGAGCAAAAGATAACATCTGCAGACTGATTAGGGTACGGCTTCCATCGAACCAAGCAAAGCCGAGACTGGATTCCAACAACTGACACAGCAGTCTACTGGTAATATCTGGTCAGGGAGAAAGAAGGAAAAGAGAGGTAGACAGAGAAAGGGAAAGCTGCTCGAACCCTTCAGATGACACAAAGCAGGCTGCTGCGGAAAACCTCAGCTCCTTCATTCACTGTGGTCTGACAACATAAAAAGCACCACATTGTTTGATCTTCAAACTTGAATACATATCTCAGCTTCATAAAAAAGCAGCTTTGGAAACTATATTACCCAATTATTCCCCCATTACCCCCACCCCTCTTTCTACCTCTCTCCACCTTCTTCCATTCCTCCCACACTAGCAATTCTGTCTTTGATATCAAAGTGGGATGCAGATTAAAGTCTGGTTGAGGGGTAGAGTTATGTGGTATGGGGCAGCCCGGCACTTTGCCACAGCTTTTAGATGGGGCTTGATCCACAGAGTTATTTGCCCTCTGCCTGCCCACAGCTAGCTCTGTTTTAGTGACTGCTGGAAAACGAAGGAGGAATTTTGTTTCCTTTCATGCAAACTGACATACTCAACACTCTTTGATAGCTATACATCGGTTTCATTCCATTCACTCTTTGTGCTCTTACATCTCTAGAAGGATGTAAACGTCTGAGAGGAATGTGACCCTACAGTACTAATGGCTAAGCTGCTCTTTGAACCTCAAGCTTTCTCTCTGTTTTTACACTTATTAACGAGCATCTCCCCATCAGCCAAGTCAAACCCCACCAGACCATCACTGCCTCCTCATTTCTGACTGTGCACTCCCTGTGACCCACCATGATCTAGGAAATGTTAGCAATTATAAAGCAACCGAAAGAGTCATGAGGTCAAATCTCAGTCAGTCTCTGTTAGGGACCTTTCTTCTCCAGTGCAGGTTCTTACAACATATAGAGAAAGTACCTGTCTGTTTGTATTATATATTTAACTTTTTGTTGAGTAGACTGAGTAGAGACTGTAAAACTCCACAGCCCTGTTAGGGGCATTGTTACTGCTGTTAGCGGGGCTGTGGGCTAAAAGCCACTCTTAGCATGCTAATTCATAATGACAATGCAGTACTTGATCACGAACCAAAGCATTACACACATTCAGATTTTGACATAATGATGGCACTAACAAGATAGATGGATGACCAAAGTATCAATTTATCCTGAGGGATTCGTATGTGTCCAACTGCTTGGCGCAAGAGGAAAGAAGTCATTAAGATTAATTGGTCCCATGAATATTTGTACTATATTGATATAATATCACGGCGATCCATCTATTAGTCCATACAATCCACCCAAAAATTGTCAAGGGATGACCAACTAACATTGTCAGTTCTAGGGAAATACTACTACCATGCCTTAAACTCATCACTGGTCAAAGAATCGCCTTCAAAATAAGTTGATTTTGTAAAATAAGTGACGAAGAAAAGACATCCATCCATTATCTGCACGGTAAAAGACCCGGTCCCAATCTCAACCACTACAACTAACTCCCCAGTTGTAAAAGGGACTTTGGAACAAGATCATTTAAGATAACTTTTGCCACCACTGACTTCAAAGAGAGACAGAGGGAACAACAAGGGGAGTGTTTGCATCAGTGGAAAGCCTCAACCAATCCTCTAAATCTACCAGGCTCATTTCCATACCACATTCTGGCTTCTTCTCCTCCTGACCTTATAAAACCTTTGAAGGCATATCACAGTTGAAAAACAAAAGGGAGAAAAAGGGTTTTTAGCTTGAGAACACTACGTTTTAGGTGATTTAATTGGCTATAAAAAGGTTTCAGGCACCCATAGTTCACGTTGCTCAAACCACCAAATAACGTTTAACTCTACTTTAGCTGTAAACATGCAAATGTCCATTAACATTTAGACATTTATGTCTATGTGCACATGTCAGTGGCTAGTGATATGGTCTCTACAAATACACATACTGCCAGACATTATGCATAAGAGGTCATTGATTTTAATAAATATATTGAAGTTAAAAACAGCAACAACATGGCTACAAACAGTATGTTTTCCTCTGAGCGACTAAGTGGGACATGGACCAGAGTGCTTCTATGAGAAACAGGGATACAGGCAATGGGGTTCAAGCTGGAGACTCTGCTACAGCAATTATCTTGTTCCTCAAACCTGCCATTTAATGGAAATCCAAGGCCTAAGCCAAACTACACGCCTGTCTTTAGGTATGAACCTCAGAACTGCCCCCTTCTCCTTCTCTCTCATTCCACCAAATATTTTCTTAGGACATCTGACTTTAGTGGTTCACTATTAGTTCCACAGGTGTAGAGGAATAAACTCCATTAAATCACTCCAGGACATTCCTCCACTGCACATGCAGTGGGTCCATACATGTCATACAATTTCTTTGCCATAATTGTAATTATTTTTTTTTCATTGTGTCCCTGAATGTAATCTGTGACCAGATTCCAGATTATGTCAGTTTAATAGTTACACAAATGAATTTCTCTGTGTATGAACATGTGTGTGTGTGTGTGTTTGTGTGTGTGTATGAGACTGAGTGTGTTTATTGCTACAGTAGCTGGAAATATGCAACCAGTCTTCTCAACTGTGAAATGTTGTTGTTTTAAGCCCCTTGGAGGTCTCCATATCACTCCCACTCAAGCTGGCATCGGACGCAAACTACATCCAGATGGAGGACCTCCGCCATTGTTTTCCAGTTGAGCAATATCTGTGCTATAAGGACATGTAGTACACAATGGAAACACTGTATGCCTCGCCTTTCTGTCTTTGTCTGCCTATTCTGCTTAGCAGTGTCTCCCATTCTCCCTCTCATTCCAAATGCAAACATCATTTTCCCTCTCTAAGTGCGAGATTATAATAAAAAAACACAGAAACAATATGTGCGAGTGAAGGTCATTAAACAAAGATATGATGGTCGATCCACAGCCAGAGGAATAGCTGCCTGCAGCCCACAAGCGACCCAGAAATGACTCAAAGTCCTGCGTATGTAAATTGCCCACGAAACCTCTCTTTCCTTTCAAATCACTCATCCGCTGCTGAAAAAGCATAACCCCAGGCCCCGTCTGACGCGTCTCTTTAGCGCGACTTTGTATGGTTTGGAAACCAGCGTGTTTACTTAGGTTTAGAGAGGTAGGAGTGAAAACCCCAACACACTTTGAGTGTGTGCTTCTTTTCTCTATGCAAATCTAGATGGAGACAGAAGACGTCGACTCGCGCTCAAACCATAAGTGTAAGACAACTACATCTGTGTTGCACTTGGAGGTGGTGCATGTCGAGGGTAAAGTTTGTGGTAGGTGGGCACAGCGGAGAACAAGCTAATATATGTTCTGTAAATCATGGATAATGGTTTTTGTTCTGAGGACTGTGCATACATATATTTCTGGTTATGTGTGTGCGTGCCTATGCATGTGTGTGTGTGTATGTATGCATATCTATCTGTATGCATCACACACCTGGGGAAGGTTAAATTAAGATGGAGTAACTGCTATAACAGAGTGCAGAGAATGTCCAGGCATCCATAACAAACACTGCACTGTTTTATGGATTGCTCCCTTATGCAGGGTATTGTTTTTTTTTATGTAGTGGTATCAAGCTAGTTTTGATTATATGTGCCCATGTTTTGAGATATTTGCTTGAGATTTTCAATGGAAAGAAATGATTATCCGACATCACCATCACTCTCCTCTATATTTGCACTCCCTTGGCTATACTAACAACTGGCCAGAATCATGTGGTATGAGAGGGCTGTGTTTAGACGGCTTTTCACAGCCCCTCAGTTAAGAACAGTGCAAATAGACATAATGCCAGAATAACAGTCGCCGGAATGCAACACTGCATATGCAGTTGTTAGCCTTGGATGGAGATTTAAGGTCGTGAGGCAGACAGATAAACTCCCCCCACTTTCCTGTTACATGTTGATCTGGTCTGTCACATTTTAGGAGGAGGCTGTCATCAGAGGGGACTCTGGGGTCTCAATGAGTGATTAAGTCAAACAACAGTTGCATATGGGTGATCAGTTACACATCAGGGAAAAGGTACTAAAGAGCACCACAGGCTCAAACATAACATGAAATGTTTCCTGGCAGCAGCTTACCAACATGGTGTCAGTATTTGTGGGCAAACCTCACTGTTCAAGCGCATATAACTAGCGGTGGGAAATATCACACAACTAAGGGAAAAACTGAACTGATTACAGATAAGACAGGCAGGACTATAAACCCTTCAAACCTTCCTGCTATTACTAAATCATTTCCCAGACTGGAGAACTTGCCTTCCTCTCTCACAGAAAATAAGGAAGGGACAATGACATGAAAAAGATTCAAACTGCAGACTTAAAAACAAACATTGTCTGACTTACTTTTCCTGCTTTTTCTTTCTACTACCCCTTATCCGTAGCCTGCCTATGCCATAACTTTCTCTGGCTCCCCTGGACAATGTATTATGCGGTTTTTAGTGGAACGATTTAAATGGCCCTTAAAATGCTGTTTGAATGATGGGTGCTGCTGTCTGTCCTCTGAGTGTGTGCATGTATGTGTTTATGCATGAGTGTGTGCCAACTCCTGACCCCATTTCCATCAGCTGTGCCAAATTTCTTTCACCCGCACATCCAATCCTCCTCCCAGACCTCCACCTCCACCCCTAGTTCTTGATGTTTACCACATCTCCCACAGTGGTCACACAAATTTTTTGCTTGTGTTAGTTTTTTCCCCTCATGTTGTTGCTTCTCTATCCATACCATAGGGAAAAATACACAAAACAACTGCCGTCTCACACTCATAAGGTAATAGCTTACAATTTGCTTATCGCACAAGCACAGATGTGTAAATAAATGAGGTCTAGACTGACAGTGGAGACAAAACCCTTCCATCTGGGTTAAAAATTAAGTTTCCCAAAGCATCAAAAGTCAACAGAACTAAGATGTTTATTTGATCTAAGACACTTTGAGAAAGCAGTCCAGGCCAATCTTAACTTCTATATCTGTAGATCAGATGACGTTCTCAGCTAACAAACAGCACTAGCCATTGCCTCGCTTGCATATCTGTGCATTTCTGCATATTCTCCCACCCATCAAACACTTGTGTGTGTGTTACTGTCTGAGCTCCTCTCTTGTTGCAGAAAAATGCACTGAAAATGATTGCAGACACATTCCAGACGCCTTCTGTGGAGTGAATGATGGACCAACAGAGGAGCATAAAGAAAGAATATGCAGAGAGGCCATAGTATGAAGTGCATCTGAGGCTACAGATGAGGCATGACACGATTCCTTAGAGTAGGTAAGGGACTGAGGGGGAAACAAAGTTTGAGACTCTTCATGGGACCATGGGTTATGCATGTACTGTATATGTTTTGCAGATTATGCACAAGATCAACAGCACTGCTATGCCATCTCTTGACAATAATCTGTCAAGACGCGTGGGCAGCATCTTAGCAAAGTGCCAAAATAGCTTAAAGGACACAAAAGAAGACCGAAACAAAATGTGCCAGATGAAATTGAATCCACAGACAGGCTGAGACTGTGAATATGCTGTTGTGTCTGGCAGGCCTGAGAAATATTTGGACAATTTTGGACCTTGGCTGTATTTCAGCTGACGCTTTTCTTTCCCCCTTCTCTCAGAATAATCACATTGAGGGCAGTGTAATGGGTAGCGACGAAGGCAGCAGGAGTGTCACATGGAGTAGATTAGCAGATTAATCAATGCAGACTCCACGTAGTACATTCTTTAACTTTGTTTGATATGCATCACTGATCAAGAAGGAAAGCAGCAGCGAGAACCCCCCTCTGAACTTAGCTTCTGTTCAGTGGAGTTTTGAATCCTCTATACATGCATCTTAAGGTGTCTCTGAATGTAACACTTGATTTTAAAACTATTGACCAACTGTCTTTAACTGGGACATCTCAACAATAACTTTAGTCAATTTAACAATAATACTAATACTACCTATTTTCATTTCAGCCCTGTCAACAAACAACTACAAAGGCAATTAGACAATTTTGCATAACCCTTGATTACACTTGATGACAATGTTCTTTTATGAACCACTAAAACCTTCTTACTTAATGTCTGGTTAAATTGAAAGATCTTAAACGTATGCAAAAGGGGGTAAGTTCAGTGCTGGAAAATTTGAGTTCTTTTTCCTCTTAATACTTTTTATAGTAAATAAAAAATATACCAAATGTATGCACTAAATGCTGTACTGACAGTAGCAGATATAATAAATAACGTACAGGCAATAAAAATAAATCAGAATACAAAGCAATGGCTAACACTATTGAGCTCTAAAAGTTATGTTCCTTAACAAAACTGCAGCAGATCCAAGTAGCTCTCTACAAACTCTGCAGGCAGCAGGAATCATTCATACAAGCCAGTCAGTCATTGGTATTGATGTATGGAACAGAGTCGGCAGTCAGCACAAATAACTATAGAAGGTCAAGAGGGGAAAACAAATGAGTCAGTCTCCCTTTGTACTGCTAAAAGCTATAGTTTGCCTCACAGTAGGTTACTCAAGTGAGTTTTTAGCATTATTTAAGGATTAAGGGCTTTAATTCTGATAGTTACAACTATTCCCCGGAGTCAGTATGTACCTTTGTAAACTCCACTAATAACAAACTTGCAAATAATTCTATACATACTGATTATGATCCTTTTAGACCAGCACTACCTCCCATTATCTCATTACACAATGAGCACATACTCTGACCTGCATTGACCCCTGAATTGCACTGGACACACTGTGAAAATCAGATTTGTCTATTATGGATATAAATCTGTTCTTAGGAAGGTTGCAGTTATCCTGCAAACATAATCTCAAATTTCTCAAAACCAATCCAGTTTTAAAATCATTCTAGGAATAACAATTTATATTCAACAGCTGCAAATTTTCAGATTTACAAACTGCTGCAAAAAACCCATGTCAATGACACATTATAATGTCAACCCCAAATAACAAACACAGCTTAAAATGGTCAACAATGGTTGTTGTTCTGTCATCACTTTCTGGTCACTGGGAAATGCTTTTTGTCAAACATTTGTGATCAACAGACTTATACAGGGGAACAGAAAAAAACAGAAGACAAAAATAGTTTTAAGAGCACACACACATACTGTATACAGCCGACTGAGGAAAGGCCTTAAATTCATTAGAGCTCTGTTAGTGCATACGGACTTGGAAGGGGTTTGAGCACCCTCCCGACAAGTGTTGACGGAGTCTGTGTTTCTCATTGTCTGCATGTGGATGGCTGTTTGTGTGTTTTCCTACGTTGTTACACCTGTTTTATCTCAGCTGGCCTTCCAGTATTCCTCACAAAGACAATTTGCCCACACTGAAACTATATGTGGTTCTCTAAACGTTTCCAATAAGGTTCATCTATGTGAACAACTCCTTTCACATTATATGAAGTCATTCACACTAAAATACTGACACGCTCAGCTTTTCTTAAAAATGTCTCTTTTCCCGGCCACAAACAAGCCCAGACTCTACTGTCGTTTCACTGTCTCTCCGCTCCCAACATGAGGTTTGAATCAGCAGGCTGTCACATGGCAGGGACACAGCATTCTGGACACATCCTCTCACTATAACAATCTGGCGGACATGTCTGCATCCTCATCTCTTCCTCGGTCTCTTTGTTATCCCTCCCGCTTCCTTCCACACTACAACAGATACAGAACACGCTTTGGCCTTATGATGGAAGACAGTGGCTAAGGTAGAATGAATGAATCCCATAATGCAGACCTAAATGAGAAACGACTCTGCTGCTGAGTAAACTACAGAATATAAAGGCAGCACTGTTTGATTCCAATGTGTATTTTAAATCTTTTTCTTCTCTCGAGAGATTAACGGCATTGAAAGTTTAGCTGATTGCTGGAGTTCTGGGGTATTACTGAGCTTGTTGCTCAACTTGAAAAATGGGCCCAGTTTTCCCAACAGGGTAAACAAACACTGGAGTAGGAAAGAGGTTGTGGCAAATTGAAGCAGAGTAATTCATGGAGGAATGATCTGTGTCTGGGAGCAAACATGCGGGCCCTGCATGTTTCTGTTGACACTGGTTCAAATCTTCAGCCCAGATCAAAGCCGCCACATGGTTGCTACAAACTGAGCACTTTTCAGACCCCTTCAAGATTCTTTTTTTCTTTCCTGATTATTCTACCTTAGACTTTTTCTTTTTTGTTCACCTCTCCTTGCCTCTTTCCCACAATAACCACCCTTTTCACTTTCTCCTATCTCCATTTTCATAAAGTCCTACTTTGATCATTCTTTCTCTTGCAAATGGATCCATTGCTATTTCTCTTTCCTAACCCTTCCTGATGTTTCCCATATCTCTGTCACACTTTCACCACATGTCAGGAAAACTTGGGTTTGTGTGGTTTCTGCCCAGCTTTGGGAATCATCCAGCTCGGGCTCCATTGGGCTGGTTGTCGGTTCCCACTGTTAGGAAATGACCACTTCTCTGGTTCAAATTAGCGATGAGGCAATACAACAGGGGTTTTTTTTTCTGGCGACACAAAGAGAAAAGCAGGGAAAGTTGAGAGAGAGAGTAGCCATCTGCAAACCACATGAAACTGAGTAGTAATTGATTCAAAGCCCTCCTTAATTAAGTATTGTGTTGGTTAGCCAGGGGAAATCCTCCCAGAAGTAGTTGTACTTTGATAGTGTTCACTGTCAACAGACTTGCATGGTTAACGTCAGGTAGAAGTCTTTCCCGTCTGCTCATTCTGCAGTTTATCATCTATAGAATATCCCAGATTTAACTAAGGTCATGTAAATCTTTGACATTCACTTCTGTGTCACTTTATGCATCTACAACTGTGCTCTCACAGCCAACAGCAACTTTCTAATCTCTCTAATACTGTTGTTATACTGTACATGGAAAATGAACCATTTCCCACTCCTATGCATGAGTGAGCTGACTATTCACTTCATGTTGTCATTATATATGTGGCTGTTTAACAGTTTCCTGATGATAACTGAAATGCAGGAATACTTATGTTACCTACTTAATTTCAAATTGACAGACAGAACAGAGCAAAAGAGTGATGCAGAGGCAAACCAGCCAATTAGTTTCTTTATCTAAGGTTTCGGTGTACAGTATCTCCACGCCACTCTACTCCACATGTGTCGCTCCTACATTGTGTCCTTCCTGTCTTGTGAGCATGAAGTAAAATAATTCTTCTTCAGCAGCTTCTTTAGGCATTGAGGAATGCTGCAAAACATCATACTCTGGGAAGCATTGCACATATTCTATGGATAAACTGAAACAAGAGCACTGTAGTTAAGGCCACGTGCACACACAATGTATTATAGAACAGACTGAGCAATGCTCACAAACAAGCTGGAATGAGCACAAAGTCGTTTTTTTGTTTCACTACTGTGCTGCTGATTACAGGAAATGATAAGCAATAAAGCCTTGAAGGGCTAGTTGTGTTGTACGCTAATGCCAGTAAGTGTTGCATTATGAAACACATGTTGCTCAACGGGCTCAAAGTCTGTACATAATGGATTAAGTCTCTAAACCAAGGCCAGTTAAACATAGAGTCTGGTAGAACCATCCATCCAACAATTATGTGAAACTTTAATAGTTCCAAATACCTATGTTTTTTATGTGCTGTCTTTACGTGAGATTGAAGTCAGCGCACACAAGTGTTACTGGAGGTGTACACTGTGCTCTTGCAGTGCATAATACAATTATTTTTTTCAAAAGAATCAACCAAAAAATATAGGGTGGTCAACTGTAGGGCCATCTCTTTAAGGAATACTGTAAGTCAAGTTAAATTATAGGTGTTTATCTGAGCAGAAGGTGGCAACTTCTGATAGCTTACATATACAATTTACAAGACAGAAAAAAGAGGGTTCACAGATGTTTGTGACCATGTGACAGGCACCTGTAGTCACCTGCTAGTGAGCCAAGTGATTTATTTGTGAAAATCAGATAAAATACCAGTACCTTGGTTAGTCAATACCTTGACTAATTTCTAGCATTAATCAATACTGTACTATGCTTCCTGTCCTGTATCTGAAGTTGAAACACAGTTAAAAGAAGTGTGAATTTTGGACTTATTGTGCATTCATCGGGTTGCCGGAAACATATGAATGATCCTATTGTTCATTGTTGTTTATGACCTGTTCCGCTGCCCTCTGGTGGTCATAAAGACTAACAATACAGCTTTAAAAAAGCCATACGCATTATTAAAAATGTTATAATGGTTATGATGATGAATATTGTTATTATTATAACTATTATTATAGCTTTTATTCGCTGAATTTAAGTGCCACGGGGTCCACTGTCCACCTAGTAATGTGGCCATGAGCTTTATGTAATAATTAGAAATTCTTTCAAATTTGCATTTTTGCCAACTTTCATTGTCAGCAACAGTACTGGTGCGAGCACCAAAAAATCTAGAAATTTGTGTTTAATTTCTTCAGGTTAAAGGTTTAAAGAATAGTTAGAAATTTTTGAAAATAAATGCATATTGTTTTATGGAGGGATGTCCATATTGGCATTAAAACGTAATATTGGAAATTTGTAGTAGCATTTAGTCAGAAAGTAAATGACAGTATTTTTCATAATGTGGAACTATTCTTTTAACAGTTGCTGGTTTAGCGATGATGTAATTGGTGGAGCAAAACTTGTAGATGAATAGTAGATATGAGTTTGCTGTCTGCTACTGAAGTTTGGGAAAAACTCCACTGTGTGTGATCACACAGTGCATGTGTCATTTAGTAAGCATCCACTTCCTACTCCAGAAAATCTGGCTCTGTGAAATAAAATGCTTTTTATTATCCTGCTCTGCAGGGACCATAACACCACAATAACCTCTTTCTCTTTTCTCTTTTGACAAACACCTATGCACACGTCTAAATCAAGCTCAGACTGAACAATAACAACGTCTGGAGCTTGTCAAATGGTCTCCAAAGAGCTGTTTCCAACCCCTTACTCAATATTGACCCATCAGAGAGAGATATATCTATCCTGCATCTGAAGTAAAATAATGAAAATAAACAGTTGGCTTGGGAAGTATGTCTGTAACAAGATAAAAAGAGGGATAATGTGGGTTTTATGCTGAGGAGCTGACCCCTGTTAAGAGCTGGCTCAATGTCCTGCTTTTGGAAGCCCCAAACAAAGTACTTGCCAGACTTTGAACTGAAGGGCAATGAATGAAAGGTAGTAAAGTCGAAAACCAAAAGGCAAACTTCCCCACATATAGTCTACACTCATGCATACAGCCACGTGTGCTGCGCAGCCATCCACACATCAACACACCAGTTTTCATTTGGCTTTGCCTAATGTTGGATTCCCCTCCTTTTTTTTGTTTTTTGTTTTTTTTTGTTTACAAAACTGAGAATGGTGATTGGAGGGGTCACACACATCCTCAGGAGAATCGTGCTTCCTCGCATCCAAAACTGAACCAGGAAGAACATAAGATGTCACATCCGATTAACTAGGAACTTCACCGGTGCTACATGAGCACTGAGGCTCTCATGAGTGTTTGTTCCTGTTGGAATATTTTTTGGGAACACAAGCTGCTGTGACACACTGTTGGAAAAATATAGATCTGACTCCAGAAAGTATTGCCCAATACTTGTTTTGTCCGTGGCTTAGTTACTGCGCCTTGTTCAGGCCTCACTGAGTAAAAGCAATGTCTGGCATTGGAGTTACCACAGGCGTTTTGGTTTAAGCCCAGTACAGAGGAGATGTAGTCTAGACTAGTAAAAATGATGGAATGGACAGAATGAAGGGAAGAAACAGGAGCAACCAAGGGAGATGAAATGAAGTCACCTCCTCCTGCTTCTATCTCATACACGTGTCTGTGATAAGTTCCTTCTGATAGCTGGAGACGGCATGTTGTCAAACCCCTCTGAGCTTACATGCCTAAGACCGAACCACTGCTGACATAGTCAATGGGAGGAGAAGGAAAAATAACAAGAGGTGTCTGCCAAGCCTCCCCACTGCTCGCTCACCCTGTCTCTCTCTGTCCCCGTTGCTGCCAACCAAGAAGAAAAACTCCCTTTGGTGCAGACACAGTTATGAGAGAATGAAAGTGCAAGTGGGAGACACAGATAACCGCAGATGACGGGAGACACAAAAGGAAAAATTAGTAAGCGAAAATTTCATTTTACTTAAAACAGAATTAGATTAATGGAAAACTGTTGTTGTTTTTTTTTGTTTGTTTTCCTCCTCCCCCTCTCTGTCCTGTAGCTCATACAGAGCTGAGAGCCAAAACAATGTCCTTCAATCCAAGGTCCTGATTAATAACGTGCTGCTTCGTTCACTCTGGAGGGCCATATATTTGTGCAGATTCACTATCTGCCATTTAGCTGACCGACTTCCACATATATCAGCTGCGTGTGCAAGCCAACGTGGCTACCGGTTATGTGCGAATAAGCTTAGAGAGTATAAACACACAAGTCAAACGGAAGTAATAGGAGATTAGATGCAAATCTTCGTGCGTCTGCACATAAAAATATGTTCCTGTCTTTTATAGTCAGTGTCTTTTTGTTCTACCCCTTTTAGCTCAAAAACAAATCTGGTCTATTAATCTTGAATGTTATGGTCCAGGCTCTGATTAAGACCAGGACTTGTATTCTGTTTCTACCGCCCTTTACCGCAATTCTTCATTCAGAACATGAGCAGCAGCATTTAGCATAGCCTCTAATACGTGCCGAATAGTCTGTGCACGTACAGTATGTGTTTGTATGTGTGGCTGTAATTACAGACATGGTCCTCTGGCTGCAAAAGAGCACTTAAAGAAAACACACTCTTTGTTGAAGAAATTCTGAAGAAATGCCCTGTTTTCCCTCCATTTCCTCTGTATGCTAAAGTACCTATGAAATAAAAGGTTCTGATGAGGGAAATGTGTGCGAGCATCTGCGTGTGTGTTCTGAAGGTGTTTGGGTTCCAGGAAAGTAAAGGAGTAAATGGGCGTTTACCCTTCCTTAAGAATGAGTGGCATTCTCCTTCATTTCCTGCTAGCGCACCCTAAGACTGAGGATAATAGAGACACACACACACAAGAAAAAGCATATACAGTCCTTAAAGAAGACTAGTGACATAACTGAGCTTCCTATAAATGTGATGTTTAAGCAGATGTTGAACTTCAGAAGTCAGAGATGTGACGACAATCACGACAATCAAATGCATAATAAATATTATTATGATAGAATTAGAAGTTTTATGATAGAATTTAATGCAGATTTACGTTTATCATGTGGGTCAAAAGAACATGATTGTTCATAAAGACAACAAGTAATGTGTGCTATGTGTTTATGTCAGAAAGGCAGTGAATGGTCATGTATTCCGTCCCCCTTGTGGCCACAAAATGTGGAAAATGTACAAGCCACAAATAAATAAAAGGAGCAAGCTCTTAGGTTCAGTTAAAAATCTCATTTGTACTTTGCTATCAGAAAAATAATAATTTTCTCAAATACCTATTGAAAGTATGTCTTTAACCATGCTTATGTGAGAGTGAGAGATGTTTAAGCGAAGACTAGTGTGATAATCAGAAGGTGACATTTACAATGAGTTTCAATTATGTCAATGCTGCTCGGATGAATAAAAAAAAAAAAATAGTGTGTTCTTTCACCTTGATATTGGATCAAGATTTCTCCTCAGAAATCCAAATAACTGAAGAGCTGATGTTAAGTTTGGAGTATGACAACTTCAACATGTTCTGGCCTATAAACTAACTGCAGCGGAGCATGAGAAGCCCAGCACTATATGAGCAGGAGGTTTGGCAGTGCACTGTGTTCATCTGTTTGAAATGTGTGTGTGTGTTTGTGTGTTAAATACATGTAGATGTTTGCATTGCACAGGGCATAAAGTTTGTATGTGTATGCTGCTGTGCACTCAGCGTGACTGTTGTTTGTAAATGATTGGTCACGATTGGGCACTATTTATCAAAAGTCTTAAGGGGCAGCTGGTTGGAGGCTGTTAGTTGTGGTTAAATAACATTTGGCCTGCACAAACACACACTTTAGCTGCTTGGAACCACCACTAACCAAGAGTATAGTATAACGTTGCCGTGGCTACAGGCAAACATTGCCATCTCCATGTGCCAGGCACAGCCAAGAAAAAGGTCAGTGATGCTGGCAGGAAGAGAGAGGAGCATAAATCTTCTCACCTATAGATTCTTTAATAGAAACAAATCGAAGGTGGGAAGCCAACTGGAAACCGTTAAATCTATTCGAGAGGCCCTGAACTTTATGAGCAAATACTACCTTGAACAGTAAAGCAGAGACTGCTGTGCACCAGCAGCTCTGCAGACCTGAGAACTCCTGTCGTGCCTCGCTGCCAGGGGGTAGGAGTTTGCGCTTTAGTGCGTGTCCATTCACTCACTCACCTTGAAGACTGTGTAACAAACTGTGTTTGATTCTCACACAGATTCATTCTCCTAGGAGCATGCATGTGTAGCCGCACGTGCACCAACACACGGAAACACACGCAGATACACATCCAGTCGACTTTTCTTGCAGTAAGCCAGTGAAATACAGGGATGCTGCCAAATGTTTTTGGATTTCAGAACTCTAGCCCACTGTCATTTCCAGACTTTTCCCCCTTTTCTCTTTATCTTACTCTCACTTTATTCCTCTAGTTCTCTTTGTCTCCCTCTATCTCTCTGCTGTTTATGCACTGATCCACGTGATAGAAAAAATATGATCCGTGCATTTTGAGAAGTTTTTATCTCCAATAATATTTTCCTGTTGCTTTTTTTCTTTTTCATTTTTTCTTTTTCAATCTGCCTTTCTGTCCATTATTTTGTCATGTGGGATACCTGAGGACTCATGATACCCTGGCTATCACTCAGCTTTCTGTTTTGTGATGGAGGGATGTCGTTACAGCGGAATGCGGTGTCGCTCGCCAGAGCCGTCACAGTAGATGGACAGAGTGGATCAACAAGGGCAAGAGAAGAGAAGAGAAGAGAAGAGAAGAGAAGAGAAGAGAAGAGAAGAGAAGAGAAGAGAAGAGAAGAGAAAATTTCTTCACCTTGGTTCATTACACTTCAAATACAAAATCATTAAACTCTTAAACACTAAAAACTATCATGCCAACATCACATGTTGTATGTGATACAAGCTGTTACATTCACAGACATAAACACATGATCCATCCACATGGATCAAATCTGTCATAAAGCCAAAGCTGCTGTACATATCCCCACTACCACGCTGCCCACCTCTGTACACACTCAGCGTGCGAACCACGCCCACTTCAACATCATTATCAAAAGTCCCAGATGTCTGTGGGTATGGATGCAACAACATCGTCTTGGCCCAAACATTTGAAAATTCGCATACGCAAAGGTAGACTCCAAGATGATCAAAACAGTCACTTTTCAGGGCAGATATCAGGCAGTCCTCACACTCGAAGCAGACCAATAGCAGTTACATAACTTATTATGCAGGATCAGTATCCTTACAGATTTTGAGCTGAAGATGACTGAACAATTTTTCTGTATAATCTGCAAGTTGTTACTTTGTGCACTAGCTTAGGAATGAGAATTATGCAGGTCCCATGACTAAGATATTGCACCGTTTGTTTTATATTTTTATATATATACATTTTTTTTCCTTTCCTGCTCAACTCTTCTATTTCTTTTGGCCACTGCAGTTACATGTGATAAAAGTGAAAAGACAAGGGATGACAGGACACGAGGATGCTAACACACCCTGAGGAAACATGAGGGCAGGCAGGACTTACCTTTCTTTCCTCAGCGTATTGAGGGATGCACTGGGTAAGGGCAGCGGTGGGTGTGAGCTTCAGGTGGGTCTCTCTTCTACCGCCCTCCTTTTTTCAGCCAAGCTTGTCTCCCATGAGATGCAATGGCATCAAATATTCAATGAACATGTAGCCAAATGAGAGGAGTGGTGTCCTCCTGGGAAAAGAGCTGGCACCCTGAAGTGGTCCAGTGCTGCTCACCGGTGCAGAAAAAAACAAACAAAAACAACAGTTAAAAACTGGATATTGTCAACTGCAGGTGGAGCAAATTGTCAGTTTAACTTTTATTTTTCTGCCTCCAGCAAAAAAACAAAAAGTCCATCCATGTGTTTTTTGGCAGAGATAGTGAAAGTGAGGGAAAGGATGAAATCAGAGGGGAAAGTCCTTTCTGTGCCGTCTTCAAGCTGTCCAGGCGCAGGTCTGAGGAACACCTTCCCAATCTGTGCGTTCTCGCTCTCCAGGGTGGAAAGTAGGAGGGAAGGAGCGAGGGAGCAGGACAGAGGGGGAGAGAGAGTGAGTAACAGTGGAGTGAGACGCAGTCAGTCAGGCAGTCAGGCAGGCAGCAAGGCAGTGTATATTGAGCTAAAGGCTGTGGGTCCAAGCAGGCTGCGCTCCCACTCACAGGACTTATAACCAGGGGCTGTGCACCTCGCTGCTCCAATCTCCCTGACTTACTCCGTGATCCCTCTCTCACTGGCTCATTTTGGGAAAGACAGACAGGATTGTTCACTGGGTTAAACCCCTTCGCACAAAAAGCAAGTGTCTGTGGCTAGCTGCACTGAGGAAGGAGGGGAGTTAGCAGGATGGGGTGGGGTAGCAGCTGCGTGAAGAGGGGTGGAGTAGGACGAAGATGATGGAATGAAAAGACAGAAATGCGAAGAAGGGAATTCTGAGATGTATCTTAGCTCATGTTTTGCCTACTTCCACACTCTCTCCTTGAAATTACACTTCGAAAGATAGTTGCAAATCAAATCATCGACTCAGGGTCTCCCTGTAGATATTGGCAGGAGAGACCCCGGAGATTTTTAATAATAAAGTCTCAGACAAAAACTTCTTTGTTTACTGCCTTTTAGCTCTGGTAGCCAATTAATAACCTCTATGAATGACATAACACTGGATAGTTGTAATAGATAAAGGGGTATTGTGCTGTCACCTAAAACCTGCTGCAGATTGTGTATAATTGCTAGATGATAGCGCTCTCTTGGGTTTAATCGTCAATGGACAGCAGTAAATGACATTGGTTCACATTTTCCTACTACTGCCCATCTATTCATTACGAGATGTATCAAATGTATATTAAATTTACACGACATGCCAAGCATTTGCAAGGAAAATGCATAAATTTACATTGTTCATCATCACATTTGTAACTGGAAATCCTGTTTTGGACATTAGCAAACAACCTGGATGAACTACAGTCGTTTCTTATCGCTCAACAAGAGACTTCCAACAGAGCAGAGGTTTAATAAGACCAGTACAGGCTTAGCATTCAGTGTTTAATTGGCAGTGTTAGCTGGCTCTGTGCTATGGTAGTGGACCTTGAAGAGCAAGATGTTCTGTGCTTGAGATTGGATAAGACAGAGGAAAGCTGGCCTAGCCTTTTCCTGAAAGACCTACTGGGACTAAGTCATTGGCTGAGTTAGGGCTCAGATAGAGACTACGATTCATTGTAGAGGAGAGAAAGGGCAGACGAATTACAAATACGCTCATTTGTGACATTTGTCTACGTTTTTTATATCACCACATTGTGCCAGTGTGAACTGATTCATTATAATGTTTCATTTTTTAATTAATTTTCATCAGTACAACAGTCACTGAATCAGTTCCAACTGGTTATCAACAGCTGGCAGTCCTGTAGAGCTCTTCTCAGTCATGTTTTGGTCATGAAGACTAATATACTGTATGCCTCCAGAGGACTGAGTCTTCCAGCCATTAAAACCGAAGTCAGGCGGAAGTCTGCTATTCTTTGCATGGGAACGATAAACGATAGCATCTATTATATTTAAATGAGTCCACTGTTTGAAGTGTCATTATGGCAAAATTTATGACGCAAATGCAGTTTTATGTGTTTTGGCAAATTCCATCAATATCAAGATAGCTAAATGATTAAATATGTATTGGGGGAGTAAAGCATGGAACTGATTGAATTCATTTCTGTTCACACATGTCTTCACTGTACTGAAGACATCTGTTATTCAGTCACATACTTGACCGATTGTTGATTGTACCATCAGATTCAACAGTAAAGTATTTTGTTCATGACTGGAGCCGGCTAAAGTGAATAATCTCTAAAAAATAAGCAATAGTCGTCACATCTGTGAAAGAGCCATGGTGCAGCCGAAGCTGACTGAATGGGTCTCTGAACGTGGAAAGGGTGGAGTGACCAGATGCCCAGCAATGATGTCATCAATAGGAGCCCTGTGTGGTAGTCAGTCCTGCCATTCATTCGTCCCCCAGGTGTGTGTTTCTGTATAAGCATGCATGCGTGTGTGAGTGATCACACCCTTACCACAAAAGAAATTGCTCTTTGTAGCTCAATGAGGCAAAAAATAAGTTGGGAGGCTCAGACACAAACATGAGAAAGCCTCCACCTCTTCCACTCATGGGTACTGAATAATTCTGCCTCTAGCTCCTCAAACAATCTCAGCTCACCTTCAAATACTCTCACACAACGCAGATTCATTCTCACTCATACCCTTTTGGTCAGCACACACCCCCTTGAAAAATCCCCAAACCATTCACTTCAGCAGAGTACACAAGTCCCCTCCCACTCCCTTGCTTTTACAAGGTGAAACATTCCCGAGAAAAGGGAAAAAACACCTGGTCGTCATACGTTTCTCTTTTTTCACTCCACTTTTCCCCCTCACTCCATTCCATTAGTAAGAGTAAAAACAAACACCAGCCTTTTACAGACTGGAAAACGGTTGCATTGCATCACGTAGACTTTGCCATTGATGTTCGTCAAAAGCCCAAAAATAAGCCGTGAAAGGCAGGTTGGCGTCACTGATACACTCCACCCTACACCACACCCAGCGTCACCAAACATAGACCTGCTGTGTGTTAACGTATGGGGGTCTGTTGTAGTCAAAGGTGGTGTGTTTAGGGTGGAGTGAACATGTTTGGGGTTTCTTGAGAGAGTTTTGTGAATGGCTGGTGTGTGTTATAGGGTGGAGTTGTGTTTGTGAGCTTGATTTGAATTGAGTTTTGGGCTGTAATATGACAATATTTATTTATGTTCTGAGTCACCACTCTCTGAGTAAAATATTGTGTGATAGTAGTATGAGCTAATATGATTTTGAGAGTGTTTCATTTCATTACGCTGATGTACCACACTGATGAAAACCCTTTAAGAGCTCCCTGGCTTTTCAGTACAGGATTGGACGTTTGCACTAAAACTTAATGCACTTTCCTCCAGCTAAGCCTCTTTTATTCAAACAAGGCATCAAGTAAGTTTCAAATAACAAAGGTCAGAGTTGAAGGTTCACCCAAGGACAGCAGAGGACAGATGGTTCTCTCTCTCTTTTCTCCTCTGCTTTTATACTCCCTCTTTTCTTTGCTATCAGCCTCTCTTTTCCTAGGGCGACAATTCAAAAGGCCGTTTTCTCTCAGGTGATGTGGTCCACCTTTGTCTGTTCTAACCTTACAAAGGAATGCCTGGCATTCACCAGGCTGTGCCTACACGGGGCTGTTAAGGACAACAAAAAAAAAAAGCTGGTGAGGGAGAAAGGAGAAAGGAAAAAGCAAAAGGACAGTGAATTTAAAGTATATGAGGGGCATGACTTAAGTAAAACAAACAGTAAAGGAGTCAAACAGAAAGAGAACAGTAGAAAGATTTAAATAAGGCAGCAGACGGAAGACATGAAGGAATGGGAAGTGAATGCTACTGCATGAGAGGGCTGCTACGGGTTTTCACACACTGCGGATAAACCTAGAGGCATCTGAAGTTGATATAAATTTCAACAGGGAAATTCTTCTGAGATGGACTTCGGGCTTTGCCACCATATTCGACTGGCACGGGGTTGGAGAGTCTTTGTAGGGTAATGGAAGGGCATGAGAGGAGAAGAAGGGTAGGTGGACGGATGGCGGAAGAAAGCAGGTAGAGGACGAGTATTTTTTGGCCAGACTCGACTTGGCTCACCTGATGCATATTGTTCCCGAGCTCAGTTTCCCCCAGGGTAATCATTTGACACTGATAAAAGGGGGAAGGGGGGACAGTGGAGAGAAAAAGGATGGTAGTGTTTTCACCCTGGGAAAAAGTTCTCTGGAGAGATTAGAGGACAGCCGGGGTAATTCTTCCGTCTGTTGAAATGGGCAAGAGAAGGATGAGGGAAAGAAAAAGGAGGAAAGGAAGAAAACAAAGAAGAGTTGCAGGATGATAGTTGTGCATCGTGAAAAGTGTTAGTAGAGAACTTTCCTCCACTTTCTTCACACTGATACACACACACAAAAAAAAAACACATGCACAAATAAGTGAAGACAGGAGGAGGGGGTGCCCACTTTTAAATGTTTCCACAGTAACTAGTCCACCCTTCTTGCCTATGTGCGCACACACGTACACACATGCAAGACGCTGCGGGCACGTCTAAATAGAAGAGTGGCGACTGAATGGTATTTTACTGCTTCTGTATTTACGACAGGTTATTTTGACCATGGGTGGTCCATACTGAAAGACTCGTAGGGTCATTAATCATCAGTCAGGAATCAGATGTCAGGTGTGCGTACGCATGAGAAGGAGAAGGTTGGTCTGTAACCCAAGACAAGAGCAAGAGCACCTACTGTACGGTGCTGCAGCGTAGAAACAGTAAATGTGCAAGTGTGTGTGAACATGTTTGAGGTTAGCCTTGCGTACCAGTGGAGATCTTAATCAGCTGAGCTGGTGGTGGGATGAAAGAATGTGAAGATTATTGCCTTGTGATTGTTTCCAGAGTGCAACAGTCCTGCTATATCTCACACTGAAGAACTTTCACTGCAGTGTGTGCGCATACATGAAAGCACATCTACTGTACTGCAAGTCAAGGTTACGGGGTACATGCATGAGCAGATGGGACTCCAAAAGGAGCGTCAATGCTTTGTGTTAAAGCCAACCTACCAGATTATGAGGTTATTGTGTGGTTTTTTTAACTTCGTTATTCAGCTTTCCCATTCAATTTCAACATAAATGTACTTTAATGCAAGTGTTCTTTTTCCCTGGCTACTAACCTAACTAATTTCTTCTGTGAAAATACACATTTGCACACAAACAGTAAGAACGCAACAGTTGAGATTTGTCCTAGCTGATAAGCTCATCACTCCACCAGCTATACAGCAATTCCAGTTCCATTTTCTTTTTGCTCCTTGTTGACAGACGCGTCTTGGTCGAGCCGGTCCCACGATGATCTTTGGCAAATGTGGAGAGAGACAAAGAAACATTTAGAGTTATTTTAGCTATAGTTTTTAAAACCGTTTTCCGTTTCTGAACCGTCAGGCAGGAGAGCAGTTTCCTTCACAGCAGGAGCAACACAATCCCCAAACCCAAACAATCAGGTTAGAATAAATAAAGTCATCTGCCAGAGTTTAGATATCTCAGCAACACATCCAAAACTCCACCCCAGTTAGATATGAGGGGCTGTGACTGTTCATTCGTGGGTGTCTTAACCTTCAAGAATGATTGTTAATACAGGAAAACCTTAAGCCTTGTGAGTAGAGGTAAAATAAGGTGAAGCTCAGAGCGACAAGGTTTGCTGCAAATGTTTTACGATCTTATATCTAGAGATCACATCTAAATCATCTCATTCACTTGCACAAAGAACTCTCTCACCATGATCTAATTATCTTATTATCTTGATATACTGTACAAGATTACACTGTTGCCATGCCCATTAATTAACACACAAAACAGTCATTATAGTGAGATGTCAAACATTGCTTTGGATGTTTTCTTGGGATCACTTCTTGTGATGACTATGATGTTAACATCTTCATTTCATCGTCAAAGATGCGTTGCTTACAGATACAGTGTCATGTCTTCTAGTGTAAGACTCTCATGACATATTAATGGGGCAATCAAGATTATCTCAAGATAATTATATAATAATAGGTATTAAGGCCACAATCGTGAGAGAACAACATCTGATATCTAAAATTAACATTGTAAACTATTTGTTCAGGATATCAAGACGGCAAAATATAATGTACGTGTTTGTTTTCTCTAGATATTTGTATAATTAAGTCCCTTTGACCAGAATGAAAAGCTGTGAGAGGACAAACAAACATGATAAGTAACCATGGCTGAGTTCCTGCTCGGAAAACTAAAGTAGGATAAGCACAGTGAGAAGATGTTACAGTAAACTGTCGGGTAGTTTTGAATTTCACCAGACTGGCTAGAAGCTCCTTGTTAAACAGTTATTTTCATTCTTCATTCATCTGTCAATTGAAGAATAGTCTGGTCTATGAAATGGTAAAAAAAACTGAAAATGCCAATAGTGGCGTCTTGAAACATAGTTTTTGTCCAACCAACAATGCAAAACCCAAATATGTTCAAGAAACAAAGCGAGGCTGCAGATTTTCACATCTGAGAAGCTTGGACCAGAGACTGGTTGCAACGTCTGCTTAAATAAATTGCTTTTCCTATGGATGGCTGTTAGTAGTTGGCAAAGAAGTGCCTGTTAGCTCAGTAAATTCACATTTCACATGTTATATGCCAATAGGAAGGACAGATCTCAATCCTATGTTGTTTTTGCAAAAATTCAGATGTAGTGAGCAGATTTAATAATCAATTGTGAAATTCTATTCATTTTCAATAAAATGGCTTGCACTGTAAACTCCACAGAGTTTACAGTGCAAGCCACAGAGACAACAAAAATCTTCCAAGCAGTATCACACTTGTGGATCTTGTTCACCCAAGTACCGTGACAACCTGGGTTGTGACCTCTTAAGTGGCAGCAATCCGTTCCCTGACCTTTACCCTCTGTGTTCCCACTGCCGATTGCCTCTCAAACCTGCTGTTGTAAGTTTGGTCGTTTTATAACAAACTCATTTACTCACTTGACCACTAGTTGACCCTGCAGAACTTTCCAGCACTGTTTGTTTTGTGTTACAGCCCCTTCATAACCAAATATCCCCACTGAGCTCTCGCTGTGAAGCCGTCAGTAGGGTTATCCGTAAAAAGACATGCACACACACACACATGTATCCTGCTAAACACACTCACATCCATATACAGTATATTGGTGCCCTGTCCCACCTGGCTTCCTGTCTAGCTTTGTGAATGTGTCCTGACCTTGATGCTCACAGGAACCTCCTCCCTAAACAGCTGTTTCCCACCACCCATCCTCCAGAAACACAGAAATTGTACTGTACTTACTGTCTCAGAGCTCAGTTCATGCACAGTCGGTGGATATCACATCATGAATTTCAACTTCTGAATGGGTAATAATGTCCTGATAAATACATCTGGGAAAATGGTTTGAGTAACACAAAACTGGCTCTCAGTGAGACATTTAGAAATATTAACTGTCGGAAGGGATAATTTTTCTCCTTTGATCACTCTAGGAGTATAAATAGGGAACAATATGACCTTGTTCAGAGTGGGGGAAATTAGCCATAAAGCGCTGGTGACTGAGTGACTGTTTGATCCATAACACACCCGTTGGGGAAACACTGTTTTTTTCATACAAAATTCATTAAGTTGACTTATTCCTGTGAAACTGAGAAGACAGGGCGGCACAAGGATGGAAATATGTGTGTGTGTGTGTGTGGGTGCATATACAAAACAGGCTGTCAAAATGGAGTATAAATAATGAGCCTGTCAACATCTGTGCCAAGTCTTTGCCAGCAAACCACAGTTTATGTCAGGAGAGCTGGACTAACAGTAACTCTCATATATACCTACGAGAAGAAAGAGGCACCTCAAGTTTTAAAGTCAGCGCGTTTGCATTTCTCTGCCTCTCTGCTTCTCCACCCTCGGTCAGTTTTTCTGCTTTTTGCCCGGTTTCTCCCCAAAAGTCTGCAGATGTGTAGCTATGCGAAAGAAAACAGGCAGCAGGCATCCAGCTTTGGTTAGCATGGAGAAGCATGCAAGAAGAACAAAGACCTCTGAACTGTACAAACACCACGGCACAAAAACAGCAGCAAGGACCACCCACAGAGGTGGCAAATTAAGTAACCAAGTCCAAAACCAGCTTCTTGGATCAGGGTGCTACTTGATAAAGACATAATGAAAGAGTCAGATGCAGATGCACCACAAAAACAGTTAAAGGTAAGAGAAACGAGGGAGGACAGAAAAGGAAGAAAATGGCGACGTGGAATTACCATGGTTACTGAGGTAACAGCAAGTTAACTGTGCAGCAAAAATAATATGATGATTTTGTGAATATTCATTGGAATGGTGGACTGTGGTTGATATAAATGACATAACTACACACTTATCATAATAGAAAATGTAAATAATGAAATCAAAGACTTTGATAAACTGACGATAAGAGACTGATTGATTGCAAACATCAGCATCACATCACAGGAAGGAAAATAATTCTACCTATTCAAAAATAAAAAAGAAAGGAGTCTATCTTTACAGAATGGACGACTCGCGTCTAATAAACCCGCAGCAAGAATAATTGAGTTAGCAGCAGAAGCACAGCACCACATGTTACTGTTTTAGTAAAACGTGAGTCTTTCAGCCATATTTGTGTTTAAAGCACATAAACTAAATAAAAATACACCCAATGTGTTAGTGCTTTGGCTTTTTAATGTATTTAAACATTCTAACATGCAGCAGACTGGTGCTGCACCTGCACTGCTGATACTGTAAGCGTGAGTACTTATTAAATTCAAGTCCTGCTTACAGTTTATCCAGTAGCAGATTTCTTAACTGTCATATACAGTTTTTATTTAATAATAATCAGGTTCTGGAAACTTGATTTCCTAGATTATTTTTTTTTTGATGATGCTTCTTCTACGAAAAAAATGTACATAGAATCTGATTAAAACAACACAAACACAAAATGACCAGAACAATTCTAAGTAAATAGGTTTCCACCGCTTAATTGTTAAATTTAGTAAATAGGATCACCCCTCTGTCTGTACTGAATGTCTGTCTGTCTGTCTGTCTGTATCTCACTGAACTTTCAGTCTTCTTCAACACCATATAGTTAAAATCTGTGAGCTATGCTTTATGTGAGAACATACAGGTTTACAGTGGTCTGGTCACTACAGTGCATGTAAACACACAGCCTGTCAAATCTGTAGCCTGGAATGAGCAGGACTCTCCAAATCCTCCACAGGTCCCTTAATTACTACTTAACCAATTAGCGCCTTTCTCACTTACAGTTGCTTGCCGCAGGCCTGGCGCTGAAAGCTGTCCTACTGCTCGCTCATATCTGCCTGTTTGTGTATGAGGTGTAGACTCTGACATGTGCACGACATCTTCAGTTTTTCCCAAAGATTTCCTGCTTTGACCGTCTGCTAGGATAAGGCCTGTCTTCTCTTTACTGAAACAGACAAATAAACTTTTTTCAGGTATGGTCAGTATCTTGTTCAAGAGGAGGTTGTGACTTCTTGTGTGTATGTATGTGCTGCCTTTCTCAACTGCCGCTAGTCCCAACAAAACTACTGTTATCATTTAGTTTCATGTGGCCAAAATCACCAGGAGTTCCAGTCCAATAAAAATTCCAGGACAAACAAATGTTCACACTTAGCATCCAACATCATGCTACTCTTGAGCTGTAAAATGCAAATAACTCGCAGCAAGACGGAGCTGGGGTTGTGCTCTTTCAAGGCCAATTTCCTGTGGGACGAGAAGCAGAATGTGAATTGCAGAGTTAGAGCACTTTGAAAAACATATTAATGACCTTTAAGTGTTACGATAGCAGTGCAATTGTGTAAAATTGTCACAAATGCAGTCTGTGGAATTTATGAAGTCTCAGATTTAGCATGCAGGGCTTTTATGATGCTGTTTAATGTCTGAGTATGTTTTAGTGTTTGCACTAGATGTCTGTGTGATAGGAGGCCAAAATAATGAAAAAATCAAACAAGATCTCTCCATGTGTACTGCACAACCTTTGGATCTGATTTATATAGATGTTACAGTAAATCCTGCCTCATCCAATATCATTTGAGCACATTTATACAATATATCTGACATGTATGACAAGCCAACACATTTTATATAAACATTATTTCATTTCATGCTTAGGGCTAATCTGGCTTCTCTCCCTCTATTTGCCTTATAACACTTAAGTCATGCTACCCTGGAAAAGTTATCAGGCTGTGTTCTGTAAGAAACCTAAAGCCACATCAGTAACTTTATTTAAATCCCTACTACCACTTAATATTGTGTAATTATATTCCATTTTAATTTATGTCTCTGGCAGTTTGAGTGGATAGGGGTTTGGAAGCAAGTTAGAGAGAAAGTGAACCAAACCCTGTTAAAAGTATATTTACAGAAATATGCCTATAACTGTATACGTGTAATATACATGTATGTATAATACATAATATATAATATATGTATACATGTTCAATTCCTCCACTCATTTCTGACCTCTTTGCTCATCACCTTTCTCCTTCTGTCCTTTTGTTCTCCTTCCATTCCAGCCTCTTACCCTCTATCCCCTACATATTTCTCCCTTGGTGTGTGTTTTAAAGGCTGAGCCCTCAACCCTACCAGTGGGCTGTGGTTCCCTCTTAAACCATTCACATGGAACTGGTTAGGAAGGCATTCCTTCCATGGAGAGAATGTCTGGCACCAAGCGCCTGTAATACAGAAATCATAAACGGGAGGTCCAGTTTAATCACATCCCGTGGCACTCTCACCCTCTCTGAGCTCCGTCTTCCTCCTTCCTCTTCCTCTCCTCCTCTCTAACGGGTTATTAGGAAAGCGATGGGGAGACCAAGAACATTATTTGATCCTATATTTCCTTTCCTGTGTAAATATAAGGGTGTAAATCGCTTGTGGAAATCAAGCAAAGGTCTTGGGGCTGGCACGTATTCTCGGTTATCTGATCCACCACCTCCAGTCCCAGAGAATAAATAAGTAAATATGTTACATGTTATGGATTAGGAGCATAACAAGTCTGTTGTTTTGGTTGGCAGTTCTATAAGACACACCCCAAAAGTAGGATATAATGACATTTTCAAGGGATTGATTTATCAAAATTGGCTCACTGCCTGCAATGGATTACATATCTTAGATAAACCTGTTCCTGCACAGTAAATACACTGAAAAGAAAAAAAACACAAGTCTCTATAACTTAAAAAAGTTTTTCATAACAGTCAGGTGTTTCAAATGAATGAAAATGAGTGAAATTTCACTTTGGAGTGAAGTATTTAAACATAAGCCTGCATAAAAACGCTCAATATTGTAATGGATTCAAGATCTATGATTACCATTTAGACTTTCCAGCTCTTCATGGACAGAAACAGTCAGCCAAAACAAACACGTAGTAAATTGATAGAAAGCCGTAGCATGTGCAGGTTACTACATTTTAAAGCTGCACTTGTCAGTGTTGTATATTAATAATGGCTTAAATGTATTAAAATTTATTTAAGAATTTGTGTCTTTTTTTCACACACTTTTTGCACAAAACACATGCGGCATGTAACAACCACAATCACAGCAGATTGGAGACACTTGTATCATTACGTGAATGTCTGCACTCTTTGTTGCACACATATTTAAGAAGATTGCACAAATAATAATGGGCGACATGTTACCATAGGATGATTATGCGCTCTGCTGAGTTTACTAGGGTCATGCTATTTGCAACAGTTTTGCCATAAGAGCTCGGAAATAACTATTTATCTGTATAGTAAGGGCTGAGATGTTTTACCTGCCTGAATGCTAATTGTGCCTGGTTGCCACCTATAAAGCCAGTGCAAGTGGACACAAAAATTACAAATAGATCCTTTGATATGCCCACAATTAGACTTGTATTTTGCCTGCACCTGGTTTCAGGGAATTGTATGTGAAGTTTGTACTTACAAGTTCTTCTGATGCCCTTGAGTGAAAGATTTAGGGTTACCTTCTTCAATATCATGTCAATCAATGTAAACATATATTATTTATGTTTATGTATTATTTTATTCAAGTGAGACTCTGTGAGACAAGTGAATACTAGTAAATGGTAGAATCTCACAAGCATGAGGCACACCCAGAGAAAAAATGTGCGGTCAATGTAGTGTTGTTAGCATTATGTATTGCTGTCTGCCAGCAAGATGTCTCCTTGGACACTACAGCTGGGAGACGCCAAAGTTAGATCCTATCTAATTGTAAAGAAAATGGCATAGAAGACGATGGCATAATAATTTTGTTGTTGCACCTCAGTTAAATTCCCATAACAAACAAGAGAATATACAGTCAGAGATGCAGACATAACATCTATTGCTGTAAATACAAAAATGTACAGCTAAAGGTTGAATGGGTGATTGGCCTTTGCCTCAATCATCTTATTTGTGCCTCCTCTTCCTAGAACTGTATGTCCTCTCTAATGAGCTCCAACAAGACTCAGTCACTCTTTCTGGCTCAAGCTGGAGAACCTGCAGATGTCCTGCCTCTGTTTCCTCCTCCTCTGACTGCAGCACTAGGCCCTGATTCATCCTTCTGCATAGAGGCAATGAGAAACAGACAGCCAGAGGATTGCCTCTGTCCTCATCCATGAGGACAAAGTGCCAAGAAGAACTGTTTTGTATTCCACTTCACACTCACTCTTCTGACCTCTGGCAACTGACATCCTAAAAAAAAGCTGACACATTTTTAATATCCTGAATAGTGTCACCAGTGCATTTTATAAATGGTAAAGAATTCTAATTTAAATATATGACTTGATTAATTATCATTAAACATCATTAAATCTGCTCACTTAGCCAGTGTGTAATATTTTGGCAAAGTTCTAGAGAAACACACTATTTCATATCTTCATTATTATCCCAATGATTATTTGGCCCATTGACCTTCCCGATGGTTTTATACAATAAGGGGCAAAAAATAGCAATGACCGGCCATTTCAATTGACAGATATCCAAGCTGTCACATCGAATACACACATACATGATGTAAAGGTGTTCAATAGTGCTATGTAGAAAGTAAAGTGATTGCTCACCTTTCCTGTTTTACCCGCTCTCCTCTAACCCCTCTGATTCTATATCCTTCCTCTTCATTTAGTTCTCGTACTGTAAGTGGCACCTCCACATCTCTCTTGGTTTGGATTTCTAAAGGAAACACTGGAACCCTGAAAAACTGGCTCAGGGAAACAATGGTGTCCTTGAATATCTCCTGCTCATTTTGCATGTAATGATATCCAGATTAAACACAATATTATTGTTGGCCCATGCAAGCCAATCACAATTTTCTCTCACCCATGCATCTGAGTATGGTGCATGTGGAAACAGTCCTTTTTTCAAAACACCAGTTTTACTTATGGCTTCTTCATGATAGTTTTGAGGGAGAAGGGTTAGAAAGCGGGAGAGGGTAATTACAGTATAGGGAAGAAAGGATAACTGGACTAAAATGCATCTCCAACATCAACTGCTAATCAGAATAAAAAGCCAGGCGTTTATGTTGGTTTGTTTGACATCTTTTAGGTTCAGTATTAATCATTTTGATGTCAGCGGAACAGTTGGTGAGTATGATAATCCAGTTTGACAGATGGATACCTACTGTATGTTTCTGCTGTGATTATCTTAGCGTAGCATAAAGACTGCAAGCAGGGGGAAATAGTTAGCCTGGCTATGTCTAAAGTTAAGAGAATACACCTACTACCACCCGTAAAACTCATTAATTGTTTGGAGGCATCCCTCGAGATTCCATCGTACGTGAAACATCCAAGAAAACAGTGTCTGAGAACCCGTACATCATCACAGTAAGAACTAAAAGGGCATTCCTAAGAAGTAGACGTGATTGACATTTATCTATTTCCAAGCATAAGAAGAAACTGGCAAAACGGACTCATAGCTCAACATGTTGCTAACAGTTTGTCTCCTCATGAGATGGCAATGATTGAGATAAGTTAAGATATTGTACTGAAGTCCCTCTACAATTGGTCAGTGTGTATGGAGTTAACTACAGTATGCAACTGATGACGATAAATCTTTATGTCGAGCGAAATTATTTCAATCTGCAAAGTGATTTATACGGAAGAATTGCTTGCTTTGCAGAGAAAAGAGTCTCATCTCCAAAAAGAGCAAGTTAATACAGTAAGCATCTTAACTTTCACTCCCCCTCATGGTAAATGTGCGCTATCTTCTCCACTCTCATCTAACTTTTCACCTGGGTCACCTGAACAACAGGAGTGCACGGGAACGTGGGGTAATCTGTCACAGCCAACAATCTTGGCTATGAGCAGGAGCATGTTGAGCTCGACCTAATCGCCTTTCGCCTCAGCTGTAGAGAAGAAGAAGGCTGTACCTTTTATCCCAGACCAAAGTCAACAAGACAGGATTCCTGGGAAGCATTGCAGACATTCTTGAAAGAAGAAAGGAAGGGTAAAAAAATGAACCACTGACCCCTGTCTCTCATATTTAAGATAAAAATAAATACAATGTAGAAGGAGAGACGTGGGTATGCTTTGAGGTGGGTATAAGACAAGGTGTTCCAAACATACCAATGATGTTTACAACTTACTTATCTTACTTTTCTGTTTTTTTGGTTGATTTTTCTTTTATTAATAACAAGAGAAATACATAATGTTGCCTCAAACATAATGGACTACCTCACCACCCTGCTGTGTAAATGCTCACTGAGTATGCCAACTTTATCAGTGGTCTTGTAACGGTTTGAATGCGTAAGTCAGTTTGCCTAAGCTTTGCTATTGCAATATGTGCCCTTACATTTTTTATTTGTGTGTCTCCTACATAATAGAAGAGTATGTTCTCTCAGAGTCATAATAACAGCCACATTTTAGAAAAGAAGAAAAAAAATGTAAAGAAAAAAAGAAAGAGGAGAATAAGGGGAAAGTCAAGAGTGGTGGCAGTAAGAGGATGGGATCTGAGACATTTTGGCCAGGGATGTCAGAGAGGAATCAGTGAATAACTTGACTTGTTTCTTTGTGGTGAGAACAGCATGGGCTGGAGGCTGGAGCCAGAGCCCACAATGTCTAGCCTGGAAGGTTCTCTCATTAGAGAGATTGCAGCGCCCAACCTCCTGGGAACCGCAGCACTAGTGTGCAGGATTCATCCTGGGAACGCTCACACTCAAAACCACTCAGGTATAATTTAATAGAGATTATTGTGATTTAATTTTCTCCCTTTAATAGGTTGTCGTTTGTCTTTTTGTGCCATGTGTCTGAAGTTTGTGGTATTGCCATGCGAACGTCCCACCCCTCTTTGTTTGTCAGTTGAGAATGTGTCTGAGGATATCCAACGAGACATGAGCAGAGTCTCTGTACTGTCTCCAACACCAAAAAAAGTCCCCTTTGAAGGATTGTAAAGACATGCCAGTGTTTTTTGTTAAAGCACTCATTTTATGGCTTTCTGGGAGCTAAGCTTTGCTGGCTGGAAAGAGATATGACAAAATGCAGAGAAGGAACAAAGAGAAAAGGAGAGAAGAATGGAAAATGGTACAAAGATTTCAATGTGGGGTCCTTGGTCTACTGATCATCAGACCTTCTGCAGTAAGATCTCATAGGTGGTCTTTAATGTTACCCTTTAAATGAGGATAAAAAAATTTTTTCAACCTGTGTACTCAGCCGGAAAGCATAATCGGTCAGCAGTGTTAACAAGACCCATGCACATGTAGTTGTAACATTAAAAAAGCAATGGGGACACGCATGTAGAAGTGTGTTCACTCCTAAATTACTGTACCCCTGGCATATGGATCCAATAGCAGGCCATAAAATACATGCATATTTGACCTGACAGAATCTCGTTTAACCTTTTTTACAGAGACCCCCACTTTCTTTAAGGACAGTGAGAAAACCATTTAAGCATGTGTGTGGCTTGTCACTGGCTACACAAATATATACAAATATATTTGTAAGACATGTGACAAAAAAAAGATAAAAGCATAGATAAAAGTGTCACTGCTATGTGTATGACGCCTTTGAGTTTCTGTATTAATCACGTTGTTAAATTTACTTCAGTCGTACAGCAATCTAACACTGAATTTGTTATTGCTGTTTCCCAGCTACATACTACTAAGTATAGGGTACCTTTTTTTAGTGTTAACTGGCCCACTGTGTGATGTACAGGACTTACTGCACCAAAAAGTAGAGGAAGATTCCAACCAGCCCTGTCTCTAGAAATTGTGTGCATATACTATTGAACAGTTTTGCTGTACATTAAGGAAGCAACATAAGATAAGATAAGATAAGATAATCCTTTATTAGTCCCACAAGTGGGAAATTTGCATTGTCACGGCCAAAAGTGGACAGTACAAAATAAGAAAGCAGCAAAAATTTTAAACAATAGAATAAAAAACTATACAAACAGTCTAAAAAATATAAATATGTATGTTTGTGTTAAAAAATATAAATGTCTATATATGTAAACCTGGACCATAATCACTGGCTCTATTACTGTAGGAGTTTTTTTTAATGAGTGTGGTGCTATTTTATTAATAGCAGTGGAGTCATGAGGAGGTGACTGCAGTGGATGGCAAGTGTGCAAATTTAGCTTTAGGCAACAAAAGCTCTTTGATTAAAATTCGAGGTTTTGGCTTGCGTCTGAAGTCAGTATTAAAACAGACGAGGGTCTGTCCCTAACCTTAACTTCCACGAGTGCCTAAACATAGCCAAAAATAAGTACTAGTACAATTGTATGTATTATATGTTCAGTATCATCATATCTGTGAGGTGCCAGACATGTAAATTAACAAACATACCCATCATTACATTAATGTACATAATCTGTATGAATGTGTAGATTGATAAAACTGGATAAACATGGATAAAGACAAATCCTCAAAGTTGCTTTGCAGCCACCAAAATGCACCATCAGTAAGTACACACTAAGAGGCCTCAGAGGAGTATTCTTTTTCTAAAAACACCAGGTGTTTCTGTTATGGCTCCAGTGCTGAGCAACAACAGCAGTTTTGTGGCTTGGTGAGTTTGCATACATGTGGACAGCTCACTCAGTTGAAGTGCTGGGTTTGGGATATGAGTAACCCAGGCGAACAAGTGATTTTTACAGACTTTCAGTGACCTCAAAGCCATGACTTAGCACTCCTACTCCCCATGGCTTCCACTGTGAAGAAGGAAAAACACCACTTGCCCTGATGAAGCTGTCAAATGGGGCATGTGTTCAACAACCGAACACATGCCCAACTGTTGCTGACATTAACAGCAAACACCGGCGATTTTCACGAAACCTTTATGACTAACCTTTATGCTCAACCCACTTCACCCTAATGCTAATGTTTTTCACTTTTCATCTGCGCCAATCCTGAAAGGTTAAGAACTTGTTCTTTCCTAAAATAACCAGCCTGAATATATTCAACATTTACCTCATCGCATCTTTGAATGTGAAGGCTTCCTGAGTGGAAAACGTGGTGATTAATGCTGCCCCCAGCATGATAACTGTGTTGATTGTATTTTCCCTCCAGGGACATATATTCGAGTTGGCGTGGTCTAAATCAACTGCTTGACATGAAATGTTTGTGACACAGGAGACACTGTGTGCTATATACATGGCAAGCGCCACATTGAGATTGCTGTATTCTTTGACTGCTCTGGTAGCTCAAATGTTTTGCTTAAAAAAAGGAAAAAATATATGTTACACTACTAATTTAAGCCAAACCACCACTTAAATCTCTCTTTAAGTTTATTCATAACATTTCTCACTATCAGAACTTCATTTACTTGTAATGTGAAAATGTAAACTACTCACCATATACCCACACCCAGGTAAAAATGAACTAGCTGGGCCTCTCTGCCACAAAATGATCAGGCATTTACACACACAGTACATCCCAAAGTCAATAAGTCATTGGCGCACTTAACTCAAATTAACGATATCAGTAATCAGATAAAATCACATATCATTACCCTGTATATACAGTATGTTTATGAATCGATTTGAGTAACAGCACCAGTCAAAGGCCCTTAGTCATAATTATTTTTATCAGTATAATGAAGCATATTTGGTAATTTGCCCTGATGATGATTAATGTTCTGACCACAATGATATGCATTACTTTTAGGTGGACCAATACTTTGGCCTGAACAAATTTCCAATGTAATCACACAAAGGTTGCAGTGTCACATAAAGTAAAATAGAAAACTTTTTTAGTAGAGGTTAATGTACATACTTTTTTGTGTTATGCAGTTGGAGACTAACGACTATTGGCAGGTTCATGTCTCACTGTCTCGAAGTGTTAGGTTTGTTTAATAGTGTTTTATCTTGTTAGGCTGGAATGTTTCACTAATGAACTTCCAGGTAAACTTATCTGGAAGACTGAGAACCTTCACCAGCGTGTTAAAAATGTCTGTGGCTTAGTGAGAAGTTTACTAACACGTTCAGCAATCCGAGCTGCATTAAGACTAATAATTTTATGTCTCTGTTAAGGTAGCAATTAGTTCACCTAACATAGAAGGATTCCTTAGTAAACATTAGATATACAGCATACTTTGCTGATAGATGTTGCATTATGTTAAAGTGCTCTGCATTTTTTGCCAAAACAATCTACACCGTGCTGTGTTACAGTGACCCCACTAAAAATAATGACACTGCTATTGTCTCTCTGACGTTGCCTGGCTTGTAGGGTACACATGTACTGGTTACTACATTTTATGCAGTATAAGGTCAAATACAATAGCCAAAAAAATCTAGCCTTATATCTCCACATCAATTTACCACCACAGAGTCTGCTCTTTAACACTACTAAGAATCTTTAAGACGTGATGGAGAAGACTTTACACAGCGGTTCAATCCCATCATCAATACAAGATCTGTGACAACTATTTAATGGAACTCTGATAAATGTGTGTTACATAAGCTTATCAAAACGTGTCACAGCAAACGTGGACCATAGCAAAACCAGATAGTGGTTATCTCAATAAGGAGGACCTTGAGGACCTTTAGTCACCAACAATCTCCGCATCCTCATCCAGCAGCAACACTGGGTTACTGCCGATAAGAAAGGACACTGCTTTGTATGAGACGGGAGGAGCTGTTATCATCACCCAAACTTGACAAATGCCTCTTGTTTTTAGCATGTCCTGTTGTCAGCGGCAGGGTCTTTGCTCTAATTCACACTTTTCTAAATTGATTATGAGCAGGTGTGTGTATCAGAATTTTTCCCTGATCTTAGACACACCTTACAGAGAGTACATCCTGATAAATCAAACGCCTCTGATCTCCCAGCCAGGAATTCCAGACTGCCTGGGTCACGCCATTCAGATACGTGAAATACGGAAACACAGCTCAGTGCAACAAGAATTCAAAGAATGTCATTAGGCTGTATTTGTTTTCTGCAGAGGTGACAAGAAGATGGAAGGCGGTGAAGATATTTTCCAATTTTTGAATAATAGAAATAATCCACTTGTAACCACAGCCACATGGTGCTTTGGAAGACCACACACGAACACAGAAACATGCATAAATTAGAGCTCAGCCACAAGCAAAAGCACAAAGCACACAAGTGCAAGATCCTAAATGATGAATGGATCACACACAGACATACAGTATACCACATAGACATACATTACATTACACATGAACCTAAATAATTTCATGATGACCTCCCAAATCAGGTTTATGTATCAGTGCAGATTTTTCTCCAGCAGCAGCATCCCATCATGCTGTCTTCAGCCAGCTCATTAGTGAGATTGGTGTACTTTTACACGAGGATAGACAAAGTGGATGGAATATGAGGAACAGCACAGTATCATAGCAGGAAAAACAGCCTGCAGCTGCAGGCTCAACAGTTGCAGTACCGTCATACCTGCTTCATGTCTTCTGTGTATACATAGTTTCTAAGGAATGTTCCAGGTGTTTCATGGATTCCCATGAGGTGAAATCACAAAGGAGATGTCAAGAATTCATGATGAAGATGTGCTGAAAACTTGGCTTCAGATTATTTGGACGGAGCCACCAAAGCTGCCCAGATTGCAGGAGCAAGTGGCAAGAATTTCCTCTTCATGTGATTTAGAAGTCAAACTGACAAAGAAACACAAGGCTGATGAAATACAAAGCCAAATGTGTCCAAATACCTGCTTATGTTGCTTTAATTTGCTAAGTGAAATGGAGAAAGACTGTGTGTGTGTGTGTGTGTGTGTGTGTGTGTGTGTGTGTGTGTGTGTGTGTGTGTGTGTGTGTGTGTGTGTGTGTCTGGATGTGTATAAATATTAAAGGAGACAGCATGGGTAGAGTCACACAACTGGAATTTAAAAAGAAAGGAGCTAAAAGTACAATCTAATGCGTCTGATCAAAAGCCACCAAAAGGACAGTCGACACCATATTATGCGAAGTCAGCAGTTTCTTTTCAGTTCTTTGTTGTGGGGGCCCTTTCGCCTCTGCTTCCATCTCTTCAGATTGTCAAAGGGGTAAAAAAGGCACAATTTAGACATGACAAACTGTGAATCACTTCCCACTGTCAGGCTGTTCAAAGCAAGAGAAAGATGTATCATCAGTTTTAAAATATAACAGGAAACAGTCTGAGAGCCAAAAATGCAGTGGTTTAGGTGTTACTCTTTGTTTTGGATCAATTCCATTTCTGAGAGGAAAATAAAAGTCGTATGTGTGACTTCTGAGACTGACAGTCGATCTCGTCCTGATCAGCCAGTGACTGACTTGAACTCAACAGAAAGCAAAAGAGTCTGAAAGAAGTTTTGTTAATACTTCTGAGGCCAAGTCCCAATAAAGGAAAATGGGATTCTTATCATATGTCCTCTTTACTCTTTCCGTGCATGTCTTTCATTACAAAGGCAGAAAAACAATCTTCAAATTGCAGAGTCCAAAGTAAAACCCCCAATCTTATCCTTATTTCCATGCTTGTCAGGTCACTGCAAAAGGCCAACGCTGAACGAAAACATCCACGATCAGTGTATCATTGCCTCAGAACATGAGAAGGAGCTGGAAGCTCATCAAACTGCAGCGCTTGGGAAAGTGAGAGAAAACATTTCCAAGCATGTCAAGTTTTACTGACACACATATCATCACCTCCCTGAGAAACAGGTAAAAATGAATATCTGAGGGAGATACAAAAGAGTCTGAGTGGACAAAAGGCCTTGGGAGTAAAAAGCTGAAAGTGAGCATAGCTACCTCTGTTAATCCAGTTTAATAGTGTATCAGTTTCTCTTTAAAATGATTCAGTTCAGTTCATCTGCTCCTTAAAGACGACAAACACTAGCAATGGTTTAATCACTGATTTTTTTATATTATAAAATTTGTACTTTATATGTGAGGATGTATCAAGATATTCCTTGTTTCAAGATAATACAGCTTACGCTCCCATGAAGAGTGCTTGTTGAGTTCCTCAGGCTTCTTTCATTATAGACCAATAAAACTGAAAGATTCTTTTTATAATTTTTCCAATTTGACACAGATGAATAGCAAAAAAGCGCTGATATACAGTAGTCCATTGTCAGTTTTTGTTTTTACTGCGCCGAATGGTTTAAATTTGGTTACTACAAATATTTAAGCAGAGTCCAGAAAACAGCACAAATTGATTTTAATGTGATCACTGTTTTGACTCAGTAGGGCACCAATGCAGAGGGAGCACTTTAAAAAAAAACACACAGGGCCACCTGACAATGAAAGAGTGAACCAAACCTGTTTTGGTGCAATTGCAATGCCTCATCATTCACATAAAACATCAACAATCATATGTAATTACAAAAACATTTAAATAATCACTGGGAGGGGGGGGCAAATTGATCAGTGGAAACCAGATCAATATCATAGTACAGTGCCAATTCCTGGACACATGGCTGGAAATCCCAGCAATATCAATGTTCGTTTTGGGGATAAAACGTATATATTTGATACTTTACATCAAAAAATATTTCGTTACACTGACCTTCTTAGTAAAAAACTGTTGTCACATAGTTGTCTTAAATGCAAATGTGTATATAATGTTATACAAACTTTTTAAATAAAAACTTTTTACCTTTTCAGACATTGAAAATTTGAAATTTAAACTACAGGCATAAAAAAAATGTGTCCTGTGAAGTTCAGCAAAGTTCTGACTATTGCTTTAATGCTCTTTTAATGAAGTGTGGCCACGAGCCTGGTCTCAGTAAGAGGTGATTAGTTTTACTGTCAAAATGTCAAAACTGAGACTAAACTGACACAGCGGCTTTACTTAGTCAAACAACCAGCAGCTCAAACACAAGCAAACATGAAGAAATTCCTAAAAATCACATTACCTGTTCTATGGGAAAAAAACACACACTGAAAAGCACATATGCAAATACACAGCCAGGTGCGTCCACTTAGGAGGAATAATACACCTTAGGCCACATTTTATAGGCCCTTATAGCTAATATAAACTGTGAACCTTTCTATGGTAAATGCCTGCCGGCTCAGAGGCACAAAATGAAATGCTAGACTTTTGATCATTTTGGAAAAAATGTCTATATTCATATACTTTTTATTTGAGGTCAGTGGCTTATAAGTCTGAGCCTGTGCATCAGAGGTCTCATATAATTTGTGCTTTAACACGCCATTATGTTGTAATATCCAGACACCCTGCTTCTGTTGAATATCTTGCTTGTCGTTCCCACTTTGGGTGACCGCTCTTTGGCTTTTCCCCTCATTGTCTGTGTCAGAGGGACACATTGTGGGCAAAGAATGCTGAAAATGAGGAGCAATTGCTAAGATTGGATCAGAGAGTACAGGGGGCTGGGACTGGAATTGTTGATGATATCTTGCTCGGAGTCCAGCGGATGATTATAGCTAACGTAACTCAGATAGAAAGAGCAGCTGCAGCAGGTTCCATCAGCACACGATTAAACACCTTACCGTTAAACGGTAAAGGTGTGGTTTTGCATTTCTGGAGGCGAGATTGCCTTTTTTCTTTTTCACAGTTGTCTGACCTCCTCCTCATCTCTGTGTCCTCTGGACAACCTATTAGAGATGTTGATTGACGGCCCCAGGTCAAACATTTTTGGCAGAGGATCCAGCGATACAAGATCACTGTGGGTGCTGTTCCACCCCATTCAAATCTCTCTCCTCATCTCCCACTGCAGTTAGAACAGCCTGCAGCTACTAAAATACATCTGACCCTTGCCCTGGATTTGACCTGACAGTTAAAACAAATACACTCATTGCTCCCTAGACAGCTTTCCCTTTCTCTATCCCTGGGCTAAATAAACGAACAGATAGAGTGAGTTTCCTCATCTTCATGTCCTCTCCCTGACTCTTTATTCCCTCACTCTCTCCTGTTCTTTTATTTCATTATCTCTTTATACAATATTATGATCAGAAAGACAAACTATCCTAAGAAATCCCCCACATACCATTGTTTAACCTGTTCAGTCTTGAGGAGGTGACAGTTGTTTAAAAAAAGAGGTGACTGGTGGCTGGTTATTTTATCATCCCGAAATCCTCAACGCCAACTATTTCAACTACCACGCTGCCCATTCCTTTCACAACAGAGCAATTCACACAATGTAGTCACTGGCGTACATTTCCACTCTGTCTAGTCCAGTGCATCTCCCCCACATTTATTTTGACTACTATATCTGCACAAAGGTCTAGACATGCATCACATCACGCCTGATTCTTTTGTAAATGAAAAATGATGGGGGGGGAGCAAGAGAGCGATGAGAGCATTCCTAATAAGGGAACGCACAGACACATTTTTGCCATAGTTCTGATGAACAAGAGAAACCTGAGAGACTATGATGGATACTTTTTGTAAAAGACAGGATTATGAGGTGCATGTGCGATGGCACGAGAAAAGACAAGTGTAAAAAGAATGCTGTGTTTGTCTGATGAAATAAACCTAATCATTTATCATCCTTCATTTGGCTGCTGTCAAAGAGTCTATGAGTTGAAGAGAGTTTTTTTTTGTGCTTCATTGTTGCCTGGTTCCATGTTGTAGCTGTTCTAACAGAGATAATTCTAATAGATCTTATTTATGGTTATATATTGAAAATGTTGCTCCAACTAATCCTAACTGTGTGCAACAACAAAAACTGAAAAACTATCAAACTAGAATTACTACCTTGTGATTTTATGTCTCCACTAACTAGTGAAGTTTGAAAAAACTGTATAAAAGAGAAAACAACTTCTATTGCTTTAATATGGGGTCAGTGATCAAAGGGAATAGAAAAGCGGAAAAATGACACTGTACTACAATCCATATCAAATTATCACTTTGGCCCATCACAACAGTTTCTTCTCAATGCAGATTTTCTTATATCTTTATGCAAATGTTTTTAGATTACAGCTATCAATTTAGTGACTACGATATTACGAATATGTATGGGAATTATGGTCAAAACTAAAAAGTCCCGAACTGTGTGAAACTGAAATGTTCCTTTAAGTCTGACAAATTCTCTTTTACAGTTTCTCATTCGCTTTGCCAGTCTTTACACGTCACGCCAGCTTTTTTTTCACTTGGGCCAGTCAAAACATATACAGTCAGTGTCACTCCTGTTCGTTTCCAGCTCGCCTGATCAAAGCTTGTTCCTGAGGAGTGTTTCACCAGACCCTTTGCAACCCATCAGTGGATAATTCCAAAATCCTGTGAAATCCCACACCGTGGCATCGCTTCAAGTGTCTTCCAGATATATCCATCAAACCACATAGAGGAAAACCATTTCCAAACCTGTGAACGTAGCTACACACCTGTGACCATTTGCAAACAAAGTATGTGACACAGGGACACCAGCTTGCTGGGAAAATAGTAAATATTTATCCTGGCTCTCCGAGGTAGGTAAAGAAAAAAATTCCCCAAAGGATTATGAAAAAGTTAAAATGAAAGACAGTTCAAAAATGCAAGCTTGCCTTTCAACAACAAAGAGAATGTAAATGTATTTCACATTTGCAATCGTCCACCACTGGAATATATAACCAAACTGTGTGTTTTCTCACTTTCATTTTCCCTCCTCTTTTTTGGCTTCAAGTAATTTTCTCATCCTTACCCAAATACACAACTGTCACTTCCTAAAATATTCAATGTCTCAGGCAGAGGAAATGTTGATAATCTTCCCAAGAGTCCTCCAACAGCAGCAACCCCATCTCTTTCATCCGTCACTTCCCATTTATGCAGGAATCAACAGCTATGGGTTTAACTCAGACTGTTTAAACACATTTGAGAAAGTTCTATTGTGCAATTCTTTTAAGTAAAATAAACATACTGGATCATTTTTTTCAGTCAGAAATTATAAACAACACAAAAGTCATTGCGAAAATGTTTAGGTCTGGGTGGAAGCTATCTGTAATCAGGTTTTCATCCAACTGCGCAGGCAATTTCACATAAGCATGTAACAAAACAATGCAGTGTGTTTGGAGTGCTTTGACTGGCAAAGAAAATAGAAATTTATTCACGAAATGTGTTTTCATTCTTCTTCTTAATGAAGAAATTCACATGACTTCTCTTTCGGGGGCAAACCAAAATATTTTCCTACCACAGTGATGTCTTTAGTTTTGGCAAAGGAACAAAATACAAATTGAAATGCTATGCAGACTCTAGCAGCTACTGTCAAACAAAATCTTTAGTGCCGGTTGGTGTAAGAAACACATCTTACTGTATTCTCCTCACACTCAATGGAAATATAGATATGTTTCAATCATTATATGAACAGAACTTTTCATACATCACTTGTTTGCCTCCATATTTTCTTACGAGAAGTCATCCACCGGTGATCGACACCAAGGGGAAAATCACTCCAAGCGCTTGTATGTGTGTATCGAAATCACTGATCCACAACACTACTAGTGGTCCAAAACTCCAACATACTTTTGTTTAAGTCTTAAAATAATAGCCAGTTGCGCAAACGAAAACTGAAATGAACTCCTGCTCATGCTGCCCACGAACAGATCACTTCCTGAAGCCTTTTCACAATGGAAGTGATGAGGGGCCAACATCCACAGTCCTGGTTCTGTGCGAAAATGTATTGAGATGTGTATCTAAAGCCAACACAAGGCTTAAACAGGCAGAGCTTATTAAATCAAGTCTTTGTTAAGAGTAAAATTCCCTCTGCAACTCAACAAGGAGTTGCACTGGAATGTGACTAATTTATAGGACAAAGCCTTAAATTGTCTTCAGATAAACCTGACAATATTAAACAACGATGGAGTGTGTCTTTTGGAGGGATCTCCAAAACTACCTAAGATTTTGAAAGGTAGGACTGTTTGGGACTGTTGAGTTTTCTACATAATTCTGTATATACTTAAATATACTTATATTCTGTAAGTAGTTGAACCTTACACTGTAAAGTGCATTGAGATTACTTCTGTTGTGATTTGCTGCTATATAAATAAACTTACGTAAAAACAGTTTTCACCAGGTCGCAGGTTTCCAGTCTTTGGCAGAGTGGAAGGAGTACAAACCTGACCACTGAGTTTGTTTTTTTCTGAGACTCACAATTTAAGAACCACAGGAGTAGCCGGTAAAAAAATACCATTCAACACTGCCACAATGGATTAATTAGATAATTCAATTCAGGTCTCCTAGCAATAATCATCAAGAACAGAAAAACGGAGAGGTAACCGTACAGGCTACCTCATGGTGTGCTGTCTAGACTGCAGCGATGTCCAATCACCCCTGGGTGCCAAGCATTGCTTTACAGTAAAGTCATCTTGTTACATGAATCTAGCTGATACATTCATGTGAGATCCAAGTCTGCATAAGTATGCGTATGTCAGTTTAATGGCCTTATTTGGCTGAGTCCTGGTTCATATGCTGCCCTGTGTAGTTTTAAAAAGTATGAGCTTTTATTACTCTGCAGGCTTCAGGGACATACAGTGAAACCTCCTGCTGTGTAACTGGACAGTGATTGATGAGAGGGATTATGGGATACCAGGTGGACCCCGGGACGTCCAGGTACTCTTGACTATAGGGCCCAACTGACCTACAACTTGCTTGTCTGCATGTAGCGTTATATTACACATCCACGCTCACAAACATTAAAACAGAAACAGACAAACACCACAAGCAGACATGAGAAGATATATGCTCCAAGAGTCCATATACACAACCACATGCAAACACACTCCCACATCTGATGCGCTGCATGTACTTCGGCTCGCACATCAACTCTAGTGGGTGACGAATTATCAACAGACAAAAGTGAAGTGGACATTTTCAAAATGACTGGAGCCGCTTTTCTTGTTTTAATGCAGCTAACCGTCGCCGCTGATGGAGCTGTGTGCCTTACTACACTAAGATGATGTTGTTAGGAATGGTTCTGCACCTACTCGTTACTGGCATGCTTAAGTACAATGACTGCTGAGGTATTTTTTTGCAACCTTTCTCTAATTTTGCCAAACTCCAAGTCTCCCCGTCTTTCTTGCAGACTCAGTCTGTGGGTAGCTGGGAGAAGCAGTGGGCCAGCTAATCATTTTCGGAATGCGGCGTGGATATAAGATAGGCCCAGATTGGGAATGCACGGAGCCAGAGGAATGGTAATTACTGTGGAAATCAAACACCATCAATTGTGAGGTTTTTCAACATTTAACAGTGTCCCTCTCTCCCTTTCCCCTCCCAAAGCCCCTTCTCCTCTTGCTCCAACTCAAACGACCCTCACTGCCACTCCCTCAGGCCCTCAACCCTCCCTCCTGCCCTCCTCACTCTTTCCAGTGTTTTCCACACTATTCCATTCCTCTACATCAACTTGTCTCTCTACTCTCCCATTTATTTTCCTTTAATTTTCGCAGCCTCACTCCACCCTCTCACTTTATCTATCTTCACTTTGTTTTTCCTGTCTTTCGCAGTACACCAATTTATACCTAATCCCTTGGCCAAAATCTTTGTTTCCCATTCTTTTCATTCTCTGCCCACACTTACTTACACACATATACGTACATGCAGGCACTCACACACATTTGAGCACATAAGACAAATGGCCCTCATCACTGTGTGTCTGGAATGTGAAAACATTGAAAAACAGTGCCTGAAACATTTGTCAGACATTTTGAATGCTTTAAAAGACTTACAGTACTTTGCAATCTGCTATCCAGCTAGAAATTACAAGCTAATGCTAATTCTTCTCAAACTTTGCTGATGATAAATGAGTGTATGTATTTATTTTTTTTCATATGTGACTGTCCCCAGACTTGAAACCATACACATGCTCGCATGACCTTAGAGGTAGTTGGAGGATTGTTGGGTGACAGGTAATTACAGGGTAGTTATAAAGTCTCCATTCCCCAGTGAGTAGTTACACTGGCAATCTCACATTGAGTTTATCAAACAGGGGAATACCTAATGAGCAATCTACAGCCTCTGAAGCTTATCTTCCTGTGAGTCTCGTGCAAAATTAGGTGCCCGTCTGTGAGAAGACAAATAGATGGAGGAAGCAGCACATTAAGAGGCAGGAAAAGCCACACAGACACAAACACACACATTCACGCCTGTACATTAACAGGGTGGTCTGACGGTAACAATGCTCCTTGCCAAGAGTCACTGGGCAGTGCTTGTCGGAGAAAAGCATTCATGTTGCACCATGCCAACATGCTATATAGTAATCACACACGGGTGTGCACACAACAACCACACAGACCCCCAAAAGGAGATGGTCTCAATCCAAATCATCTAGTGGACTTTGAGGCTGTCCTCCTGTTGAGACAGTAGGCCGAACCAAAAGCTATGAATCACTTTGAGGGCATTGGATTTTATGTAGATTTTAATTTATTTCATTTGTACAAACACGCTTCAGGATGAATCACAGACAAACGTGGAGTCGTAAGAAGGGGCAGTGCCTCGCACACATCTGGTAGGATGATTGTGCAAGTGATGTAACGTCATAAACAATCTTCTTGGGGATAAGCAGAGAGGACGATCTCGCTGAGTTTGAACTGATGCATTCTGGGAGGCTTGGATTTTTCTCTGTGTGAAAAGAAACTGGACGAAGGGGAAAATGCTGCAAGTTTCCAAACTCATGAATGATTCAGACCACAGCGGTTTGAAATTGTAACTGATATAATAAAGAAGAAAGATGGATCCATTTACATTAGTTGACTTTATAGGAGCAAATCATTCAAAATGAATGAATGTTTTAATCATATTCAACATCCTGCCAATAGTGTTCAATCAAGGTGGCTTGATTGGCACGGCAAAACAATGAGCTTTACATATTCAGCATCAACTAGTAAAAAAGCCAAGCATCAAGCGATAATGGAAATTTGAAAGAAAAAAAAAAGCTTTCAGCACATTAAATGGATCCAGAACGCATGTTTCATCACGTCGAGTAAATCAAAATAAGTCACTTATTTGCATACAATGCTTTTCTGGGGGATTTTGCTGAAGTCTAAACAAATCATAATAAAAACAAACTGTACTGTTGCTTAGGTTAAAATGCTTCCAGTTTGTTAAAGTGGGCCTATCAAAATATCCTGTCTGCACTCAGACACAAACAGCAGATTGGACATTTAGTTCTACAAACATCTCAGAGGCGAAGCTATTCCGGAGGAAAAAGTTGTTGAGTTATAAGGCAACAGGTGGAGTCATACTGTGGATCTGCAAACGATTATTAATTATGTTTACGAAGAACAAAAATATTCATGTATGGAAGAAAATAGTAAAAGGTAAACGGAAACGGAAAACGGAAAAAAATACTTTATTTTTATTTTTTACCTTATAATTAAAAATGCTGGAAAAGTCTTGCTTCGTGTGGCGTGTCTCCCCTTAAATAATTAAATAAACTACATAACTGTGGTGTCACTTTCTTTTCTTTTTCTTTTTTTGCTTACAGTAACAGAAAATTGCTTCAACTTTTTATTGTTGGCTAACATCTCTTTTACCAGTTATCATCTTCAGTGAGAGGCACAGTACATAGTTACTCAGCTAATGTCGGAATTAAAATTACTCTGTGGCTTTTGTTGCTTTAGTGAGCTGCAAAAACTTAGAATTTTGTGTTGTGTTGTGTGACTGTGACATTGTATTTATCTTCAAGCCGAAGCTTTTCCATGATTGGCAAATATGCTTTCTTGCACTATGGCAGTAAGCATCTTTGGAGCCACATTTGAATTTAGAGGAATCTTCAAAACCCAAAAAATTCATGGTCATGTTGTCTCTGCAGTGTGTGTCATGAGTGCTTTGTATCCTGTCGCTCACTGTACGGGTGATTAAGGGCAAAAAGCATGTACAAGAATCTAGAGTGCTGCCACTAAAAAAAGTTAACAACACTGTAACGTGTCACTCAGTTTTTATATATAACAGTCCACTGTTAAATTAATCATCGAGGACGCAAGCACCCATGAAGTGAACAGACGCTGACACACACATGCACACGCACACAGAAACAGAGGCAAACATAAGGGAGCTAATAAAGGAAATCAAAGCTGAGAGCTCCATTTGGTGATGACAGAGCGCCCCAGGCTTCTGTCACACGACCCCCTGATGGTCTGTCTGCTCTCATAGTAACCTCAGAGATCTGATCTCCTCTCACTTATAAACAGCATTCAATACCAGGGTACACAAACACAAACACTGCAGCGAGTATCCATCATCCAGTCGTCAGAACATAATCTTGATTTACAGTTTATTGCTTCGTTGGCTTGTTTCCCCTTTTGTTCCAAGAATTCCTCTTTTTCATTTGGCTTTGCATTCCCATGTTATGGCCACTCGCTGTATTGTACATGTACAGTGTGTGTGTGTGTGTGTGTGAGACACTGTGAATGTCTGACACCTGGTGCTGACTGATATGATGAGAATAAACCCACTGTGTCATAAATTTTGGTCTCATTTATTCAGGATTTAGCGGTGTACAAAAATTTACTGAGCTCATGTTATCATGTGTGCTATCAACAAAAAACACCAACAGTAGTAAGAGAAAAAAGGAAATGTCCTCACCTCCTCAACCCCTACGTCACATCTGTCACTCTACAGTTTGTTTTGCCACGGGAACAAGAAATGCTGGATCGAGGTCACCAAAGTCACCGCGACATGTTACAAAACAAGACACTACTGTAGCAGGAGATTAAAAACGTGTGCTTATTGTGCAGTTGGTACTAAACGCCCTGTCATGTACAAAAACACTTCTTGCTAATGAATTTGGGGTAGCATGCAGCTCAGTTGGTAGAGCAGTCGTCTACGAACCCCAGGGTGAGCGGTTTGATTCCTGGGCACTCCAGGCCACATAAGACACTGACACCCCGCAGTGGCTCCGACTTGTACTGTGTGGCAGCTGTCCAACAACAGTTTCCTCAAAGAGATCAATAAAGTGTGTCATTATTATGACTATTACTATTATTAGACACTTTATACTAACTTACTAACTAATAATGATATTTTTTTGCATTTGTGCATGTTTTTCCATTTCCAGACAAAGTATAACAAACATTTTATGACATTTTTGTGGAAATGTGGAGTCTACGGTTCAAGCATCTGTTTTGGCATCCCATGGTTTAAGTGTACTGGTAAAAAATAAATAAAAGAACATTTAAAACACACATTAGATCTTGTTTTTTCAAGGTGACGATCTTTACTAATCAACATTGCATAACTTGTTCAGAACAAAATGACATAACAACAGTCAGAAACAGAAATCGTCAACCCACAGAGTCTGTATTCAAATCACACTGGACATCAACGGCATGTAAAGTCACACTGTATGTGCTATATGTACCCCCTACAATATCTTGGCATGCTCCTGATGAGTCCGCTGATGGCGTCCTGGGGGATCTTCTCCCAGATCTCCCAGATCTGGATCAGGGCATCAGTGAGCTCCTATATAATCTGTGGTGCTGCTTGGTGGTATTTGATGCACTTATAATGTCCCATGGGTGCTCAGTTCAACTTAAATCAGAGGAATGTAAAAGTTGGTCAGTGGCATCAATGACGTCCAGGAACTGCTTACACACTCTGGATCAGCATAAGGTATGACAGTCACTCTTCATACCTCACAGCAGTCAAGGTACTGTTAGCTACGACATGCAGGTCTGTACGGCCGTCCAAGGACATGACTCTTTCACGTCTACACGTTAAACGTGCTGTAGTCAGAGGCCCACCTTTCAGTCTGCCCAGTTGGCTTTGTTCTCAAGAGGTTCTTCTAGGTCTGATGAAAATGTACTTTTTTATTTACTTTTCCCAAAGACAAAACCATAAAACAACAGTATTTACAGTTTGTTTATCCAGGCCAGCAAAATACTTTAGATAATGAGGGCCTTAAAGAAACAGGCGCTCAATGAGCTTTTTCGGTCTCACGGCCATAAGAGCTGCTGCATAAAGAGGCATTATACACTTTTTTAACTGGAAAATCACATATTTAGAAGAATAAAATAGAAACCCTTGATTAAGCATAATCTGTATAGCCTGTATGGTGGTCAGCAAACACATGAAACTCTAGCTCACCGAACAGTAACAAGCAGTACCTAGTGGTGCAACGAGTTAGTACCACTGTTGCAGTACCAACATGTACTGTGGTTTTACATTCGTTAGTACAATGTAGAACATTATGTCGTTAATGCTCAAATACATTAAAATAAATCTAATAAAACAACTGCACGTTCTTGTCTTTAGCTTTAATGGTTCATTTCTATTTTGTTTGAGTAAATGATTAATCAATTTATTATCTCTAATAATCAATATTAGATGTGCCTAAGTTATGGTAGCAACAAATAACACAGACTGAGCTCAAAGTTTCGATGGGGTTAAACAATTGCTAACGATGTCGCCAACAAACTTTAACTGCCTTTTTTAAGCACTGGAAATAAAGTGTTGGTATACTTTGGATCAGAGGCAAACTACCCAAAAGTTAATCATGGCTGAAAACATTTCCTCATAAAAAGGGCTTACTTGCAGCAACTTTGTTTTGTTCACTCATGTTATTTACACAAGAAAATACAAAAGTGTTAAAAATGAAGACAAATCAAAGCATATCACGCGTTGGTGGTTCATGTGCAACACATTTCTCTACCTCAGCCAGAAACATCCTACAACGACCATAGCAAACAAGGTGTGTTTGTATAAGCCAGCCAAGTTGTCAAAACAGAATCCCAAATTAGACCATTTCAACATTTTTTTTATGATTTCATATAGGATGAATACAAAGCAAAACTCTGTGATTGTATGAATTATCAAGCAAAATCCATAACACGTGAATAAAGAAAATCATCTGAGGGCTGAGGTGGTGAAGACAAACCGCTTCTGCTGTTCTGTTTCACCATATAATAAATATTTATACCTGAATACAGAGAAAATACACAGGCAAAAGGACAATCACCTGGCTCGACTCACACAGGCCTTGAAGCCTGCCAAAGGTTCAAAGCTTGCATGAGAGTCTTTAAGCTCTGGTGTGTATAAGTCATTCTTTAAAAGCCATCACCGATGTCTGTGGAGCTCGGTCTGATCCTTGAGCTAAAAATAAAAACAACTGCAAAGTACAGTTGCTTCATTTTGGCTGTGTTTGTTAGCTAATAAAATAGGTCTGGCTGGTCCTGGAACAGTATAGAAGCTGTACAGACATAGAGGTAACCAGGTTCATAAAGCAGTGATATCCACCTGTATTCCAAATACACTATGTGCAAGAAAGTTATACATGCGCACACACACTGCAATCAGGATTAAGTTAAAAAAAAGAGCACAAGTGTGCATGCCGAAACATGAAAGACATCCATCCATCCTTTTTCTAAATCACTTAGCCTGGTCAGCTCCATCTTATCTTATATAGCATACACAAACACACACACACATACAAGATGTTGAAAACCAAACAGTGCAGACGCTGCCTGGAGGAGTGTTCAGCTGCGATGCAGATGTGCTGAATAGAGTGGATGGATGGGCTACGCAACATACACACATGCACATATGCACATACATACCTTGGCTTGCCAGAGGAGATGAAGAGGGTTTTAGACAAGGTAAATGTTCAGAGGGTAAGAGATAATCATCACATACCCTCTTCAACCAGGTAATATTAAGACACTCTGATGAAACAGAGAATGAAAGGAGCTAAGGAAAAATTCCCCCAGGCTCAGGAAGAGAGAGTGAGAGGAAGTCGGAATGAAAGAGAGAAGAAACGAGGATGGCAGCGAACGGGACCGAGGCTCCGACATGCGGTTCAGATTATGCCTCAATGCCATGAACCTCCTAAAAAGAGGAGCTTGAGTGTCATTCCAAGAAAACTGGAAATGTGTGGCTGGAGGTATTTGAGGGGGCACAAGAGCTTGGTACACAAGCGGTGCACCAACATATTTATTTATTTATTATTTTCATCTCTCTAGTGAATTTACTTTTTTTAATTTTAATTCAAAACAGAAAACAGGACAGGGAATGGGACACAACAGTGAGCATGAAACATACAAGACAGCGCACCGCACAGTAGAGTGTGTACATGTATGTTGTTTGCCCCACACATACATTGGGGTGGTGTGGAAAGGGGGGGGGGGGCAGCAAATTATGGGCAGGTATTGGGAAGGAGAGAAAAGGAGAGTGAAGAGGCAGGAGAAAAAAGGTTAATTTATTAAATACATCATGCTGCCTCAATCCAGCAGTCTGGAGGAAAGACATGTGTTTCCTGCAGGGTGACCGTCTTGCACAAACAACATTTACACGCTCAAACAAAACCTGTTTACTCCTGTCCACTGGCCTTTAATTTCCCAATTGTATAGCACAAGGTCAGCATGCATCTGACTTTAAATAAACTGTTTGGAAAAGCCAGCTGTCATTTGCAAACAGTATAAACAAAAGAACATGAACTTATTCATTGTTTCAACGTCTAATCATGTGTAATCAAGTTATGTCAATTAGGCAAGGGAAAGGTCGCTCGCATGGTTTTTGTGACTTCAAAAGGAATAACGACTTAAGCACACCTCTTCCTGAACAAATAATCCATGTTTTTATTTTTACAGTCTTAATGCACTACTTATAAACAGGTAAAGGAGATTAGACACTTCTCATCTTGAAGCTATCAAAGAGAAATAGTCTCTGAATTTGTTCCTAATAAGAGCCAGGGTATATGTGGGTTATTACAATGCCTGTTTCTGATCTGCATGAAAACAAAACAAAAAAATTCCACAGAACTCCAAGCAAAAAGGAGGAACCAAAGAAGAGTCACCAGCGTTGAGTGGACAAATAGACAGGAAGTTAACACGATAATGTCAACGTAAGTCTACTATTAGACATTAGACTGATAACATCTATCCTGAAGTCATAATTTAATGGTTTCTGTTGGAGTGCTTCGTGGTATTTCATCTGCTTTCTTGGCACAGTAAAATACAAATAACCCTCTAATGTTCTTGTAAACAAGGGGTCTTATCATAGACATGCCAGAATACCAATCCGTCCATAGCAAGAAAAAGCTGAGTTTCATGGAGGACGGTGATGGCTGACTATTAAGAGATGCCATATGAAGCAGGCCCTCTGGTTTCAAACTCCTCTGAACTGGCAATAAGGAGCCAAGCAGAGACAAAGGCACTGCACACATTTGGACGGTCCCCGCTGTCCCATAGATATAATCACCCCTGGAAGAATCTCTGCTTGTCTGTTTCCCATTTCAAACCTCAATGAATCCCATCCTCATCCATTTAAAAGTGCATAGGCACTCACACACACCATGGCCTGGAGAGATGGTTAAACTCAGTGTCGACTCAGTGGAAAATTTCAGAACCACAGAAACAAAGGCATTTGGTAGAGTCATGGAACAGGACTCATATATGTCAAGAGATTAGTCCCTAAACAATCATTGATGAAGAGTATTCGTAAACACGTGACCATATTCAAACACCAGGGGCTCATTTGGCTAAGGTGTACTTGAGTTTATTTTTATTATTACTGCTCAGTAAAATGTAGAAGAACATTATTTTGTAATTGTGAGGTGTAATGAACAAATCAGTACTACCATCTTCAAATCAAGCCAAACTTTATTGTCATCTCAACCATATACCATATACTATATATGAGTAGACACTGAGATAAAATGGCAAGGCTCAGGGTGTGCAATGTGACATTTATTAATAAAGTGTTAATTTATGGACAAAAGACAAACAGACAGTAAATCAAAATGAAAGACAAACAGTATAATCCTATTGTATGTAATGAGATATACATTGATGTTATCAATTAGTAGATCTAATTAAATACAGTTATTAGTAGTCTTTGCAAAAGTACTCCACTCTTTTATTTCTATTCTGTATGTAAAAAAAAAACATGTTTGTAAGTTGTAACATTCACTCTTATGAGCTTGTTTCAAAAATGGTCTTGGCCAGAGCTGCGTATTTCCAGTGTGGGTTCGAAGGATCAAAAATGGAAACATATTGAAACCTCGGTACAGATCCAGCTTTCTTGTAGTTGTGTACATTCTTCATAGGCAAACTTACACAAGAAGAATTGTGAAACCTTAAGACGTATGGTAACAAAATGCTCCTTGTCGTCTCAGTTGTGTGACAGCTTTGCTTTGAGTTGATTATCTGACTTGATATTTTGCTTCCTTAGAGAACTTGCAGTGTATAATCAAGCTCTGGAATAGGTCCTGCACCGCCAGTTTGGCTCTGTCAACCCACAGCCACAGTTGGAAAATGGCCACTGTTTGCTGCCTTCCCATGGTAATGGTGGGAATGATCAAACCATTACAGTCCTATGTATTCAAAATTCAATTCAACAGAGAAGGAAGCCAAATTAACCACAGACTGTGCAACCTCAAAATGGGATTGCATTCAAGCATATTTTGCTTAAAATCAAACCATACAATCTGAGCAGAAATGATTTTACCATACAGCAGAACCACAGTGACACTGAACATGTCTCATTTTGACATGACCATCTATGTTGCATTTCGTAGGGGATCACTGAAAAAACATTACAGTGCTGTGCTCAAATATTTGCCCCCTTCCTAATTTTTTGGTATAATTCTGGTATATTTGTCACACTCGAATGATTTAAATCTTCAAACAAATTTTGAGTAAACACAAAATGCAGTTATTAAGGGTAACAACCTGTCCAAACCCTCCTGGCTCTGGGAGAAAAAGTAATTGGAAAGTTCCAAGGCAAAGCCACTGCTGTCCAAAATTAACTCAAATGCTCATCTCACATTTGTCAAAAAAACATCCTGATTATCTCCAAGACTTTTTTGCAAATATACTGTGGACAGACGAGACAAATGTTTAACTTTCTAGAAGGATGATGTAGATAAAACTAACAGCATTTCATAAAAAGAACAGCATACCAACAGTTGAACTTGATGGTGGCAGTGTGATGGTCTGGGGCTGCTTTGCAGCTTCAGGACATGCACGACTTGCCATAATGGATGGAACCATAAATTCTGGGCTTTACCAGAAAATCCTAAAGGAGAATGTCCGGCCATCAGTTTGTGACCTCAAGCTCAAGCACACTTATGATCTGCAGCAGGACAATGATCCAAAACACAAAAGCAGGTCCACCTCTGAATGGTTCAAAAGAAATCAAATTAAGCTTTTGGAGTAGCCTACTCATACTCACATCTGGACAGTTACAAGTCCCTGTGCAATATATCTCTATTTTTTTTATTTGTATTCTATCATGATAGTTTTCTGATGGTTGTTTTTTCACAATTGTTCTTATTTTTCTTTTTTGGTGATGATGGTTTTTGGTTGTCTTTTCTATCTTTATTCTGTCACTTGAGCTGCTGTTGCATGTGAGATTCCCCAGTGCAGTATCAATAGAATCTCATCTTATATGAACCTAATGACTTTTTAGATCACTTAACTTCTTCTTTTCTCATCATAAAGTTGATATTTATGGTCATGATTGTTCAAAGCAATTGAATGTATTTCCATGTAGACTTGTTCCACTTAGCCTCAACCAAAACATAATTAAAAATCTGTGTTGCAACGAATTGTAAAATCATCCACAGATTTTCCTTCAGAATCCGATTTAAATGACATCTTTATAACAGTTTGTTGAGTCTGGACATGTCTGTTTTTTTCTTATTATTGTAGTCTTTCATATGTAGTATCTATCAAATAAAACAATGTGGATATGTGGACAGGTCAGAAAAAAATTTAATATGGTGCAAATTGTGCCTAGTTAAACGTTTTCATCCAGCACCCTCAGGTCAAGCATGAAACATAACAGTGAAACTGTTTGTTTTACACTAAAATAGTAGCATAGGACAAGCCTGCTCTCTGTCATGGTTACTGCAGGAAATTATCATGAAAACATTTAAATCTGAGAATACGTTCAAAGTTTGCTGCAGGCCAAAGTGAACATTTGATTCACAGTTCTGTTTTTTCAGGTATTTCTTTGGAACATTCCCTCATATTTAAGAGGCCGACTACAAAATGTGTCTGCTGTCGATGGGAGGCCTTTATATAGTGTGATTGTAGAGACTCGCCAAATAAGAAATGTGTATGAGAGGTAAGTTGCCTGGTTAATCTTTAAAAAAACTATACAGACTTCATGAGTGAAAGCTCGCAGGGCTGCTGTGCACATTTCTAAAGAACAAAGAAAGCAGAAAATTCTCGTTTCTTTTTAACACACAAAAACACAGACAAGCTCATTTCTGCCCTTTTTGATACCATGCTCAACACCAGCTCAGTAGCTCTGAGGGGTTGAGCAGGTAGGGCAAATACTTTTTTAGAGCCCGCCACAGAAATCTCCAGGGTTTTTTTAGCACGTCACTGGCTCAATGCTTCAAAACACTCCACAAATCCTGGAGATCACCCTGAGAGGGAACATCTGTGGACTGAGATGGCCTGCAGATGAGAACAGACAGCGCTGTGTGTGAATGAGAGGTTGTTGTGGGGTTGTTTGTGGTTGAATGGATAGTTGAGATGCTTATGATTTATGTCAAACAGTGTTTAAGTTCATGTATGTGTAAAATGCATGTCGTGCTGTGGACACCCAATTACTAGCATTACTGTATTAGTGAGTGTCGCTGTATCTGTGTGTGCCATCAAGCAGTTCAGTTTTGACTCCCTAAAATCCCACAGTCATCAGTCACTGGGGAAAGTAAGGAATTCTGTAATTGGGATCATATGTTGTAAGAGAGCAAAAGTGTGTGTGTGTTTCGCATCATCAGCAGATTAACTGGCTGGTTAATCAACACTGACACAGCAACAACTGAAGTGACACAGCTAACTGATTGATAGATCTGTTCTTTCCATTCATATGTTACTTTTTTTTCTAACCTTTTTTAAAGTGGCCTTTTTGCTTAAATAAGTATTTGAATTTTATTAACTGAAACAAGATTATATAATTTTCAAGAAAAAAAAGTTTAAATCCACGTTTTTATGCGTCTTTATGCAACAGCTTCTCTTCAGAGTGAAACAGCTTGTTTGAGATCTTCCACCACCTCCACTAGCTTGTGGATGAAGCGGACTATGCCCACCTGGAACACAGACTGTAAACTGTACCAGAAGCACCCAGCTTCACCATATGTATATATATATATATATATATGTAATATCAAACCAAGAAATGCATAATATGACCCAGGGGCAATTCTGGGATCAGACATTCAAAGGTGCCCTTGAAAAAGTATTTAACATATCTGCTAAATCACTAACTTTACTGGATTTTTACTGACAATTGTCATGTTATGCAATTTGCACAAACCATAAACGTCAGAGTAGTTATTCCAAAACAGCACACGAACCACAGCAGGAATGTCATTTTTTAAAGTGAGTTGTTAACGACACAACCATTTTTGTGCTTCCATTAAATCATCTGAGTGAAACGTTGCTGTCAAAATGCTGCTGAAACTTAAATCCTCCACATTCATTTTGGTTTTGCGTCATGATTAGCAGTTCAGTACGGCTTTTCAGTTTTCTCCATTTTGCATTAGTGACAACAACAGCCTTTTTCTAAGAGAGCATGCAGTATCAGAATGACTACTAGATTAATGTTTTTTTTTTGTTTCACACATGTGGTGCAATTTGAATTGAAACAGAGCATTAAAATGTTTTTTCTAATGTTTTTTTTTTTCTCCAAAAGTCAAACATCCATCAAACATGTGTCAAACATCATCCATCCATTACCTATACCCACCCACTGGGAGGTACACAATCACAGGGCTGACACATTACAACATACAACCATTAACTCTTATTAACTGACATACATACTTATGGGCAATTTAACATTTGCAATTAACTGTGTGACTTTGAACTATGCAAGAAAACTGGATCACCCTAAAACCCAAACTTATTTGTCATTATTTGTCTTCAAATAAACACAGCTGACACTGTAATCACCACACAGTTGAGTACTGATTAACAGGGTGATGTTATTAGGAGGGCCAGGTGGCAGGGACAGCCGACAGATGTGAGGACGAGGATCAGACAGTTCCCAGTACAACTACGGGGCATGTGGTAAGTCTATTCACATTATATCTCATACTTTAGAATACAGTCTAACAATAACTGCTCTCATACAATATCACTTCACTTTGTTTGACAGCCAAAAATGTATTCCTGAACTAGAAGTGTAGTGAAACCACCTGCCTGTTATCTTGCTTTTACATTGGTAAATAAAAGCAAATCTTGCTACAGTTTTTAATTAGACTGATTTTAGTTGATTTATGTGGGACAAAAAGGCCAGGGATTTTCTGTCCCAGTCTGCCACTTTCTACATACATACATACATACCATACCCACACTGGCATGCCGTAGATCACCACCCACACATGTTGCATTTGCAGGAAAGACCAGGTCTGGCCGACAGCTTCTGCAGATTCAGCCTGTTCCCATCAGATTCAGATCTGTTCCCATCAGGTGTGATGACTGGTGGGCTGAGGGGTTAAATCCAAAACCCCACTCTAAACAGAGAAATGGGCGTATGTTTATGCCAGCTAGCCAAGGAAAGCAGGATTTTGTGGCCACCTCAGCAAACAGCTCGATTAAAAGGATTTAACATTGATTTCTTGGTTAAAGTTACAGTGGAAATATTTGGACAAAAGGCCGCTATCAGCGTGAATTACCACTGACATGTTTGCACATTTGAAAAAGAAGAAAGAAAAGAAAGAATGCTAAATTTGGTGAAACCTAAGGAAAACAATAAAAGAATGGGAGAGATACACAAAGAAACAACAAAAACAGCAGAGGTGAAAGTGGGGTGCTGATTTTATGAAGGGACTATAGATGTGTGTTTCTCAGTAGGAAGCATGTTCGAGGCTGGGTACGTTGTAGTATGTGGTTTCCCCAAGGCCAAGCAGCCTGGCCCACCTTCCTCTCATAGACACAAAGTTACACACAACTATTCAGAGGGAAGGGAAGCCAGGGTTTTTTCTGTTCTTGTGGAAAAAAAGGAGGGTAGAGTAAACGAAGGTAACCCTAGCTGCCGAGGTGGCCCTCAGCTAGGGCCTGAATTTTACTGTTCACCTTCCTGAAACTCTCTCTCACTTTCACAGGCACATATGAACACACTTAACACGTGGGGTGAGGCACTGTCTATAGACAGTTGTTGGGGTGGGGTCTGGATATTGCAAAATCCTCTCCCTGTTATTGACTACAGCTCCGTTACGTGTCAGTGTGCGTCTGGCTAAGAAAATAAAGCAGTGCATGGGCCCTGTCCAGGCTAGTATATAAAACATATGTCTTTAAACACAGGAATTCAAATACCAAAGTCAGGAATGACTAGCAGAGCTCTTTAGTTCTATTTCACTGCAGCATCTTTCAATCCAAAATGTGATTATCTCCCTTACAAATTGTTCAAAAATAAAGGTTTGCTCTATAGCATTGCTTTAAATTACTAGATTTAACTGTCACTGTCAGACACAAGGGCATTTGTCTCTGTCTATATGTGGTCTTCACTTTCTTTCTGCTCTTCATCACTAGGTCTTACATTTTACTCTTCACTGCATTTGCCCCCTTTTTCCTTTTCTGTCTGTCTTTGGGGGACATTGTGCAGACAGGCCTCCATAATCCTTCTCTGATCCTGAAGAGTGCCCGCTGAGTAAGGATATGGATTCCATAAAGCACTCAGCTCTACAAACGTCTCCCAATCCAGATTTGGCACCTCGCTAAATATAACTTCTCAATGCTTTTCTTACATCCTAAGAAAACATGATGGTATTCACCACTTTTGATGACAAAGGCATGATTAATACTGTGATGCTCACTATGCTTCAGCACACACGGTATGCAGTTTACAGTGATAACAGGGCCAAATCTACCTCTCATAATTTGTAGTAAATGAAGTTCACGGTCATGTTTGCTCAGCGTGTCCTTGAATTAACACAGAAGTACACAGAAGCAGGCCTCTTATGGCAGGCAGATGTGGCATGAGGTGAAAGATGACTGCCACTAGCAGGTCTTTATCAGGTACATTTAAGTAAAATGGTAAATGTTCTGCACTTATAGAGCGCTTTTCTACCTTACTGGTACTCAAAGCGCTTTCCACTGCTTCTCATTCACACACACACACACACACACACACTGATGGCAGAGATGCTATGCCACACCGGGGGGGAAACTTGGGGTTAAGTGTCTTGCCCAAGGACCCTTCGACATATGACTGGAGGAGCCAGGAATCGAACCACCGATCTCATGATTGGCAGACAACTGCTCTACCTGCTCTACCTCCTATTTAATGTTTCCACCTCACTCATTTTAAAACACAAACACTGTACCTGTGGCACACAAACCTCTCTGTGTGGAGTTTGCATGTTCTCCCCGTGTTCGCCCCGTGCATGTTGCATGTTCTCCCCGTGTCTGCGTGGGTTTCCTCCGGGTACTCCGGAGGAAGTACCCGTAGGAAACCCGGAGTAAATAGTATTAAGTATTTGCGGAGTAAATTTACTCCGCAAATACATGAATGTCAGGTTAATTGATTGATCTGAAATTGTCCGTAGGTGTGTATGTGAGTGTGCATGGTTGTTTGTCTGTATGTTGGCCCTGCGATGGACTGGCGATCTGTCCAGGGCGTACCCTGCCTCTCGCCCGAAGACAGCAGGGATAGGCTCCAGCACCCCCCGCGACCCGATCTTGGATAAGCGGTAGATAATGGATGGATGTTCCTGTGGCTATAGCTGCATGTCTTTACTGTATCATGATCTGTGTTGGAGATGTAAGTAAAGAAGTAAACGTTGTGCTGAAGAGTAGAGCACTAAGATCTGACTCTTATTTTGAACATAACCTGGATTTTTCTGATTTTCTTTTGATTAGCAGGTTCAGTTGACAAGTATAAAATCTACCTAAATAAAGACCAAATAAAGAGAAGCAAATTTTCGTTTAAAATGCCAAAACTGGCTTCAATGCACTACACGTTGTACCCTCACAAACTAATGTAAGTAGCACTTTCTCCTATGGGTTGTAAGCTGTGCAGGTGGCATGCTGAGAAATTCAAAGCGTATTCTCTCGTGAAAGTTAGGTTTGCTAAGCTAAGTTACTAAATTCAGTGTAGGGGTTTGAGTCGTGAAGTGTGACAGTGTTTGTGAACACCTATGCCCCTATGATTTTTTTTATTTATCAGATGTCATACATCTGGTGAAAAGATGGATCATATTTGGATCAGATTTAATCTGAAAAGCATTGAGTTCCTTATGTTAATGTGTTTCAGTGGTGTAACAAGTTAGCAACAGCACATTAAATCTTAAATGAAAGCATTTACTAGGGGACCTTAGCTACTGTGCATGGGAACCAAAAAGCTGCAACTTAAGCATGTGACACTTGCAGCCTCAGAAACATTTGCCTCCACATGGAATGACTTATATTCAATCTCACAGTGCCAGAATACTTTGCATTTTGAAGTACAACCACAGTCATGTTTTTATGATTTTATGACAAGAATGTCAGAGCCGTACTGCAGTTACTGTTAAATAACTTCAGGCTTACTGAGGAGCCAGTGCAGGCCAGGAGCTAAAACGGGCAGAAAAAAAAAGAATGAGACATAAATAAGGGAATTCATGGTTTTCTTCATTTGATTTGACTTTTAAAAATCTAATAATTACTGTATGACATAAATTAATAAAAAAGTCACTGGCTTTCAAGTCAAAGGTCTTGTTGCTGCTGAACTACAGTCAATCCAAATCTGACCAGAAATTTTAAAAGAAATTACCAGACTGCTCTCATTAGATTAAATTTACTAAATAAGAGTGTACCTTTAGTTGAAAACCAGGCTCAGAAGTCAAACATGCTCATTTTTCAATGGGCTTTGTCAGCTCAGAACTACAGCAGAAAGCTCTTGAATCACCACAGCTGCACTCCGCTCGGTTCACAATTTGGAAAACCAATTTGGAGGGATGGATCCAAGATAGAGACAAGATCTAGCTGACTCGATGCGACCTGGACTACCTCAGACAGTGCACACTGACAGTGATGGAGAAGAAAAACAAAGGGCTGGAGAGAGGGAGAGGAATCGCAGAGGAAATGAATATCTTACAGTAACACATGGTGTGAAAGAAAGAAATGTCTCTCTCTGACCTCCTTGTGTTTTTCATTCCTCCCCTCTCCACCCTCCTTCTCCCTGCTTCCTCCTCCACCCCTCACTTGTGCTCCGTGCCGATTGAAATATGCAAGCATAATAGTCTGGGAAATAGGATCGAGAGGTTTATGAAGGAAAGTGTGTTTGGGCTGGGTGTGCTATGCTGTGGTAAGCCCATACCGAAGCCCAGTGAACAAGATTTATGTTGTGAAGGTAAATTGGAATTATCACATTGAGACTATAAGAGAAAATGAGAAGAGGAGAAGCTCAATGAGGAAATGAGTGTGGAGTAAAATGTCACATTTAAATGTTGAACCCTCTACACATATCTGTGTGTGTGTGACTGCTATTAAATAATCATGTCAACTTTTTTATATCTTAACAACATACATGTCTTCTACAGAAAGTGGCTTAGGTATTATTGAAAACAGATAGAGACAGATTAAGCTGGGCTGACATGGCCCTAAATGATGATTCACACCTCCTACGCCCAGTTGGCAGGTCAGAAAAGTGCATCCCATTTTTTCTTCCTGTACTAACTTCATCTGTCAGTTTTCTCATATCATAGTCTCAGTCAGGGTGCCTGAAAAGGAAACATCAGACAGGAAATACTGTTACCATCCTACTGCTCTTCCAACATGTGGCCAAAATATCTGTTGGCTTATAGAAAGATCACTGATGATAGAACGTTGCTGCAGTACAGTCAATGCTGCAGATTGGTGATGCATTGATCCTTGGAGGTGCTGGGTTAAATGCCTCCTTGGCATTTGAAACACAGTCAGTGATAGTGGATTAACAAGTCACGTGATGTGTTCAATAGTAATCACGTGTTCAAACCACGTCAGTAGTTTACCTACCAAACGAAAATGTGAAAGTGGAAATATCAGACACAGTTTTCCAAGCCTGCTACTTGCTTCTATTTTTAGTCACAGTGTACCTTTTTCAAAAAAGCTGCTAATGAATGACTCACATTTCATGGCCCCCTCCAACACGCCTGTCATTCTTTCCCTGCTGGTTCAACTACCCAAACCTCGCACCACTGACCACCGACAACAGACACTCTATTTTAATGATAACCATAAATGTTGATGTTGATGCTTACAGTGTCTAGGTTTATACCCTGGTTTATTATGCAGTGACGAGATAATATGACTGAAAAAGCTCACTGGATTACATTCACGCATCCATTCATTCACTTTACGCAACAGCCTTTCACTCCCTCCTGTTCCACTCTTTCAATAAATCCTGTCCATGGACATACCAGTGGTTTGGAGCGGGTTTGAACCCATTAGCTACAAATCAAATTAGATCTTGACCTTCTAGAAAGCCTCTGTTTTATTATGCATTGCTGTTAACTGTAAAAAGACTAAAAAGACTTGCTTGATATATTTCACTGTTGTTTTATTTAATCCTGTTCATAGACATAGTAGTGGTTTCAGTGTTTGATTCCTAATTGCTACACACTACAAAAATTTATAGTTTATACTAATGTTGCCTAATTTACTGTAATCAATCCAATCCGGTCCCCTAAACAGTACATTTCTATGCAAGAAAGCTGCAGTTGCAAACTCGATTACCTGGATTTCCTTTTAAAATATCAACATAAAGTGCCCACCATAAGTGTTTATGGTTGTGTTTAGACAGGCACAGCACTTGGTTAAAGTTAGGATAAGATTGTGGTTTGGCTCAATAGAAAAATGTATGTTCATGTTAATTAACATTTTAACAAAAACACAGTCTTTAACTAAACTGCATTTCTTTCCTAAATATAAACACACGGCTTAAACCCGAGTCTGCGGTGTGACAGTCCTGTGTTTTATATGTCAGCTAAACTCCCCAGCCAGCTTCTTGAGACATCAACTTTAAGATAATCATGACCTGAATGTTCTTTACATCTTTACAGACATGTTCAAGATTAATTATTAGGAGAATAATTGAGACCGTCAAAGTCTTTTTTTTTTAAGTTTGTTTTAAGTACTGTTTTTTAAAACCTTTCCATCAACCTCACAAATGATATTGAGGGAAGGATAGAGGGATAAACACAGCAGAGAAGAGTGATGACAATCCAGAAAACAGGTGATGGGAAGTTGTTGGCTTTATACTCAGAGACCTTGATTACAACTGGAGGAAGGTGTTTGTGGCTGCGTGAAGCTGCAGAGTAGGCTGTAGATCAGTGTCAGGTGCAGTGAGCACAAGCAGGGACAACAGGGACCTTATAAGTGTGTAGATTTCTAAATTATGTTCAATCAATCAGTCACTCTAGGTTGATTGGCAAAAATGGGAACTTTAACAATTTGAAATTAAATTTGCATGCACACAATAAGTTGTGCAAAATGTGAAGGGGTCTGAAAATGTCCTCCAGCCACGATAAATGTACATGATCATGTGGTGGGGTCAGGTTTCACTGAGGTGTGCATGAAGAAGAGGGCAAGTGAGCTGATACTGTGATTGACGGCACCTTGTTATAAATACATAGTTATGTTTAGAGCCAAACACATTTACCCCAAGGGTTAATATTTTATGACTTCTTTTTTTTTCTCACTGCTAAGCTCCAGTCTCCGTGCGTTATATCCTCTCATTACATGTTATGCTAGAGCTGGTATTATTGCTAATATGGTTAGTGCTGGAAAACCAAACAGAGTATGACACAGCACTCCATCACCTGCTCTGATGATGTCATGATATCATTAAAAGCCTGCTACCTCTGTGGTTCCACCTATGTCCGGGCACATGTCAAAGACTGGTGAGCCATGGGCAGGTGTGTATATAAATGCAAATCAGTGACATATTTTGAAGGTTGAGTAGTGACAGGGCATGTTTTTAAGACCCCCTTTATGTTGTAAAGTTGAACCAGACCTTGCAGCACCACAGCTGGCTGTGAATGGGGGGTTGTGTCTGTGAACAGTCCACTCTTTCAGCTTCCATAACCAGGTCCACACAAGCAGATCAAGCATTCATGGCAGGGGTGTCGCCAGGATGGTTAGTGCCTCTGGCCTCAGGTGTTAGCATGGATTTAATGTTTGTATATCCTATTTTTACATACTATAGACGACATAGTGGTGAAAAGGTTACACTGCATCCAATAAAATGCTTAAAATAAAGTGTCATCACTTTCATCTTGGCAAAATGTCCACATTTTTCACACAGCATTATCTATCTGCACTCATTCTCTCCTGCAAAGACATAGATAGCACAGAGGCGCCATCAAAGTAGAGAGATAAAAGTTGGAAGATTAGATGCTTCTTCATAGTTTGACTTAGGCTGTTGTCTTCCAAAGCACATATGGTGCATGCTGAGTGCAAAAGAAACCAAATGTGGATATCTGGAAACAGATTGTTTTCAGTGATTATGTTTCACTTTCCTTTGTTTCATCAGAATACAATTTTGATTTAATTTCTAAATCAAAGAAACACTTCCACAGAATTAAAGACAGCAATGGGAATAGGAAATAATTACAGTACATGGTCTCAGAACATGTTACCAACAAAACTGGTTCATACTTAGTGTGAAACTTTAACCTCAGCTCAGATGACAGCGGCTAACAGACACACTCACTTGGGGACAATCATCTACTCGCTGTTTACAGAAAAACAAGCAATGAGACATGCTTCTGGTTCAGTTCGTCCAGAAGGAAAAGACTTAATATTTACGTGCTGGGCTGTTTGTGGCCATGTGAGTGGTTGTAACTTGGCCACAGAGATCAAAATCTGTCTGGCTCTAAAACCATATGACTGTCCTTTAACTCGCTAACTGATGTGGATGCTGACAGTTACAGGGCCAGACGCTGACCTGCAGCACGACAAAATGCTACGCAGCTTTTGACAGCTTCCTCCGTATTTCTATCTCTGTCTGTCCCTTTGGAGCAGGGGCAGATTTACAATACAACTAAACACCACTCAGCCCAACCTGGTCAGCTAATTGGAAAAAGGTTTGTACGATATGAGGCCTGCTTTCAGCACCTCTGCATTGACTGAGTAAGAAAATCGCACAGGGAGGCCCATAGGTGAAGCAGGTACACACATGTACCTCTATAGTTCAGTATGTACAAATGCAAACATCACATTTTCAAGGCTATAAAAATTGTGGCCCAGTGCTCACATTACTTAATGGCATGAGTGAGGAATTGGGAAAGGAAAATTATGCACATTTAGCTGCAAGTCTGGCTCCAATGTTGCCATTTGAGAACAATACAGTCATATTATGAATTCCAAATATATGTATGCATGTGTTGCAGGGTAGTTAATACACTTGCACTCTCTTAGACACGTAAAATGAAGTTCAACCCATTTTGTTAGCATGCTATAAATCATATTGTTGGTACGTCTTTTAAAGGCTGCATGTTTCTTCGCCAAATGCACATTTTGTAATGTGATACGCCTGGAAGCACATGACGTCCATGGCATAAAATGTCACAGAATATTACTTCAGCTGTATTGGATGTGTGAGTACTACATCTTATACAAGCAATTTAAATATTTGAATATCAGCCTGTCCGATAAACACGACCCATTACAAAAGTCTCGCGTCACCCAGACGCCTTTGTGTCTCTGACAGGCAGCTGAAGAAGAGGTCTTGACCTTGGCAGCACTGAAAAGACTTTGAAGACTTTACAGTTGGACAGACATACCACCACAGACCCTGGAACTGAGAGACGATGAACAGAGTTCGTTAAAATATAACTATAGTGACAATGTGAACAATTGTATGAATATAAACAGAAATGTTATTCCTTCAACAGCTTAGGTACAAGTTTGTTTTATGAGTTATTTTTTATTATGATGAGTACTATTCTTAGTAGTCCAGACGTATCTCAACAACTAGACTGATGAAAGGTGTTCTGTAAGATTTTGACATTTATAATGCCCAGATGATGAATTCTGCTGATTTTGGAAAAACCTAAATTTTCTCTGTATCACCACTAGCAGTTCAAGGTTTACATTTATTTTTAATGAATATATGTTTGTCTGTGGTTCCTCAATAATGTGTTCTACCAACAGTAATAGTGAGAAACTACTGGACATAATGCCATATGATTCCCACAGGATTAAACACGCTGCATCAGGTCAAACATTAGAAATGTTGGGAAAAATAAAATCATTCTGTAATGATCAGTCCAAATTGAAAATTCACACTGTACTTACTACATGACCAAGAGACTGTTCTATTGCTACCTGAAGGAGATTAGCAAACAAGTGAACAATAAAATGTGTGTGATCATTTTGACACCGCAAATGAAAATAAATAATAAACCACAACTGTTTGCCGGTTTGTAAGTGTGGCAGCAGAAGCAATGTGAAAGAACTGAACCACATGAGGTTATTGAACCCATTCAAACAATTTCTTCAAAATGATTTGAACAAGTGTGAGCATACAGAAATCCATTATATAGGTATATATGTAACTAGTATATGTATATATAACTGTTTTGTATATGTAAGGCTACTATATTTAAATGCGTCTGATTTACCTTGGGTATGACAGTTGCTTTAATGGGAACACACTTCATTAGTATTTAATTTTTTACAACTTTTCAAGATTCCTTAAAAGTTTATTCAACATTTAGATAGAAACAATGCCCCTTAATGCGGATTCCCATGCTGGAGATTTGCCATAAATCCCAATGCACCTTTCAAATTCTCCTTTTCCAGTGTGACAGCTTGAGGTGTTTTATATGGAAAGTCATTCTCACAGACCTGAAATGTCTAGCCTGAATAATAGGAGATCCAGACCCCTTACAGTCAGACTAACTGGTGTAAGAGGTGCTTGAAGTGGGCAGATTATAAATGACTTGTGAAGACATGACCTGAAAACTTGCACAATCAGAACACAGAAGTGCTTTTCTCTAATCACGGTTGTGTGTTTTGCCACTTGAGGATTTTTATTTGACACACACACGCACGCGCGCAGTCAGTTCAAGCTTGGCAGTGGTGAGCAGTGATATCCCATCCAGTGCAGCTGGTGTGCAGCCTTTAGGCACCCTGTGCTCTGGGAGGGGAGCCTGGTTTGATTTTAGACCAGGGCAAACCAGGACTTTCACATTCCTGCTTTTCAATCGGAATTAACATATTTGTTACTGCTTGGGAGACTGATATAAATATATGCTTACATATGTGCATGAGGCGGAAAAGGCCCTGGAATAATTAAGTTTAAGGTACGGTGCCATTTATCGTCTGAGCTAGCCAACGTAAAATTACACATGACACTTCTTTCTTTCTCTCCCACTGATTCTCTTTGCTCCATCCTCAAGTGAGGCCGTTCCGAGCTGGAAAGTCCTGTCACTGTTACAGAAACTCAAGCTCAAGCATCTGCAGGGTCAGGAAAAAGGAAAGAAAGAAAGGAGAAAAACAAGACAAAAGTTGAACATATTTGTGGGAAAAGTGAGGTGCAAAGAGGATCTGGAATGGGTAAAACCAGTATCATCAGTCTAAAAACTCTCTCTTCATCAGATCCTGGAGAAAAGAGGAAGAACAAAAGAGCAGGAGGAAATTGGAAGCAGAGTGAAGGCAGCTTTAGCAGCTCCCATCCAAAAAGCCTGGAAAAAAAAGGAAGGAGGGAAAACTAAAAACAAGGCATTAAATGGCTCGGCGGCGTCCAGGACTCCGGCTGAAACCCTTGTGGAGAAACCCTCCTACAGAAAAGAGACCCAGCTTTGGACTGATTTCAACCTGACATGTCTTCCTGCTGAAAATATGTTTTCTTTGGTAACACAAATCCCTTGTGACACTGGTGATCCAGGATTTTATAGTAGTTAACTGGATGCGATCCATGGTTTTAATTGTGGAGAGATGTGTTTTACTAGATTTTTTTTTCTCATTTTAATCTTCTAAAAAGTTCTACTTGGTGTACAGTCCATGCTAAATAGCTGAGCAAAGCATGAGTTATTTGATTTATAGGAAGTGCTCAACAGTTTATCTGGAAGTGGGTGATGATTCATATTCCAAATGGTTTGCAGATGCTGTAGCAGACTTCAGTGGGTATATACTGTGACTGAATACCGAATTAACTCATAATTATCTCTTAAAACCACATCCCCATTTATTTACTGAGGTGATTCTATATGCAAATCCAAGAGAAACAGCCACTCGAGCAGCATAAATCACACTTTTACCTACTATAACAGGGTGTATTTTAGTGGACAAATGTAGTCTGTGAATTACGTAACAAGTCTCATGCTCATGTGAGCATCTTTTCAGGTGGCAGCAGGGACATGCTCATTAAATCAACCATGTCTTCCCACCGCTTCACTGCCTGGGAACATTATTCAGGCTGTCTAGAGTGTGTGGGTTTTTTTTTCCCCCTTTCTCTATCACAAACACACTTGTTTTCTGACTCACTGCATTGTCTTCTTTAAAAGTGCTGCCCACCCTGCTGTCATCTCCGTTGTTTCTGCTGAACAGCCGCGAAAAACACACGCTCCGGAAACTTCTGGAAATCCTGGGTGACTGCATCTTCAGTCAGCCCTTACGTCACCTGTAGACAGCACATTTCCCATCAGACAGAGGACATTCCCAACAGGTTGACTATCACACATCCTGTCACTGATTTAGAGAGTGTTGGCTTACCTTGAGCACATGAGCAAAACATTAGTTTAAAAAAAACTGAATGATTGAGATAACCGCGGGAGGAAAAAAAGAGGGAAAACTCAGAGAAACATTGGGTGGAAATGGATGAAGTAGAGGTAGAAGAAAGGGATGCAGTACTCAATAAACGCAGGTCAATACCAGGCTGTGCACTGGGCTTTACTGTCACAGCGTGCCTTTCACCATTTGTTTCCCATCAAGACCACATGGAAACGTTTAGCTGGCTTAAAGCAGATCGGTGCACGTTGTCTCAGGCCCATAACATTTGCTACTTGTTTTCCAGGTCTGTCCTAATAAAGTTTTCTTAAAAATATAGTCGGATGCAATAAATAACGCTAATAATTATAACGTAAAATGAAATATAAAAGAAAAACTGTGTATTTGCACATGGCACAGCCTGAACAAACTGTCAAGGCTGTGACAGAGTGCATGTGCACATGTGTGGTTTAAACAACTATGAGAGAGAGAAAGGAGAAGGGGAAAAAAACAATAGATAAAAATAGCATCTTCGAAGCAATTCCTCATGGCTCGAGGAGTTTCTTAAGTGCCTCAGCAACAAATCTTTTTCTTTTTTTTTTTCCTCTTTTGAGTTTTCACTCTGTGACAACATCAGAAGTCGAGAATAGGGAATAGAAATGGCAGATGCATAGGTTATTAGAAGTGAAGTCATGACAGAGGCTTAGCTTGTAGCCTTCATATTTCTTTTAATGGGTAAAACTGTGGAAACAACATAAAACTCTCACAAGACATACTGGTAGAACTGGGAAACACAAAATTGCCTATTTGCATGTTTGGACATGATTCCTCTAGTGTGCATTAAGTTAGTGAGTAGAATGGTAGTAATAAATTCATCCTCACTTTGGCCCCGATTTACATTATGTGTGCGTGCTTTTGTCAACTTAAATTCCTGCAAGCATATGGCAGAGTGATACAGGTTTTCACAAGTACACAAACCCAGCTGTCCATCCATCCCCCAGGTACACAGCTCTAATTCTGCCAAGTCATTTACACTGAGCTTCTGCACAAAAACTATTTCCTGCTCCGCTCTCCATCCAACATCCACATCACAGGCCTACGGGGTGCATAGATAGCCTATGTGAACGTAATGCGTCGAGAGTTCGCCTAATGTTGTGCCAGGCTTGCTGCATGCTGAAGGCCCTCGCAGTGCTTCCACTTTCCACTCTTCATCCTTTTAAATGAGCACTACCCCAGACTGAAGTGGGCAGAGGTTTAAGACAGTAAATTACACCCAAGAAAACCCATCCTAATACGTCTTCTTTGGGATTATAAAGTACAAAGACTGTATGTTGTCATAGTTTGTCCAATCTTGAGCCAAATCAAAGGTCGACAAATCTGCTAATAGAAGTGCAAATTTTCTGCTGTTTCCATGTTCATAACCTGAAAATCTTATGGAGATATTTCTCCCACAATATCCTTTTTTGGCCAAAAAATGCTAAATGTACATAACTTAAGCCACATACTAGGGAGAAATGCTGCCTGCAGCTCAGGAAAGTAATGCACACAGCAACCTCTGGTGGCTCGTTGGAGAACACAACTTCCAAGTGCCTGAACATTAACACTGTAAAACAAGAAATGGGCTCATGTAATAGCGGCGATAAAATAGGATGTGTAGAGCCTGAAGGTTTCCAAGAGCTAATAGCTGACAGATTTCTCCTAAAAGAAAATCCCTATCTGACAATCTCATCCTTTAAGTGGTTTCAGCAGACCCATGAGTTTAGTACTAATGTTATTGTTCTTTTACACAATAAAAGACAAAGAGAAGACAAAGAATAACAAAAACATGGCTAATGTGCTCATAGTATCCAGAGCACATTCTTTTTTTATAAAATAACTAGAAATGATTTGTGTCAGTGTGAGTGTGTGTGTGTGTCTGTGTGCAGGCATGTGTATGAATGGGCGTCTGTGTTTTCAGTTATTGACGAGGTGTGCAGCAAGTCTAAATGAGAAGTTCTGTACATTACTGCTGGATGATGTAAAGCCATTCACAGGTGTGACAACAAGAACCAAGAACTTTTTTAGTTAGCTGTTCCTTTTTTGCACACACATGCATGCACACACACACACACACACAAAGTCTGGTATTACTTGCATTAGTAGAGCAGCTGCAGCATAAAACCCACACAGCACGATGAAGCAGAACTGACAAGGTGGTGTGGTGTAGGGGACAGAGTATATAAGCATGTGTTTGTGAGCAGTTAAAAACAGACATGTTATCAAGAGCAAAGTCTTTACAACCTCACAAACACAAGCATCGTATCAAATATGTCACATTTATTTGACATATGCATCTACATAAATTATTATGCCAAACAAGTGGCAGCATTATACAATGTGATTTCATAAAAAAAAACGCCCGACAAACATAAAACCTTACAATGTATGGGGGGGGGGGTTCCAGCCATGAAAAAAAACACCACAACAAAAAATAGACTATAGATGGCCAACTGACTCTGTATCACAAATCTGAATATTAGCTGAAGAAACAATGTCTCTTTCATGTGCGATGGTGGCACATAAATGGACCGAGGCAATCTTTTACCCCTCTACACCCTCACCCTCTTCCTCATCCCTATGATATTTAAAGTAGCAGAGCCGTGTTATGATCTTGTGTTTAACAGTGTTTCTTTCCTCTACCATGAATCTCAACAGTCTCTTTGAACTTCAAGCGTTCACCTTTTAACAACACAGAAGGAAAAAGTCTGGAGAATCCGGACGCTAGATTTTTTTGTTTAAATAATTCCAGCCATGATTCCTCTCAAACTTTTAAAGTGAGAAATCCATAGTGCGGTGTTATGACAAAGAAAAAAAAATACTTTGAGTTATTGTGATGTTCCCTCTGCTAGATGTTTTTAGTCCGGTTTGTTCACCGTCTCAGTCTGTAAATGAAGGATTTCATTTCTGTTACTCGTCTCCTGCTGGGAGATTTTCTTCAATCCTCTTGATAAACTTCATGCGAATTTCTGTCACATTGTCACCTCTCAGAGTGTCCTGGGCAAATCTGACATCCACCGCCATCTGGACCTAAATCACATTAATAATCAGTTACACTTCCATGTGTAAACATTTTTGTTTTTGTTTAAATCAAGAGAAACTTCTAATCAATTTCACTGTGTGAGAAAATGAAATGATCAAATACATGCTTATGTATAGTTTAGTGGCAGTGTAAATATTGGTGCTTTGACCTCACCATCTCCAGGGCTCCTCTGAGGACCCCACACAACAGATTGGAGTAAATCAGTGTGCTGTGGTTATCCGGCAGCTCCACAAAGTCAACTAGTGGGTTGTTTTCTAGGATGAGGGAGAATTCATCTCCCGCTGGGCTCCAGTTGGTCACACTGGGAGTGATGCCCAGGTACATCTTAAATGCAACCTAACAACGACCACAATACACAGAGGAGTGGACAAAAAAGAAAATACAATGCAGCATTACTCAACACATTTTACATTTGTTCAGCAAATTTTCGCTAATTACAATCACTAAAGCCTGCTTATTTGTAGAGGCGAGTCTGCCTTTTGTCAAAACTAGCCAAAGCTAAGTAAAAAAAAACTAATATTGTATGTTCACACAGATGATTCAGGAAATACAGCAACAAGACTATCGATGCCTTTCCAGTAACACATCAACACATAACATGGTTGTATGGACCTCTGCTTTACACAGTGGACAGACAGTGAACCAGAGAGGGGTTGTTGCTAAATTTGCATCACCTTTCTGAGCACGGAGGAATGTGATCTTGGCCTAAAGCTTAGCAGAAAACAGCCCTGCATTCTGGTAGTTTTTCATTTTTCTCTTGTCACTTCCTCTTTTGGTCATCGTTTTTTAAGATGATTCATCAAGATCACTGTCTCTAATCTCTCATTTCTGTCTTCTCCCTCTTCCTCCCTGGACATTGCAAGACGTGCACGGCCACGCTCCGATTGGCCTGGAACCGTTCAGTTACCTTAGCAATGACATCAGCCGTTTCTCTGAAATCCTGACACCTGCCGATGCTAGAGCGCGCCAGGAAGTCTTCAATGAGACGCACTCCGATGTTATAACCCCTGAGAAAGAGAGAAAGACAGTAAGAGACGCAGACGAAAGAAAGTTATTCTTCAGGTTAAACTGCAGTGCACCGTAAAGACAGTTCTAAATCCTCCAAGACATTTTTGGTCATTTGGCAAATGATGATAATTCTGATTAGAAGGTCAAGTCATCTTCTCCTAACTACAGTGTATGAAGCCAACTGATGCATCCCAGTCCTAAAATGGTCTGTCTCTGACCAGTTGGCCAGAGTGGGCAGTGCAGACTCGCTGCCTTCTAAGGCCACATAAGAAAGGTCCCATCTCACAGAGCTTAAGGTTGCTACACAACCAGAAGCAGAGTACAGACATGCCAACATTTATGAGTCATAAACCCATCATTTTTTTCTTCATCTTATTTTCTGACAGGACTGTATCCAGTGTTGCCTTTCAGGCATTTTTATCCCCATACTCTTCTTTAAAGGCCGCCCACTTTGAATGCTGTTACAGAAGCACAGGGTACGCGTGAGAAATAAAACCAAATGATGTCATCTCTCTGACTCAGTTTGTGTTGAGAGATGATATGAACTGTGGGCAATGGAATGTGTCAAGAGTAGTGTGATAATGCGAGTTCAAGTCAGACATGTAGGAGGTCATAAAAATCCCTTTCCTTAGTTCAACAAGACATGGTGGAGAAAAAGGTCGGTTCATGTACAGCCTGAGAGATCTGATGGGTGTTCACATGTGCGCACAGCCGTCTGCCTTCTGCGCATCAGTAAGCACCGGAATTATTACGCAGACCTTATTAGCGTGCGTTTTGGGACTGTATGCACGCATCTGTGTGAATTAAATGTCCCCAACAAATCTAGACATGGTTCTAATTTATGACGGTCTCTCAATTTAGTAATCTGTGTGCACAACTTATTAATCCATAAACCATTATTAATACAGAACTCTTCCAAAGTAATTCATACTTTAACACCATGTTTGAGCATGCTCGTTGAGCATATACAGTGTTTCCCAACTACAGTTAGATCTGGACATGGCAAATAAAAGCAGACTGAGTACTTACATCTTGTCCAGTTGTTTATTGACTTCCTCATCATTTTCATAGTCTTTACAGAGCTGGGTGACCAGAGCCCCATAGGTCAGTGTGAACAGCTCTGAGTTCTGTAGATAAAAGCAATACAATTTTAGTGACTTTAGAAAAAGTCAAAGACTAACACACATCACAGTTTTTTTGTCTTCTACAAAAGAAGACAAAGCATTCACCAAGCCACGCACACAAATAGTCAGAGTTACAACAAACATCTCAGCAAAATAAAAACAGACAAATAGTGGCCAGTTGTATATGGTGATAAAAACAGGGATGAAAACAACAGTTCTGTAGCCACTTTTACTGCGTACCTTAACATACTAAATTGCCATAAAAGAATCCCTTCAACTGCAATCGAATAATAACCTCATTCAGAGACATCCAATTAGACCCTGAGCAACTTTCTGCACCAGGCATACGACATCCTACAGGTGCTGTTCAGTGGCAACTGGACTTTTCTTTACGTTCTTAAAGATGTTTACTTCTCATCTGAAGGGCTTCATCAGTTTGGACGAGAGGTCAAAAGACTTCAACAACTTAAAGCAAGAGGAGTTGTGAATGAACATCACCTTTGGGATAACCATGACCTGGATGACTGAGAATCTCCACAGACACACAGATGACAGGTCAAGCTACTGACAGCTCCCAGTGCAGCAGGAGCAGCAACAGCAGTTTTTACACATTTAATATGTAATGACGAGCTACTTTATATACCTAACTAACATAATATATCGTTTAAATATACTGTGATTCACTGCGCTGTAAACTGTATTGCCCTCCAGTGTAACAAGTGGCAGTAAAACGGTCTCTTAGCTAAAATGAACTACAAATCCCCGACATGTCATGATGCTGTTGTTCCATTTATGCGACATCCTGTAATTTTTTAGGCTGTTTCACTGTATAATGCTTAATTACATTTTAACCTTGCAGTGCAGTTCAGGTTACTAGTCGTGCTGCTTCATATGTTCCCTTTTGTCCACATAAAAAATGCATGCCCACAGTAACTGTTACACTCCTATATTACGCATTTTTTCTAGAAATTGGTGTCAAAAGTGAACGTAGTATTAGCAGCATAGCTGCTGAAGCTAACTGTTTAGCTTGTGTACTACAATTAATTACACGTCCTGTCAAAGTCTATATTATTCAACAATGATTTAAATACTTATTTAACTGGTTTAAATGTTTATATATACAGCACTGGTACACTTGTCAATCACATATTCATAACTGACACTTAGCTTACAGAGCAATACTGCAGCCACTTATTAACACAGCTATGGGTTAGCTATGGGTTAGCTTATTGGTAGCTAGGCTAGCTACGTTAGTTAATCCTGCGGAAGTCACTCACCATCTTCTTGCTGTCTGTTGTTCGGTTGGATTGCCTGGACATTGTGGACAGTGTTATAAGCTTACACAGGTGGGGACTCGATGTTAATCCTTTATTTATTTGATTCCGGCTAAACACTTATTTCCGTAATCGCCAGCGCAGTCACTCACATCCACTAAAATCAAGCTAATGTGAATAAGACAAACTTCCGGCCTTACTTTAGCTAACAACAATTACTATAAACACCATGTAGGCAGTGTAAATTACTGACTTGAAAGAACATGATAAATTAAACAGACAAAAAAAATATTGTTTTACCGGAAGCATGCATAAACAACTTATTTTTTCTGCCGCAGGGGAAAAACATTAAACATTTTATTTTAAAGAATTATCATATAACTTCCGGTATTGCTCGTGTAAATTTTAACTACCTTGACTTAGTACTCAGTCAGCTGTATCTGCGACCGTGTTTTGTTTATCGCCGCCCTGCGTCCTGGAGGGCGACAGAAGCTCAGAAAACGTCTTACGAGTGGCCACAGGGTGGCAGTATATGCAATATTATGACAATAATGGAAATGGTAACGTATTCTAAAGACATTGATAATAATTAGATTATATTATATCAATGATTATGTTTTGTAGTGACTATTCATGCTTGTGTAGCTACACTTTGAAAACACTGTGTGTGTGTGTGTGTGTGTGTGTGTGTGTGTGTGTGTGAAAAAGGGGAAGAGAGAGAGAGAGAGAGAGAGAGAGAGAGAGAGAGAGAGAGAGAGAGAGAGAGAGAGAGAGAGCTGGAGAACCAGTCAGAGATAGATTCCAGATGGGCTTCAAAGTCGACATTGCGTTTTGAATCTTGGTGGATCACATGCTGTTGTCCCCCACGTTACGTGCCCATTAGGATATTTGCACCTCGACTAACCCGCGTGCTGGTTGGCTGAAAAGCAATCATCCCATCGCGGTGAAACAAACTCGCTGTGCTCCACATCAAGATCGAGGGGGAAGAGGAACAGAGCGCATCGCCTCTGCAAACACTGCTTTCATTTTGTCAAATAAAGAGGCTGTTTGACAATTACCGAGGCGGACTGTAGGGGCTGTGGAGGAGGTGGACAAGTGCAATGATGACGGGCAAATCTGTGAAAGACGTTGACAGATACCAGGCTGTCCTCAACTCTTTATTGGCGCTGGAGGAGAATAAATACTGTGCTGATTGCGAATCAAAAGGTAGGTGATTTGTCCTGTGTCAGTGTCTGATGACCGAGGAGCGCAGCCCTCAAATGGGCTCAGCATGAATCGACCCTCTTGTTCATTTACTACGCTGGAAAATGCGACGTTGCATTTTATCACCTCTCCACCAATTACGGTGTACTATGGTACAGGACACGGGAACACATCCTCACAGTGCTGGAGCATGGCATGCTGCTATATATATGTCATGCTCCATGTCTGATCACCAGGTAGTCCCAGTCCATGAGGAATGCCTGTCATAAGTGTTTTAAAACAAACTATATCATTATCACAGAGGAAATCATCAGAGAAAATAACACTTGCTTGTGCTGTGTGTTCTCTGAACATCAGTGTTGGAAACCACTGGAGTAGCAGATAGACATTTACTGACTTTGACTCACCCTGAACAAACTGTTCCTGAAGCCTCAGTAACAAAACAAAAGGTTATTCATTTTTTCTAGCGATAGCCTTATTATAGGGACCTATCGTATTCAAGTTATAATGTAAAAGTGTATTACTGAGCTGATTTAGATTGTTGTGACATCATATAAGGTCCCTCCTGTGTTTTTTAATTACTTGGATTATTTTAACAACCTTTATTATAGAATTTTTTTATGCAAAATCACAATTGCCAACTCAGTAGTGTTGCGTGCTTCTGTTTGTCTAATGTCTCTGTCTCTGTCTACTTGTGGCTTCAGTGAGGCCTTGAACTATGTCATCAGCTATTTGCTAAACCTGTTTGGCCATACTGGGGGGTAAACACAGCTATTTTGTTCACAAATACAATGAGTTAGAATCAGCAAACCAATACTCCCAAACATTGATGTTACTAGTATTTGGAGAAGCACAATTTATATTATGTTCTTATCATTACTAGTATTCATTTTGTTTTAAATTGTCAAGTTCATGTCATGTGTGATTGTAAAACCGCTTCACAACCACTTTGTGTGTGCTCCAAGAAACAAATCTCAGCTCTGAGTGAACAGCTCACTCTTTATCAACAGTTGTTAGATCTTTTTCAATGCAAAATGATTACACTATTACACGCATTTTCTGTGTGGTTTGGTAGGAAATGTAACTGTTTTTCACATTGTGGTTTCTACTGAAGGCCCACACATATCGCGTACTGGCCCATCTTTTCGATTTATGCCGGACTTCAAAGTTGTTTATGATGTAACATGGTGTTGAGATTGATGAAACTGTCCTTGTGAGTCGTGACACAACACTTCACGTCCGAGAAATGATTCAACAGGGCAGCTGCACGCAAGCTCGGCGTGTACTTCCACATTGCTGGTGATGCTCCCACCTCGGTTTCTGAATGGATGTAAATCACTGAGCACTGTGTCGTGAAGGGGACAAAAACTTATCATAAACCACCTGAGTAAGCAGCTCATGTGCAGCTCCAGCGCAGCAGATGTACAGCAGTGTTGTGTCATTCCTCTCTGATCTGTGATATGTACCTTCTGTTGAAATGAATAAGCTATGGTAGCTAGATTTATCTGCTTGTCAGTGCCTGACAATGGAAGCACATTTCTAATGTTTGGTACAAACATGTGTAGAAAGGAAGTCATGCAAATGGTGCAGACGGTTTTTAAGTGAGCCAATGCTCTCGCTCAGCTGATGTTTGTTCTTTATAGGGATGAAGGCCATTACTATCCAGGTATTATATGTTTCTTCTTTCTTTATATTTCTCACTTTCTATTAGCTTGTGTCCCTCTGTTCTTTTGTACTGCTGACTCTGCATCTGGATCTTTTTTTTTTAGGTAATTTAGCTGCCAAATGCAGGTAAAAATGATCTTAAGAGCTGATGCTAGAATTGCAAATATTTTGTGAGAAACAGTGACGGTGAAAATATTGATGCAGTCCTTTTTCTTTGAATTTCTATTTGAAATCCATTAGCCACAGTGTTTAGTTAGCCAGAAGTTATTCTCACAACTTGTTGGTAAAGCACAAAATCACAAGCAGAAACAACACTTCATCACATTTAGTTTTGCAAACATACAGTTTAGACATGGACAATGGCAAACTTTGTATAGTACTTTTGTTGAAATGACATGGTTGATTCAAACATCAATACATCAGGACACTGAATGCTGAGTTTGTAGCTCTTTTAATAAGATATTAATAGACTGGCCGATGTTGTGAGACTTCAGGCAAACACACTTGTGACTGTTCAGAGGTCAGTTTTAAAAGCACACTGTGATCAGGCTCTTGCAGCTCAAATAAAGATGCGATTGTTCTGATACTAGACTGCAGTCGATGAGCACAGAAAATGAATTACGAAGCAGAATTTTTACATTTGTGATGCAGTTGACATTTCTGATCCAACTCAGGGACACATTGTTGTAGAACTAACCCTCTTTCATTTGATAACTGTCACAAGTATTATTTTTTTCTCACACATGTGGTCATCAAGCATGACTTGCTGCTTTTTTGATTGATGTGGCTTTTGCTGTGCGACAGATTGGTCTAATTATACTTAACATGAGATTAGCAGCCAGAGACACAACAAGGACGCTGACGCTTTCACATTAAACTTCTATCGTTTAGTTGTTTCATACTACAACCTGATCATCATTTATTTCTCTATATAACAACACATGACCATACTAATGTTCTCTCGTTTCCCATCTTTGTATGTAAGCATGCACTCTTACTAAACAACATGCACTCGCACGTGTGCACGCCTTAAATGCATTTGTCCCGTGTCCTCCCTTCTCTCAATTCAGGCTTGTGTCCATATGGCTCGTGCTGACGTTTGGTCTAATCTTGTTTGCTTTGATGCCAATTACACCTTCCTCCCACCGGATGATTGAAGAGGAAGTGGCAAAATGTATGGAGCTAAGAGATGTTTACGTCAGCGCATGAGAACACACGGGAACAATGCTATCAGGCAATCCTTATCTATGCTTACTGTACTGATACTTTAGCCATGAAACTATATCGCCGCTTTTTGACAGCAGTTTACTGCCTGTACTTCCTGTCTTTCTCTTTTCTGCTGTACTGCATTCTTTACTTTTGGGGGGGGGGGGTTATCATGTCCTCACAATGTGACACTTCTATTGCAGACCCTTAATACTGAAAACAGAGGTGAGAGAGGTAGACAAGTGCATAATGTAGTGCACACTTCCCCTCTGGTTTCAGTCTCAAGGGGATGCATTTGTATCTGTGTGTGTGTCTGTGTGTATTTGCACCAAACACCCTCCTTTATTGTCTCCATTGTATTTGTGTTTACGTACACACTGGGTCCCTGTTGCCGTGGCGATATCACCTGGAGATGTCATGCCGATCCTTCCATCACTACCAGAGAGCCACCCCACCCCCACCCTAATCTGATCCAATCAGAAGCCAGCAGGGATTTCCATTAACACAAGGAGGTGATTGGCTGTTAGTGTCCTCTGTCCAGCATAGAGTTCAAAGTCACATATTACCAAGGAGAGGGTGGCACAGTGGTAAAATACACACTACATTACAATGTGTTTACCTTTCTCCACTACTAGCATAGCTGTATGAACCTGAGTGGGGCCCCTAGGCAAAATAAGCTCCGGGGTTGTTTTTTAACAACCCTGCTCCTCCCACTCTGTGCGCAGTTTGTACATTATTCCTGGAATATTTCATGGTGCCTGGTTTGTTGTGTGATTGATTAAGAAATTCAACATGTAAGGACAGTATCAGCTGAAATACATTTTATAGTTAGAGTTTGACACAGAGCACTATGAGACAACGTCCTTGTCATGTCATATGTTGTGCTTTGTTTGTGTTTATTTTTTGTGTTTATTTTATGTTCCCCCAAAAATGTTACAAATTAATGAATTTACCACGGACCAGCTGGCAGTGAATGTGTGTGGCGTGGCAGGAAGAGTTGTGTGGCCGGCCTTGCCTTTTATATGCAAAACATGTAATAAGGTCAAACATCTGCTTTTATGGAGTGAAATATAGGATGTATTGATGAGTTTCTCTACAGTGGCTATGGCAGAGTATACTCTTTTAAAGATCACAAATCTCACACACAAACTGAATTTGCATCACAAGTAGACAGTCAAACATTATAGAAATGTCTGACTACAGAGAGTAGAAATAATAGTATCAGTAACAGGACAAAATAAAAGATAAAAGCCAGTCTAAAATCTCAAAATGTGCTTTGGTGAAACTCTACAATGGTGATTGGTGTCTTATTCATCTTTTGATTGGTAACCCATTAAACCTCAGTGACTTGCCTACAGATGGTAAGCGTGTATTAGTAAATTATCAATAGGGGTCCATCTGTTAAGCGCAGAATGAGACTGGGTCACTGAGTGGCTTTAGGGTTCTGGATTACTTTAGATGCTGAGAGACCAGAGGCTAGTACAAGTGTGTATACATACACAAGTTTGCGTTTGTGTGAGGGTGGTGGTGTAAGAGGGTGTAGGATCCACTGATGACTGAGGCTCTGTGGGATTAACTGGGTGCACGCAGAGAGCACCTTTCATCCTTGTGGGATATAGGCTAATGAGCCATATGAACCTGCTTGTGCACGTGTATGTGCAAGTCATGAAGAAATGTGTTTGCATGTGACATATGGGCGTCACCATATGTGGGTAGATTTAGAAAAGCACCTCTGGGAAAGTCGATGTGTGTGTTTCCGTGTCTTTAAAATATTTAAGGGTACGGTTGTTAGAACAGAGCACTGGGTTGAGCTGATTAACCTGTGGAAACTGCTTTTTTTCACAGACATTCAAACCATTAACAATTTGAATCAAATCAACTCAATCAAAAGATCAGTCTTTGGCTGAACGTGCTCCTCTGTCCAGCCGTCACACTGTACAGTGGGTGGGAGGGATTGTTAAGAATTGAGTGGAGTTTGGACAGTATCTACTTCTCAGCTACAACATGGAAGTAAAATATGTAAAAAATGTATAAACACAAAGCTTTTGTGCTAAACTTTTTTTTTAGATATTTCTTGGTTAAAAAATTAAAATTAGTGCAACATCAGTCTTTCACAAACTACTGTACATAACATTGTAAAAAAAGATTCAGGTACTCAGTGTCTCAGTGCGTGAAGGCCAAGGTCAGTAACCACTGTTGAATGTGTGTGAACTTCAAGCCCTCAGGCAACATCGCATGAGAAACCGTCATGCTACAGTGATGAATGTAGCCACGTGGGTTTGGGAATACTTGGAAAACCATCTCTTAACAGCGTCTGCCAGTGCATCCAGATATGCAACCCGAAACTCTGTTACTCAAGGGGGAAGTCATACATCAATTCTGTGCACAAACACCAACCATGAGGTTGGTGCAGTATTTTCCACCCTAATTATTATCTAAGAAATATTCTAGATAACAAACCAAGGATCTTGACATAAACATCTATGTCTGTGATAGTGTGAATACTGCATCACTGTGGTTCCATATTTCCATATCCATCCATATTTAAAGATCAATGAAATTGAGAGATATTCTGCCAAATATTATGCTTATAACATCCAGACAGCCACTAATAGCCATTTATATCTGCATAGGACATTTTTAACAGTGAGTTGTTTAATTCATTATGAAGAAATTCTAATTTTGTACTGTCATTACTGCAGTTGATTGGATAATATTCCTGAAATGAGATGTGTGCTATGGGGTACTGTATGTTAGGGTAAAGAGGTTAATATTGCATGTACATGTTGGTAATACAAATACTATAAATGTGTGTTTGTGGGTGAGAGACAGAAAGGTTCGTTATGGATCTGTGCCTCTTGCACATTCCCGTACATCCCAGCAGATCACCAAACAGTTGAAGTCCAGCATTTAATGGCCAATAAATCCCCTCTTGTTTGTCTCTGTTTTTGGCTCGTGCCCCAGCTTTCCTGATGCGCCTCATACTGCATGTTTGACAACCACAACCACAGTAATTTACTGCCAGGATGATTCATCAGTCGCCTGTTGTAAATCCTCTACTTTGGATAGTTTGCCCTACAAAAGGACAGAGGAAGGAATTTTTATATTGTACTTCATAGAAGGTGTTGTCATTCGTTCTTTGATTACAAACAGAAAAGGGGAAGCTTATTCACCACTGTTAGCTTGACAGTGAAAAAAATTAAGACTGCAACGCACATGTTGTAACACAAAGAATCTCACTTGTTCAATCTTTTCCTTCCTTTTTTAGACGTCTAGTCCTCCTACTCTTATCCTACTATATCTGTTCAAAGTACCTGGAGGTGTGCACTGTTTCTGGACAGACATATTGTATGTGGGTTCTTTCTAAAGCACAGCGATGATTGGAACCAAAGAGGCTAAGATGGTGCAGGATCTATAGGAAAAAGTATAATCGCTCTGTGATTGTACTTAATTTGGTACCACCGTGTGTTTGCAGGATAACTTTAGCATTTGATTGATAGATACAGGGCAACACTTTGCAAACTCCATTTGATGCAGTCAAAATTAAAAAACGTGAACTGTAGTGGTGGTGAAAGTCAGGGAATCCCCATAGTTGAATTCATTCCCTGGGAACCTGCATAAAATTTCACAGTTCCAACCAACCAATATAGACTGACAGACCGACACTGCCATTCCTAAAGCCACACCACTAGCATGTCTTACTGGCTTTAAAAAAAAAACAGCAATTGGGTGAAACCCCAGAACATAAGGGTGGAGAAAAAAGGGGAGAATCACAACTGAAAGAGAGAGATATGGACTGACAAGGGAGAAAAGAAGGGAGGCGACTGTTGTGAGTGAGAGAGATAAGAAATGGCAGCCAGGACACAGGGGGAGTGTTAGAAAAAAGATGACAAGGGCAAAATAATTACAGCATTTAGGGATTTCAACTCAAATTACACTGTCTGAATGCAGGATTTAATGTTTCTACTGTTATTAGCTGGCATAACAACAAATGCTGTAGACAGACAGTCAGGATGATGGACTCATCTCTATCTGAGGGCCCTGTGTTTATGTTTACTGGTTTGTTCTCTGTCCCTTTTTTCAGTTCGCAAATGAAGCCCACAGATTGAGCAAACCAGAAACAGGAGAACAAATTACGCCCAGTCCAATATATAAAAGCTGCAAACAAGAATGACCTTTTCTTTTAGCATTCATAGTTCAGGATGCAACCAAGACGAGAGGTTATTTTTTGACTCTGCCACCAGACACAGTGTTTCCGCAGTTGCCACAAAGAGGTTGTATGAGTGTTTTCACTTCTGAAACTGTGCTTCCTGTTATCATTTGCATAGAATGGCCTTTTGCAAAACACTGCACAGGAGAAAAAACTCCAAATCAAAAGCACCTCTTCCACCTAGTGGTGTAGAGGCCACAGTGCAACAACTTGTACTGTAGCAAGGTTGCAAGCAAGGACTCAAAAGGGAGGTGATTAGAAAAGTGAAGAAAGAGGCAGAGAGCAATTCGGCCAGCAGGATTAAGCGATGCGGGGGGAAAAGGAAGACATTGGAGATATGTCAAGAGATGTACCAGTACTCTCTTAGTAGCTGACTGTACTCTCTAAAGGGGATGGTTGCATAATATGAGCAGAAAAATAGCCTGACAGTGTTGTTTTTATTGCCCACTGCATAGATCCCTGACAGCTGCAGAAAGAACTTATACACAAAAGTATAAGCTTAAACCTATACAGCATGAGGGTGAATATGCAGTATACAATACTCCAATACATTACATCCATTAATATACACACGGCAGTAAGATGGACAAAATGGCCCACTCAGATAGCATCGCACCCACACATACAGGCTCATGATCAAATGAGTAATCATACCCTGCAGGTATCCAAGCACTTCATGTGTGTGTGTGTGTGTGTGTGTGTGTGTGTGTAAGACTTCTCTCCCTCTCTCATCTCAGTTATGTAGGCTAACTCTATTGGATCCCATTATGTGTCAGGACACAGCATGACTTACACAGGATTAGATGAGTTCCCATCTGAATTCTAGTGCATAATTGAGGTTTCGAGCTTGTCTCGCTATAATTGGACTTAAAATTATTAAGAGCTTTTCTTTAATTCCTCAGCCTCAATGCCCAGTCCTTTCTTCTACTTACGCTACCTCTAGAATCGCTTTTCATTTTGTTACCGAGTTTTCTTTACTTTATTACCTACTCCAAATATGTACTCTTCTTCCTCATTGTCTTTTCACTTACTAGGTCCAAGATGGGCTTCCTGGAATTTGGGAATTTTCATCTGCATCCGCTGTGCTGGTATTCATCGAAATCTGGGGGTCCACATCTCCAAGGTCAAGTCGGTCAATCTGGATCAGTGGACACAGGAGCAGGTCCAGGTCAGAGGTCACACTACAGCTATAACCATAAGATGGGGGCATTTAGTACATGTTAATATGTGACACACACATTTGTAGAAATTCAGAACATTAATGGAACCGTTACTTACTCTAACTCAGGAGGAAATGGTATGGGTGATTCTGTCCTATGTGCAGACACAATTTCTCATTGTCATTACCAGCCATTACCAGTCATTGTCAGCTACCCTCATCGTTTGCTGGCTGTACATATATATTTTCATCCATATTTATGGATCTTGCCATGAAGTCAGACTCCTAGAACAGTTTTTGAGCAACGCTTTTCCTGCTGGCGCTAGCTTAGATCTTGTAGCTTTAACAAGGTGACTCGGCTTGTTACTGTGTGTGTTGTTGTCGTCAGTGTGTTCAAGAGATGGGAAATGCCAAGGCCAAACGTCTCTATGAGGCTTTCCTACCTGAGTGCTTCCAGCGCCCAGAGACCGATCAGTCTGCAGAGATCTTCATCAGGGACAAGTATGATAAGAAGAAGTACATAGATAAAGTCATTGACATCCAGATGCTCAGGGTGAGTCTGCACACATACACAGATCAACCAAAAGCTAAGTTTGTGTCAATTCCAGAATCAGCAGAAATTTTTTTTTTTTTTTTTTCCGCACAGAAAGAAAAGAGTTGTGACAATATACCCAAGGAGCCGGTTGTATTTGAGAAGATGAAACTGGTAAGTATGTCTCACCGTGTTCATATTTCTTGTATGACAGCATTAGTAGAACTGACCTGTTAAACTGTTAGAATTGTGAAGTTTTTGTGACACAAGGTAATTCTGTAAGAGATGTGTTTTCGGCCAGTTGATGCAAATTGAAAGTTACTTTGCTGTTCTGACTCATGGGGGAAGGTATTTTCAACAACAAGGAACCTGGAGAAAAAAAATCTTTCTGGAAATTGAATTAATTGTATTGATTTTCTCTATTGTGACAGAAAAAAGACATCAGCCCAAAGACAGATACCCAGTCTGTTACAGACCTGCTTGGATTAGGTATTCTACCTAATAAACATGCACACACTAACACTCATTTGAAGTAATGATAATAAATAATTACTTATATCATATATATCCTATATCAATGATAATGCTAAGACCTGTGTGGATCATTACTAATACAACCAGTAGCCTACTGAACAGCATGCAGAGAGAGAATAAATCAGTTTACATTACACTGTGAGTGTAGAGCTTCCAGATAGGAACATTTGCTTCTGGATTTTCTTATTACAATTAATTTATGTCAGTTCTAGTTACCTTGTATCATTGCAAAGCTACTCTTAAATTATATTGCTTGTCTGGATCATAAAAGTTAGATGAACTCAACACTTGACTAGTTTAAGGCTAAAAATGTCATATTTAATTAGATAAACTGATGTAAAAACAGATGGGTAACAGTTATAACCCTCTTCTCTATATTAGATGCTCCTGCTCCAAGTCCTGCAGTGTCTAATGGTGAAAGATACGTTCCAGACAGCAATAAGAGCCCAGCAGTCTCTAATCCACCTCTGGCACATTCTGCCCTGGATCTCTTCAGCTCTTTGCCAACACCCTCCTCTGTTTCCTCCACTAAAACAACAGTAGGAGACAACACACTGTACATACTGCACGCTGTATGCATGTACTTGCCATTGATAACCTTTCCCTCCTATTTCTCTGTGTCCATGCCACACTGCCACCCTTTACTCCAGCCTGTTTCTAGCTCCATGACTCAGAGCAGGGTGACTGCCTCTGTGCCAGAAAACCTCAGTCTTTTCCTGGATCCAGTGCCCAAAGCAGAGGCGGGTACTGTCAAGAAACTGTCCAAGGATTCTATACTCTCCTTGTATGCTTCCACCCCCTCAGTGCATGCTAGCAGTATGGCTACTCATGGTGAGTTCTAGACAGATTTCTTTCCTATGCTGCTTTCTGTCTTTCTTTGTAAATGACAGTTTCGAGTCTATTTTTAGTAACAAACTATTAAACTATTATCTATTAATCCAGCTTCAAGTTAGACTGATTAAAAAGTAAGCATCACTAAATGTGAAAATTGCCACTTTTTGTGATTGTTTGCAGGGTTATACCTGAACCAAATAGGATACCCGACACATCCATATGGTTCGTACCATTCTTTAGCGCAGGCGGGAGGTATGGGAGGTGCCATGATGACTTCACACATGCCAATGATGGGACAGCAACAGAATGGCATGATGGGGGTTCAGCAAAACAGCATGATTGGAGTTCAACAGAACGGCATGATGGGACAGCAGAATGGCTTAATGGGCACCCAGGGTGTCTTGGCTCAGCCTAGCAGCGTTCCGGTGGCATCCCACTACATGACAGGTATGGCCCAGGGCATGATGGGACAGCGGCAAAGCGGAATGATGCTACATCAGCAGAACAGCATTATGGGACAGCAGCAGAGTGGGATGACACCACAGCAACTGGTTGGAGGTTTGGCTACATTACCCCAGCAGCAGGTGTATGGCGTGCAACAGGCCCAACAGCTACAGTGGAACATTGCCCAGGTGTGTGTGTGTGTATTTGTGTTTGACCATATTGATACTGAAAATGGAAAACAGTTCTGAGTGATGTGTGTTTTGTGGATTGCAGGTGACTCAGCAAATGGCTGGCATGAATCTCTACAACACCAGTGGCATGATGGGATACAACAGTCAACAAATGGGAGGTTCAACATCTCAAAGTTCAGTGCACATGACAGCGCACATCTGGAAATGAACTAATCTATTCAAGAAATGATGTAACGCCAACAAAACACAAATAAGAGGTGAACTGGAGTAGGAATCTGTGGATTAGACTCTCCACAGGACATTTTCTAATGCAAGGGAGGAGGAGGAGCAGGAGACAGGTGTGAAAAGGATGGTTTGAAAACCACTATTACCTCTCTTTCTCTCTCCTCTCAGCCCATGCTTTCTCTTCTTGTGTCATCCATTGCCACGTTTTGGAGATTTTCATGCTTGCCTTCAGAACATTTTCATATGATGACCTAGACAACAGGGTTCAGACGTCACTGGTTAGGACCACACATCTTTCTTTCTACCTTTTTGTGAGTCTCTTCTGAATGTGAGTCCAACCGCTGGACTTAAAACAACAATTACTTTTTACTGGTTTTCTTAATTAGCCAGAAAATGGTTGCGTTTTCTTTGTTTTTGTGCAGTTTGAGGGTTAGCCTAGCTTAGCTTCATTAGATGGTGCACCTAAATACTGATGTTTGTTGGAACTAATAACTTATAATTTCTCAACAAATCCTGCTTAGTTACTGGTGCTACATCATTCGCGTTCACATTACACATACATCATTAACAAATATAATAGCAGCAGATTTACAACTAGAAACTGTTGAAATTGAAAACTCTCTGTCTCTGGTTGAGTTTTAAATTTGCATTTTTAAACTATATAGCTATTACAGTATATACAGCATATACTATGGACTTGATGGCTACAATATGACGCCATGCTTAATGATGTCAGACAATAGTACAGGCAGTCCTCGCATTATAAGTATGAGGAAAATTGTTAGATCAGATTGTTCATTCTGGAGCTGCTGCTGTTTAATCTGATATAAACACCCAGTCACCCAATCAAGCTACGCTAGGCTAATCACCCCTTTCACAACACCTGCAAGCTGCACATAAAGAGAAAGTGAGTTAGGATTTTGCCTGGTTCTATATAAGTAGAAAAAAATAGGAAAATTACATAAAAACTGTGTCCCTTTAAATAAAATACTTAATTTATCTTACGGGCCCAACAAATTGCTTTATGTTCTGATAATGTTCACTGTCTCTAAACCAACCTTGAAAGCCCTTAATTATGATGTCTTCTACTCCATTTCCAGAGGGCTTTTTTCCACAGTGCATCTGGACTTTAAATGGTGTAAGTCCTGAATTGGATTTTGGGAGACCAAAGATCAAAACTAGCTTTATTACATTGTACAGTGTTCCGATATGCTTTACTAAATAGCCACTTAACTAGTGATTATTAGAAGAATCAAATCAGCAGTCCTTTAACAGAATGTTTGGGCATACCTGCTCTTACAATTCACTGTGCTACCTACATATATACTCAGCTAGGGCGGTAACTTAATAAAGTCACTTGCATGCAATGTCGTCACTGTAAGCGCTCACGCACCTCAAGTTAAGAAACTACCTTGTACAATAGAGGCCTCAAATAATGTTGAATGTCTGTAAATAACAGAGAAACAGAGAGAGAAGTGGAGACAGAAAACCTCGCGATCTGTCGCGTTTCAGATGCTTCCACTGAATTGCATGAGAAGAGTGTTTATCTAGCTCCGACTGTACGTACTGTATGTTTATTACAATATCTGAATGTGTCCCTGGATTATATAACTCTGAATGTTTCTCGCTGTCTTTCACCAAGATGATGAAAACTCTCTCGCTGAATGTGTGTCCCGAATGTGTTCACGATTGTACTCACCTGGGTGTTGTTGGGGTGGGTTTCTTTTTGATAATCTTTGACTCTGTCGAGCAACGTATGCTTGTGTCAATGCAGTGAATTGTTCACTTCATCCAACCTTTACCATGAAAGTCTTACCTACCAAGATAGGACCAAGCTGTGACCAGGCTGATGCATTTTCAGGTCACTGTGGGATGTTTGAAATTGCACATTGTGAAGCAAAACGTGATTGTACAACCACAATCTGTCACTTCTTCATGTTTTATTCAACATGTCTTTCATAGACACAGCCCACACAAAATGTCTCTCAGTCCTGAATTCTATGGAAGCGTTTCTAAATGCGTTGCATGCCATTAGTGTAAATAATCTTGTTTTTCCATTTTTTATTTCGTATAAACAATTTTGCTGTTAAGTTGAAACTTTGAATGTGAGGTTTAAGAATGTAAAAACATGCCGCTAAGAGAAAAAAAAAACACACACATAATATTCTTATTAACTGCTGCCAATAAACAAGCGGTAAAGCTTTCCCTCAGAAACTCACAGCGCTGTCTGTTCTTCACAGGTGTTTTCCTTTAAATTTAGCTGACTTGATGGCATTTGAGGCAACGGTGTGACAGCAGCAGTCACCTCCTCAGCCGAGAGCAATATTACCATGAGATGCACTGTAGCAGCAGATTTATCAGCTTGAAATGAGGAGTTTTTTTGAGAAAAGAAGTAAAGATCTCTGTGGGTACAAAAGGCCTCACCTGAGCTTTTTTCATTTGTGATTAATTTTAGGTTGCTTGTAATCAGTTCCTTTTTTGTCTGGTATATTTTCTGTGAAATCAAAGCAAATAAAGGATTATATCTTTTTATGCACTTGTCAATCAAGTCGTGTATTTTATTCTTTATCAGAATATCTGTATGTTTCTTAAACAAGGCTGATGAATATGTATGTGCATTAGCTCTACATTATTCATGTTTTGCCCATTTTGAGTTTACGTTCTCACAACTTAGTCAATCAAATTTGAGAATCTGTAACTTATATTTGTCTCTGTGAAAACATAAAAAATAAATACCATTTACATTAAATGCTATGCTACAAATTTGAACCGCTCATTTTTGCTTTGTCTCAAATAAACTGTGCATTTCTTTGTTAATAGTAGTTTACTGATGGGGAGATCACCTATTACACTTGATTACAGCCTTGCATGTTGTTTTGTTGTGTCCCACACAACTATTTCTATAATAGAAATGAATGATTCTGAGGTGAGGTGTGGGTCTGTAGACACACAGGTACTAACAAGTTAGTCGACATAGTGGAGCATTTACAGGCTGATTTCAGTATTTCAGGTCTGGCTCACACCTGACGTCACAAAAAAATGTTTTATACATGATGTAATGAAACATACAGAAACAAGTTTCACGTGAGGCTGAAGACAATAAAATACAAAGTTGAGAAATGCTTGTGATTCAAACAAACTTTATTGACTTTGCGTCCAGGGCATGCAAATACAGGCTTCTGAATCCGAAATAGTTTTTTTTTTTTTCCTCAGTTTGGTTCTATTTTCTTACAAAACTACGTGCACCTTAAGTAATCAATTCTGCAGCGTACAAACCACAAAAATACCAGTTTTACATTATCAAATACTGCACATAGAAAACATTTACAAAGCACAGGTATAAAATTACAGCTCCCTTTTTCTTCGTTACCACAAACCACATCCTTACATCAGACAGTCTGCTATGCTTTGCCCTTTAAAATGTACTCTGTGAACACTCCTTGGTGGAAAGGTTAAGGCCAGTTAAGAAAAGACAACCTCTCATCTACCAGGACCAGAAATCCAATTTAACTGGGCTGAACGTTTTGATGCTTCCATTCATCTTTACATTTGATTTCAAGGCATACATTTGCAATATGTGCTTGATAATGCCGCTGTGGTCCTTTAAATATAGTGCAACACTTCCAAGATTTACTTAATTGTGAGTTTCCATTAGCTCCATGTTGTATTTGTGGGGTTTGTGCTTTGCTGGGCTTGATAAGATGGAGGTTGTCTTGACAACCTCATGGTGAGGTGAGCTACAGTGGCCTTAACATATATGACTGACATCTAAAAAGGACAGAATGGCTACTCAGGAAACTTGTGCTGTGATTAACAACATTTATAGATGATGAATACAAACTGGAATATTTAGCGGGAAAAGCTCCAATTTTCCCATCAGCAGTGATGTCTGTTTTGTTCTCCTAGTGGCAGCTGCTACATTGGCAAAGAGACATATGGAATGTGTGCTTCATTAGAAAACCAAAACTAAAACTATAAATTAAATTAAAGTGTTGTTCATGAGGGCTATCGTTGAATAACAGTTGTTCACAACGCATTGCATGCTCTGTTGAGTCTAAATTGCTTCTAGTATTTGAAAATGCGATTTGACTTTGTATTTTATTCATCATCATGATAGCGCAGCGGATACTGACACCCCATTCCAAACTCTGAAGAGCAAGAATAGAGCCCAAGATTAAAGGCCCCAGCAACAGTAAGATGCTACAGCCAGTGGTTATTGCCAGAAGATGTATTTCAGAAAACGGAAGGCTAAGACCATGCTACTTAAAGATACAGCATTTTTGATAATTCTCTCGCATCGTCAGACAGAAATCCCTTTGATATTGCAGTCCAATTGACTTCACCATTACTGTGACTTGTTATTATCATTATTTTCATAATCACCATCAGAAAGATTAAATACAACAAAAATTAGAGTAACCATGCGTCAAATATTTTCTAGTTCAGAGTACAAAAATTCCTAACAATTTCATCGTCTTGATAAGATATACGAGTAATGAGTTAGTCAATAATTTGGGGGGGGGGGGAATCACAATTCTTTCTGCTTGAAACCCATCATGGCGATTTAAATCAATAAAAATGCATTTCGCCAGACAGAATTCATGCTTGTTTCAAATTCATGCTTGTTTCAACCACAGCGCTGTTCTTTTAAATGAACACACAAAGAGTAAGACATACAGTATACAGTACAGTAAAAGTTGGGGCTACCTGAACCAATGCAAGTGAGGTCCCTGGAAAAGTCTTCAAAGAGACAGTATAGCAAACAAGAAGACAAAAAAATTACACTCAGTTCTGGTGTAAGGATTAAGAAATACATTCATAAAACTATACACATATACAGTATATTACTACAATATTTCAAGCAAAATACATTTGTCAAAACTTTCAGTTGTGTGCTACAATAGTGAAGCGACATCTCCTACCCAAAATAAGGCCATTGTAAAATGAACAAGCCCTCATTTTCACGAAAATCTAAAGGCAGGTTGTGCCCACACCTCCTTTCTGACTCTACCTCCGCCTTCACCGAATAATACTGTTCTCCTTACAAAAATAAAATACATTTTCAACAAAGCACAATTCAGGTTGATTGAAGATACATTATAAAAGCTCTGCACACAATAAAATTGGGTTAGAGAATGCTCAGTGTCGGGGTGGGGGGTGGGGGGGGAGCAAGCGAGCGTATGGGTTTACATTCAAATCTCAGCTCAGCCATGTACATCCTGTCTGACTCAAGCTAGTGCTATACTTTCCCTAACTGTAACACAGCTTACAATGCTCCACGTGCTTTGTGCTGTTTCCAATCAACTGCACTTTCTAAGAATCCAACAACCTGCTTTCATGCATCCACCTTCATATTTTTAAAAACTCTAAGCATCATTCACGTCCACAAAACCGTAGAAAATCTCTGACAACCTGCAATGACTGTCCTGCCATAGGTCTTACCAAGCGGCTTCCGCCTCTTGGTAAGCATTCTTTTTTCCACCTACACCTACAGTATATGATTATTTATTTTAACTCACTTAAAACAGCAGAGTCTGTCCAAATAAATAAAAAGATCATGTCATGAGACAATGCATGTTAATCGTGTCATAGTACAGTAAAGTGTTTAATCCATGGTAAATGCCATGACGAGAAAAAATATTTATGTTTATATGTTAAAATGCTGATCCTTAAATTCTTTTGACTGTGGTCCACTGTCAACTTGAGTTTACAAGTAGCTTAGTAATAAATATCTACACATTTAAATCTCTCTCACTCACTCAGTTACATCTTCCTGCCCTGCTACTGATTATGCAGCACACACTACCCCCACACTGCACTTTGATGAAAGGCAGTATTTCAACTTTTCCTTTTTTTTTTTTTTTGGTTGCAGGAATCAAGGATTTGGACACATTTGACCAAATCTGCTCTCCATAAACCGCTTAATATAGGATATGAATGCATCTCTTTGCTTTGTCTCATTTCCTGATCTATAATTTCTGTAATGTTTTAGGTTACTCTGTATACAGCAAAGGGACAAATACAGTACAGTCTCAAACAAGCTTGGAAACATTTGGAATCACATCAAAAGTATTTTTATAGTTTACCAAGGACTAAACATTTAGCAGGGATGTTATACATGTTGAGAATTTCTTTTTAGATTTCTTCATAATTTTATGTTCTTCATGTTTATTTTCTGTCATCAACCAAGATTTTGTTGTCTTCACAAAAGGCGCGCACTGAAGAGTATGTGTGCAAATACCAGGAGTAAAAGTCCTTATTTTTAGTCCTTATTTTCTCATGCAAGCTGTCCACAAAAATAGATCAATAAGATACATAAAATGACTTCATTTACAAGACAATACGAGTACACAAAAAAGGAAGAGCTCCAAAACAAAAACAACTTGGAGCACAGACCTTTGTGGTTCTTCTAAAAAGGGCTGTATACATAATGGGAGGGTCAAAAACGACCATCACCCTCCTGGTGAAAATTCAAGAATACCAGTGATCCCTTATTCTGTGGCACAATAAAAACAAGACACCTCAGATTTTCCCTTTTTGCAGAAAGATGAAGACAGGAATGACAGTGCTTAGCCAACAACAGAACAATTGTGGTGATAAAACCAAACGCGAGCTAAACATAATTAAAGTATTTAATAGGCTACAGCCAGAGACTTTCTTGTCTGAAACAGTCGTCAGTGTCTTTGACCATATACAAGGTTTGGTGTCGGTGTCAAGTTAGACAGAAAGAGAAATGAATCTTCAACAAAACAAACAAAAAAAACAACAATAAACACTAGTAGCTCTGTTTGTCCTGTCAAACCCCTTCTGTTAATGAACCCTCAACTATCGCACAATTACCTATAACAGGCAACAGGTCAGCCGTACCTTTCTGAGAGACAAAGGAGTTCTGATTTCTTTCATTTGCTCTGATTTTGACAAAAGGGTTAAGCTTGCCTCATTTGTGTGGACCTAGTTAGTGAAGTTTCTTGGTTAATTTCAAAACCGAGATCATTATTTCTGCTTTGAAGACAGGCCATTAAACATTCCGGAGGTTACTATGCATATTCTTCATATCCGGCATCCTCCTAGGTTAATAAATGAATATTCATGAAAAATATAAATACATTATTATGAACACTCAGATTTAAGGGTAAAATTGATCAGATGCTACAGGCAAAACTGACCTGTCTCTGCCGTTTCAGTGGCCCTTTAAGCTGCAATTCCTGATACACTCACATTACATTTCCATGCTGGCATTTATTTAAAAGATTAAGAGATGCTCAGTGTGACCAAATAAAATAAAATAAAAAAATCACAACTGGTCAGTCACTGAAGATCTAGAATCAAAAAATAATACATTTATAGTAAAGTGCCATCTTAAACACACACACACTGCCTGACTGTGTTAGATTTGATATATTGCACCTGAAACAAGTAAAACTATCATAAATGGCAGGTTAACAATCACCCTGCTAGCAAAATAATAACAGTGTAGATAGATATCAAAAAGAAAAACTCATCTGGAATCGAATACACAATTAGAAATTTACAACAGGTGTAGTTACAGTCAGTGTGAGAGAGAGGAGTGACCAAAGATAAAGCAGAAGAAGATTACAGGTTGTAGTTGGTACCAGCTATGTGCGTGTTTGCTTGTGGTTGTGTATCTGGCTGTGATCTGACCAGATGCACAGAAAGACAGAGGAATGCTCATCACCTCCCTGCCTCTGAGTGCAAAGATAATAAGGTAAATGATTAAATAACACCAAAGTCTGGAAATCAACAGGAAATATAAATAATAAGTCTAGGAGCTAGTATACAAACAGTGTGAATGTGTCACACTCGCTGGATGTAGAACACGTGATGAGGGAGGGACGCATTTCCCAGGACTTGTTAGAGCTGAGTGCCCTGTGTGATACTCAGGGAGCAGGGATGTGTTTCTCAGCAAATGCGCAGCTGGCCAACTAATTTGGTCTCTATTCTTTTGCAACGGTGACAATGGTGCTCTGCCTGTCACCAAAAATTCACCCATTCTCCCTAGCTCAGTGCAGTGCCGTCTTCTCAGGACGGGTTGCAGAATAAAGTATTAAATAAATAAATAAAAAACTATACTGCCATTACATCGGTCGAGGCAAGCTAAGTAAAACGAGTGAAGCACTTTAAAATGTCTCTACCAAGGTTGCAAGCAAACATGCAGAATGCAGCCGATACATACGTAAACACAAATAAGTATTTATCTATTTATATATATATATATGTATAGAGATCTATATATAAACTCTGCCCTGTGAAAATTATAGAATAGCAGTGTTGCTACCTCACATAATAGCCATTATGTGAACATCCAAGTCTGTTGCCCAGGTATGTTTATGTGTTTAGCCTACCGCTCTCAGCTCACGTGTATAGAATGTATCTTCTTTTTTTTGCATTACATCTAAGTCATTGACTCTGCTACATATCCATACTTTAAATATTGTATACTAGTTTACCTACTACTTATAGTAATAATAACAACAATAACAATTGCTTTGGTTTTAAAAAATAAAGTTTTTTTCTTAGTTTGGCATAGAGAGTTTAGAAACTTGCGTCGGGATGGCCCTGGGATGAGTCGCGCCACAGAGACACTGGTACCTTGGAATGCAGTTTATGTCACGGTAGGAAATGGTGAAATGATGAATGGGTGGAGAATGCTACATGTTCTGGCAAATGGCGTTTGCTTCACGTTGGCTTTGTTAACCATTTTACCAACTGGAAAAAACACTTGAGTTGGATAAGAATATGGATGTTCAGTTTAGTGTGTGATGTGGATGAAATCCAGTATTACAGTGTATGTCACATGCGTCTTCCTGCACATTGGTATAATTTGTGTGTGCACTGTATGCCTACCTGTCCTGCACTTCAAATACAGTCTTTGTGTATATACAGTACGTGTGTCCTTGTCTGCATGACTCTGCCTGTGCTCGTGCATGTGGGTGTCTACTGGGTGTCTAGGTGCACGAGGGGCTGGTGGCGCTCTCCAGGGAGGACTGGGAGAGGCGTCTGGTGAGGGGTCCGATGCTGGGGTCTGCCAGAGAGGAGGTAGGGAACAGCTTATACCAGCCGCTAACTGTGGCAGAGAGGTCCAAGTCCTCCAGAAGGATCTGGGCCATTCCCATGAAGCACTTGTGGTCCATACGCCCGTAATCCCCCCACACTATTACCTATGGAGAAGATGAGGCATGAAGAAATGCAGTAGCTATTCCTGTAAAGTGACACAATTTTCTTGATAAACACATCCTGCACTTGAAGGTGTAATATGTGTTTCATTAAAGTGTAATCAGAAGTTCTTATTATGGAAAAAATGCCGGTCGCTCTGATAGTTCATCACCCCAAAAATCCATGAATGCAGAAAAAGATTAAATGGTCGAAATTCTGACAGTCAGGTTAAATGATTTCAATAAATTGTCTAGAAATATGTTTCGTATAAGGCACCTTGCTACAGAAAATTCTTCAACCTTGTCAACCTTATGTGCTTTGGCAGGAAATTAAATTTTGCTCCATGCTGCTGGGAGACCTGGAGACAGGAGAGTGAAAATATTTTAACACAAAACTTAAATGCTAAAAGGTTTATCAGTATTTCAGCTGTGTATTGGGGGTAGGACTGATTCATGTAGATTTTTTTTATGATAAAAGGTGAAACAAAGGAAAGAAGGATGACGAAGTATCACTTACCTGTAGGACTTTGCCCTGAGGACTCTCGTCGAACAACAGAGCCTGCTGGTAGGTGGGATCCAGATTTTTCTTTACTACTTTGGTTTTCTTCTTGGCCAAGCACACTCCGTTCTCCAGGACATACACCTTCACATAGGTTGCTGCAGACATCACACACAAACAATTAATACTGCTACATGTAAGTCATATTAAACAGTAGGTTATCCAGCAGTAGCAGGTGAAGTAATTTCAGAGTACCTGGTATGTTCCTGGAGCCTGGTTTGGGGATCAACCCTCTGGCTTGGTTGACCTCTACTTCCAGCTGCCCTCCTCTGTCTACCATGCCCACATGGACATCCCCTGCAGAGGGAAAGCACAGCAACCCACAATCTAACCATAAATAGTATAATGAGAATAAAGTTGTACTACTACTACTTGTAATCATCTCTAAAGAATTTCAGGTCTCTGTTTGCAGTGCAGTGGCCAATATCTGACAGAAGAGGGCGCAGCAGAGCTTTAATTCGGTCTTCATCGCCAGCTAAAGCTGAGCACACTGCTCTACAGTTTTTCACAAGCAATGACCTTTGCATGAAAGATTTATCACCCAGATGAACAACTTCACCCACGCTGAGTAAAAACACTAACATGGTGAAGAAAATTTTTTTGATTGTTATTTTATTGATTCCCCATTATTCTTAAGTTTAAAACTATTTACATACGCTTACATACATCTGTATTTACAGAGCTAGAGCAGAATGAAACAGAAAGACTAGTGTTGTGGGTCACTCGTGGCTTACCCATGGGGTGTGTAGCTAGTGTTTGCCGGCCTACAATCTGAGCAGGGCCTAGTCCATCCAGAAAGTCACTGAACTGGCTCTCAGGCCCCAGACGAGTGGTTGGGAAGACAAACCTAGGAGAGACAGAATTAGAGTAGAAGAGTAAAATGAATGAATGCATGTTAGGTGGGTGGTTACTGTATATAGATGGAGGGGAGAATTGCTACTTGGACACTCACGTTCCATCAGAGCTGTTTGAATTGGTGCTGCCGTCGGTTGAGTCCTTGCTGCCCTGCCGTGTCACACGGTTCCTCATCTCCACGGCAATGCCAGTCTCTGTGCTCCGTCGGATGGTGCTGCGAAGCTTCTTCGTACCGCCATCTGAAGAAAACACAGATCCCCAGCTCCCACTTTAATCCACTAAGCTTAATAATCAGGGGAAGTCTGTCTGGTAAGGTCAGGTATTATACAGGTCCAACACCTGCAAAGTTAAGCCTTTTAATGTGAGCATTGTGTAGTTACGAACAGTATGAAATGATCTCTATAAAGACTAAATCAGTTGACTAAATTAATACTGAGTTTCCGAGTTAGTAAAAATACCTGAAACTAAAGGGGACGAATGTTTCTGTCAAACATTTTTGTCTGCAGCATGGGGTGAACAAGAACTACCCACAGCTTTAGCTTTTTAAAAACAACTCACTAGAAACAAGCGGGTTGGCCTTGAGAGCTCCCATGTCTCCAGTATTTATTTTGAAGCAAGCTCACTCAGGCGAGAAGGCAATCTCACCTCATAGCCACTGGGATGTCCCTGCACTACTGGAAAGTCTCTCCACTTTGCAGGTATTACTCTAGCCCGTTTTAAACACACAAAACCTATTGTACACTGTCTGTTGCGTGTAGGGGGGGGTTATGAGTTGTGAGAAATGAGGTAGAAAGAAAGTTAGGCAGATGAGCTGAGGTGCAGCATTTAGGCTTAACAGCTTTGAAGACATCTAGGAGAACAAGTGCAAGCTGGAGAGCAGCTAACCCCAGAGGAAGCTTTCAGATTATCATCCCATGTAATGGCACAATGCCTGTGTCTGACTTGTGAAAGGATTTTGGTTCAGGACGTGACATATAAGGTTGCAACTCTCATTCACTCCCATCTTTGGGTCACCTTGCAAAGAGGCAACACATGCTAGGATAACCTACTGTATATATAATAAAGTTGAAATTATCATAGTCAAGTTATCAATGAGTCGATCACCAGAAAACAACTATTTTCATAACAAAGCAAGTCGTCATTTTTAAGCAAAAGTCCTAAATGCTCCACAGATTCATCTCTACCACAGTAAGGATTTGCTGGATTTGTCATGTATGACAGTAAATTCAATATCTTTGACATTTTACACACCAACAACCACACACAGAATGTCAGGCTGACACAAGACAGCGCGCACGTTTGTACATTCACACCTCCATGAAACATTTACACTCACACTCACAGTGTCTGAACGTGAGCGCTCAGACAGGATGAGAAAGCCGCTATGGGCACTCGTCAGCAAAGCTTGCTTTACAAAAACCTCTACAAAGTATCCTAAAGTTAGAGTAGCCTTTAACAGGGGCTTTCTCTGCAGGTATACTTATTTTACATTCTGCAGTACAGACTGAAATTCTCTAAAATGTCTTTAACTTGCATCATAATTTCACTGAATTACTGAAATGTAACTGACTGGCTTAGCGAGGTATCCATGCAGTGCATTACAACTACATCAACTCTCCTCTATAGAAAAACAAGATGATGCAGTAAAATCAACAGTGGAGACTGCTCATTGTTGCTAGTTAATCGCTCAACAGTGTAGTTGTCCCGCTTCATTACCTGAGCAACACCAAGCTAGGCATCCTGACCACGCCCATCACTATGACACCCTACACTATCACCATCACTTCGCAGGTAAATCAATCAAGCAAAATAACTTGATGAGACTTTGTCGGAGCTGAAAAAGTGGAATGGCAACAGCAGGTCTTTAAATTAGGGGAGAAAACCAAAGAGAACAAATAGAAGTAGGTAGGTTTTGAGGAGAGATGGGTGAAGAGCAAGATGAGAATGATGGGGTCCCATGGGTGTTGATGATAAGGATAGGAGACCAGCTTCTGCTCCCTTCTATTTATAACCCTGCAGTCAAGAGTACTGTGTGTGACAGAGAAAGAGTGTATATGTGTGTGTATTTATGTGTGTTTTTGCAGCATCACACCCAGACAAACTCCATGCACTCTTGCTGCCATGACAACCCCCGCCCTCAGATCTGGACCCAGACAATGCCACCTGAGACAACTGGCGCCATGGAGACAGGCTCATCCCCAATCTCTCTCTTTTTTTTAATTAATTTATTGAGGCAACTTTTCACTGAAACTCCTGCACTTTAGACAGAAACCTGGATTAACACTGCCACTGCAACAGTAACCTGAACTCTGTACGATTGAACTACAGAGGCCTGCTGTTCCAGAATCTAACATGTAAAATTGTTATTTAAACGTCACAAACATGTATGATCTATCTATCATGATGGTCAAATGTCTTTATAAGAAGAAGATGAATGTCACATAAGACTGAGCTCATCTAAACACCTTTAACACAAACTCATCTTTGAAGTTTTAAATAACTATTCATTTAACTTTCTATCTACAATTGTTACTCATTTATGAGTCGGACCCTCCCCTCTCATCAAAACAAGTTGCACCCACCCCCAACCCTCCCAAAGCGAAGCAGTGATCTCTTTCCTTCCTATTTAATCCCCTCCTCCTTGTCTGCGCTTTCCTGCCATTCGTTTCCATGGCAATGCAGTCTGCATTGCACCAAGAGCCCCGGCCGGCGTGTTCGCTCATAAGCCTTTCCCCTGTCTCTGTGTCTCCCGTCACTTGTATTGTCCTCTCCACAAGTCGCACTCCTTAATCAGTCGCCACTTTTCTTCTCCCTCTGTCTTTAAGTCGTACCTCCTAACACTTTTGTTTTCTTTTTTTTTATTGCTGCTTTTTATCTCAAGCTCTGCTTTCTTTTTCAGATCCCTGCTCCCGCATTTTGATAGACACACTCCATGTGCACCGATTCCTTTATTTCATTTGTTTCACCTGCCTTTCTAAGACCCCCTGACTTTTTTTTCTTCTCTGGTAGTGCAGTCCATCTTTGGCATCTGTCCATCTTTATCACATATCTCTTATAACAGTCCATCCCATCTAAGTATGAGTATTTTCTCCTCTCCCTCTGCTGAACTAACATTGTTATACAGTGTTAAGAAGTAGTTAGAGGTAGTCTGACATATATTGCATTTGAAGAGCTAAAAAAACACCATTACATAAGCTGTTGTGCTTCATTGTGCTACAAGGTAGTTAAAGTGTCTCCTGTTGGCTTCGCTATGATGAGTAATACCTCGTTCCTGAAGATAAACTCATGAATCTCACAGACGTGCAATACAGGGAGCAATCACAAACAGAAAGTTAGTAAAAAAAACAATGTTGGAACTACTTATGCAAGCAACGTGTTGCATGATAAGGCAACATCAAGTAAAAGGTGACAAGATTAGGATGGGAAAAGGACCAAAGTGGTGCGATAGAGAGAACTAATAGCTTCAGCAGCTAGTATTAATAGCAGACAGGGAAATAAAGAAAGGTGGGATAATTGAAAACGCCAACAACGCAGAAAAAAGAGCCACACACTGTTACGGCACGCACACTCACACATAAAATACAGCTTCTCTGTGTGTGTGTGTGTGTGTGTGTGTGTGTGTGTGTGTGTGTGTGTGTGTGTGTGTGTGTGTGTGTGTGTGTGTGCCCAGCAGATCATTAAAGCTGCTCTGACATTTGGAGAGAACACTGTTGAAGCCATTCTCATTATATGCTGTTATATAGAATGCTGTTTTTAGACTCCCTGGTTGCACCGACATGCCTATTGGATGCACTAGTGACGGCAACGATCCACCGTGCATAGCAACAGTAACCAAGCATGGGTGTTGGAGATGAAAGATCTGTTGTCGTATCTTCGCTGCCGGACCCGCTAAATTTGGATAAAAGGAAAATTCAAGGTAGAAGCTTAAGAAAAGAGGTTACATATGAATCTGTGATTCAAATCCATAATCGTGTATCACACAGTTACTGAAAGATTCAATAGATAACATGATACTCTGTAAATAAGTAAATAAGCTAGAGTATGACCGTCACACAAAGTTTTGTGAAACTTAAAGATAAAGTATGTAAAGAATATTTTTCATTAGAAACAGTCTCCAAATCATATCTTAATGTGTAGAGGTGCTGTCAAAGCCTCCTGCCAGCAGTAACATCATTGCTATTTGCTCTGTGTGGACAAATTTTAGCTGGTCCTCACAATTTAATGAGTCTGTTTTGGGAAGACTAGGTTTAAGGGTTAGGGTTAGAATAAGGTTTTGGTTTATGATAAGGGTTACTGTTAGGCATTCAGTTGTGATGGTTGGGGGCTAGGGAATCCATACTGTCAATAAGAGTCCTCACCAGTATATTGGGACATACAGTAACTGTGCATGTGTTTGTGTGTGAGAGACTGGTTATTGTGAAGTGATTAGCCTTTCTCAGCACCATGTTACATAGGAAATGATTTCTTGAAATCTAAAACTTTAATGTGTGGCAGGATGTCTGTTAGTTAGTTAATATGCCACACGGACTCCTGTCTAATGACAATTAATTAGAATGAGGAAAAGACTAACCTAATTCAGATGTAATTTCCTGTTGAACTCTGGGTCTGATGGCTAAATGATGCAGGATTTGTACAGAAGAAGCAGATGAGAAGAAACACATGACATCAGATAGCTACAAACAAACAAAAAACGTATAGTGAGAGGCTTCACAAGTAGGGTTGCAACAGTATTGTATAATAACCATAGCAAAAATAATAAGATTCCACTGTATTACAGTGCAAAGTACTATTATGATTTTTATTATTATTATTATTATTAGTTAATATAAGAACCCTAATATTAATAAAAAATAAGTGGTGGAGGAAGTAATCAAATCCTTATAGTTAACTAAAATGAATAATAAAATAATGTACAAACAATTAAAAGTCAATCGAAGCAGAAAAATATTCTGTGTAACTGTTATACCGTTAAATTTAATATCAAGAGATAGTATCCATGCATTCTTGTCAAAGTAGGATTTTGCTGCTGTAGTTGGTTGAGGTGGATCTTTTGAAATATTATATTCAACTGCAATTAATGATTATTTTCATTACCAACTAATCTGCTGATTTCTTCAACTAATAACTGAACACTGTAAAAAATCTGAATAAAGGAAGAAATGTCTTCACAACTTCTACTGAAATAACTGTCAGTTTAGTGAAGTTGCACAATCTTGTCTGTACCTTTTACTCCCACACAGCCACTTATTTCAGCCAGGGTGTGGGAAATTATTTCAACAGTGCGTTTTATGATCAACATTAAATGTTTATATGTTGCTGATCAAAGTTATAAAAGGAGCACGCACTCAGTGAATATGTTTCCTTTTTTCACAGCCACCTTGTGTCCACGTTTTTGGCAAACTGGCAAGTAACTCACTGTTCCTGCTCTCTTATTTCTTTTTGGGGATGGAGACTGGTGATAACCATAGATATACACACATAGGTGCCGCATCAGGGCTTGTAAAACACATCTTTTGTGCTGCCATTTTGTGCATTTTACAGAATTAATTTAATTCTAATTAATATTTAATTTTAACTAGACATAATTGCATTGCATTCTTTCCTTTAAGTCAGTCACAATAAATGTAAAATCCCAATGGTGCTGGTCAGTGGTAAGTGAAATTTTAAGACATTTCACTTCTCATCCAAAGGCCTCATCAGTCCTGACTGACTGACTGACTGACTGAAACAGCAGACTTATAAACTCTGTGGAGTCATGAGGTCATTAACACTTTGATGATCACATGTGGTTTGTTGTTCATGTGTCATTGGGACCGCATAAACAAAATGTGAACGACTGTGACACCGCCTGGGGAGTGATGAAAGGACTGCATTGCAACTGTAAGTTGATGATAGACTATGCCTCATGTCACCTGTCTCATCTGTCCAGAATATGATTATTGCTGTCTCCAATTCTCTCTCGTATGAGTATGTATCAGGCTACTTCAGCCAGTCAGAAGAGATGAAGCCTTTTGGCTGAGAGTTGAAACATCCTCAAGAACTTCAGGAATAGAAGGTTCCTTCTGGTTTCTCTGTACTTAGCTAACAAGGGAAAGCTACATATTGATCTTTCTCTCATCAAATCTAATCAAGTTAGTAAATAACTCTGTTTCAAAAACTCAGATGAATTCACACCTGGTTAAGAGTCAGCATTTTACAGAAGAAGAGCTACACACACAGGTATATACACACACACAATAGTAGTGTATACAAGACAAGGAAAGACAGATTCATAGTTGAATGATTCACAAGTCTGGCTAAGAATAGAGCGGGAGCAGAGAGGAGTCGGTGGGCGAGATTGAGAAAACATGATAGACGCTCTGAGTGAAAGAGAGAACTCTAAAGATGAAGATGACGGGGGGGAGAGATAAACGAGAGAGAAAATTAAGATGTCATGATGCGATGAGAGAGCGCAGCAAGTGGAGAGATAAGAGACAGAAAGGGGAGATAAAGTGATCACCAGTCAGCTTAGCTGGTGTTTTGTAGCCTATAAAAGCACCAGTGGGGAAGAGAAAGCTTTTACAAGCACAGTTTCAGTTTGTATGTGTCAGGAGAGTCAGTGACTCAATACACTTCAAAAGGAAACAGAGCAGGAGGTGGGTAAGGCAAACAACGACACAGCAGTCTCACCTGAAATAGCAGCTCAAAAGATACAAGGAGGAATTGTCAATTAGTCATAATGAATATAAATAGACTCTGTAAAGCTTTGTTACTATTCTAACAGTTCATACACTTCTATCCACAATTCTTTTTTAGTATTTTTATGAACCGTCTTGACTGCAGAATTTCTCTTTAGGGGTGAGTTTTCCCCTCAAAGGATATGATCACTGTAAGCTTTCCAAAATCTCTGCCAAAATTCCTAAAGTGTGTTTTCTAGCTGTGACTCAGATTTAGAGTAAGAAGTAGGGCACGAGTGACTCACCCCCAAAACACTGTTAGTACTTAGATGCTAGCTCTATTCACTAGTCCACTGTAATAGAAAGACATTTACAGGTGCGCTGTTTAACCAGTGTATAGTCTAAAACATTACATTTTCTTATTGTTGGGGTTTCTTTGTTTTGCCATTAAACACCCCTGATGGCTTTAAGGACTAAAAGCATTGACTGTTACACTATAGGTTAAATAAATAAACATACGGAGTGTGATATACAGTAATAATGAAGAGGTTGGAAAATACTTTCGATTAATTACTATTGAATGGAAACATGAATATGAGCAGATAAGGGGTACATCTGGAGACACAGAGTATGAAACTGCGGGACTGTCTTTGGGTTGGTTGTGGACTGTGTGTAGAAGTGTTATCCACAGCAACAATATCTGCCCTCTGCATCACATCAGCCTGTCCCACAGAGCACAGTGTTCAGATTGCTAACATGTACGAAGTTACTTTTTATGTACACGTAGTTCAGGCTAACTGATAAAAGTAGAGCTTTATCTAAACATTGCCCTGTCAACAGTCAAAATATATACCGAATCAGCACTGATACAGTCTTTGTTTAGCCACAGTTGTCAGAACTGTAGACTAAAATTAGCTAAAAGCTATGCTATGGTGTTTTTTCCACACTCCGCTTGCACCTCTCAATGCTACACACACCTAAATTGGGTTAAAATGAAATAATCCCACAGCTCTTCTAGACTTTCCAAAAGCTAATGAACCACATTAAATCAAATTCCGATAATAAAAACAGTCAACTCATAGTATTTGGAAGGCTAGGGAAAACGCATTCAGTGTTTTATAGCTTTTACAATGATTCTCCATGAGAAAAATACTGTTTGAGCCGGTGTGTATCACATGATCACGGCAAACGCTGCACTAACACAGTTTAACACAGGCCACTACGCTATTTAGTTTAGTAAAAACAGACTTCTAGCAGAAGTTTAAACAACTATGGGTGAATAAAAATCACTAAATTTGTAAAAAGGGCCATAATACCAGCAGTATTTACTCATTTTGGAATAATATAACAAGAAACCAAATTCATGGCACTACACTGCATTTTGTGCCACAGAATCACAATGTTGTATTAAGCCAGTTAAATAAAATAGAACCAACTGGGATATTTTATTGTGAGACTATGAAGTAGAGACAATGTGTTCTTAATGTAACCGGCAATGATGACACCTTCACATATCTTCACTCCCAGGCTGGGGCCAGAGTTGCAGTGTGCCAAGTCAAAATAACTTATATGACAACAGAACAACCCAGAAATATAGCTGCCATTTGTCTTAGTGTAACGTTGGAATCAATTTAATAGGCAAACTAACAACTATTCTCTTCCTGTGTCAGACATTCTTCGTTCTCTGTTTCTGTTTCTTCTCCTCTGTGTCTGGCATCCGTCCAGCAGTAGCTACACCACCACGGAAATAAACATGCATAAAGAACAAAAAAATTAAATAAACAATAGTTAAAGCTATTGATTAAAGGAAAGGAAGGCTGCTGAGTGGGTTGATAGAGAATAGAGAATAGACAAGAGTGAGGCGAATGCGAATGTGCACCAGCCAAACACACGTACACAAAGAAACTCACACACATACTGTATATATAAGATGGGGGGTTGGTGGGGGTGGGGGTGAGGGGTTGGAGTTGAAGCCTTCCACTGGGACGCTCACCAAAAACACACGAAAAACAGACACACGCCTGGTTTCCTTTAATCTAACTCTCCTGGTGCACTGCATCTCATCAGTGAAGCTTGTTTCTCTGCAAGCCGCGTCCCTCCATGCAGACTGACAGGGTATTGGGAGCCAGTCTGCTGGCTCTGTTTTCGCAATAATGGATAAACCTGCTCAGGAGATAAGAGCGTGTTCAGTGGAGGAGTGACTCACCCATTAAACCTGGGAAACCGCTTATGTATGTGTGTGCGTGTGTGTGTGTGTGTGTGTGTGTGCTTTCTCTGCGCGGATACTAATAATAGCAGGTAATAAATAGAACACAGACAGAACCAAAATGCCATCCCAAACACTGGCTTGTTACACAAGTCTCAGAAAAACGAGACAATGACAGTGGGAGGCAGGGCTATGAATGGAATGAGAAGAGAGAAACTGAGATGTATTATAGAAGAATAACATACTCTATGCAGGAATGTATAGAAATTAGCCTGCTTAAGCATACGGCTCTATATATGGAAACACACCTCACACGGTGACGTCAGTTTTGTGATATTGTACTGAACAAAGAATTTATATAACTTTTCCTTCTCTTCTTACATGTATTTTATTAGTACTCATGTTCATTAGGCAGCAGTCTGAAATGGCGTCTTTATGGCTTGCAATGGGTCACACAACCCACAGGTCTCAGCTAATGTTGACAGTGTCTTTCCACCACATGGTATTGCCTGAACTCAGTTAGCTACTGTACTTGTCACTGCAAGGAGACAAATATTCAGAAGAGACTGAAGGAAGCAGGAGTGGAGCAATGGTAGTGAAACTACTTTTTCTGTGTGTTATTTCATACCAATAAAAGTACCAGGTACTATCTACAACATTTACCTAAAGGAAAACCAAAAAAAGGCGAGCAGATTCATTTTAAGGTGCACCAGTACCATGTGGTGGAAAAATGTCCCTGTCCTATTTCACACATTTAAATAGAACCAACATGCCAAAGAATGATCAGAGACAACTGCAATGTCTGGGAATGGAGCCCTGAGATGTACTCTTCAAGGCACCTGGTGCAGTATACAAATAAATAAATAAAAATTAGCTAATAGAAACTTGTAAGGTGTAGTGAAAGGTGGATGGAGCACAGCCTTTACTAAACAGGGCACAAAGAGCATAGTAAAAAATAGCTTGTTTTCACTCAGCCTTTGTTATGAATATTGAATGAAATCAGGAACCCTGTAGCATTTATTATCCCGAGCTGTAAGCTCATTACACTGTTACGATGACGACTGTAAAAGGTCAAATTACCGTACAGTAATGAAACCAAAGTTACCAAAAGTTTCAAGCCTACTAAAACTTCAGGATCAAAAAAGACTTTACATAGAAACAGTACATTTTCTTATGAAGAGACACAACTTAAATTATTCTTCAGAGTTTGATTATGTTAGAAATAATGATTTTGAAAATAACATCAAAGCAACAAATTGTTGCTTGGACACATCCTTGCATAAGAACTTACCAGAACAGAGATAGTCGTAAATCGACTTGATCCAATTCACAAACAGTAGCACAGCTAGAACACAGCCCACAGCATCAGTGGCAAAATAACAGCACTGTAAGCACATTACCTCTTAATAGCACTTTAATAGTTGGACGCTGATAAATTCTCCCAATGTCTCCTTTCACTTTGTCTTTTTTAAATCTTTGTGTCTCTTAATCAGCCACCTCACTGTTCAGTCACTTTCTCTACTACACTTCATTCCATTTAGTTCTCGTAAAGTAAATCTGATTATTTAGGGGACAAAACAAACAATTCTTTACTATATTCTATAAGACTGCTTAGAATCTGTTCTCAAGGGTCATAAAAATGTCCGTCAACAATCATGCTCAGTTTGCAGAATGTCTTCCATTTCTGTTTTCTCACTAAAGGATCCAAAGTCCCAAATTGACCTCACACATTCCTTCTTCTAAGGGGACCAACTGAGCCTGTGGCTTGTTGGTTATTAGCTAACCAATGGAGCGGAGCACAAGGGCGTCACCTGGGCTGGTCCGACCCATCAGCCAATCAATGCACGTGTCACTCGGAACATGGGGCGCTGACAGCCGACCGCACTGGTCTGTTAGTGGGCAACAGAGAGGAACACAGAAAAGAACCTAATCAAACAAGCAGGAGGGAAAGCTTGTCTGTCACTTTATTAGTTTGTGTTTGACCTTCTTTCAGTTTGTCTGCCAGTGTGGGTCACCCCTCTTGTTATCATGCACCCACATTTTGCCTCTTGTTGGTCTACAGTGTGAAGTAAGGGAAACAACAGATAAGGGGAGACAATTTCAGCCTCACTGGGTCATTGAATAAACAACATTATTTGTCTCAGGGAACAGGTTTCCAAGCATAGCCTAGTAATGTTATAAGGGCCTATTCCTAGTAGTACGGTGACATAATCTTGCCGTTGGGTAAATAATAGGTAAAACAAAATACAAATCTGGTTTGTGATTCAGAATCAGGAGTTCCAATACTTACAGAAATGTTTATTAATGTACGCTGCCAATTTGTAAATATGGTATAGAATTTTTTTTTTTTTTATGAATTTAGCTTACTGCATTAAACTAATGGAGCAGATCACACTACATTAGACTTGTTAAGTCTGCTTGTTATGCAGTTCAATCAGTAGTGTGAGCATCAGTCCGATAACGATCTGCTTAGTTATATGATCATTCTCACACTCACCAGAATCAGGTTATGGAAATGTATCTCCAAACCTGTTGGTGCAAGGAGAGATAGCAGAATGAGGAGATGTGCATGATACTGTGATATTGTTCCGGGCGCGATGTGTTCCTCTGGCAGCTGAGAACATCTAAATTTAGACACACCCCTCATCTCTCCTTCCTCTTCTCTACATCCTCAGTCCCTTTAGTCTCCTAATCCACACTTTCCCTACTGTGCTCCCTTCATCAGCACAAACACAGAGACATGAAAGCGTGCGTGGTGAAAATATCGACAGCGCTTCATGCGTCAGACAAGTGTCAGCTGTGCTCAAGTGAGCTAAGCTACAGTACTGATATGGTATGATAATGTACCAGATGAACTGGAATTATATTAGGCGTTAATTTCTGTGAGGACAGCGCTGCATTGGCATGACAGATGCAAATGACAATAATGATTTTATAGTTTCTGAAGATGCACTGCGGTGCTTGTCATGTGTACTGCTCCACAAAGTGTCAGAACAAGGCACTCACTGGTTTCCTCGTGTGTCTGCTTCGTCTGAAGCCCTGCAGTCTAACGCTTCATTTGTTATTTATTATTCAAATAAGGTTTGGGGCTTGTTGACATAGCCCCACCCACCCCCTAATTTACATGGTTCTTGTTAATATCTCACTGTATTGTATTTGACTGTTCGACCATATTGCATTCGCTCTCCCATTATACCATTGTAATTTTTTTAAATTACACATTTAATTAATAAACAAAGCTACTGCAATTAATTAAGAGTTATACTGAGTGAATTATTTTTAATTGAACAGGAGGTCAAAAATGGCTTGTAGCAAGAGATCTCAGATGTGTAACTTTCCAATGCTTTTTATATTAAATCTGGTGAATACCAGGTTTGAAAAAAAAAAAACATGAATAAATCAATCTTTTTTTGTAAAATGACATGTTTATATGTACCTTAAACTAAGGAACTGAAAAAAGTGTCATTTTAGTTGAGAAAGATATCCTACTGGTGCCTGTAAACAGCCACCTACACAAAGCAGAAGTCCCAGATCTTGTAATACAACTGAACGTTCTCTCAGAATTAAGACACACTTGCTGTACAACCAGGCGAGCACAAAGACACACGACGAACTGGACATACTGTTCTGAAAAGGTTACAGTTCAGTGTGCTGCAAGGAGAAACAGAATGTCCCATGAGACTGTAGAGGGATTAACAACATGTTTGTTACTGACAGATGAATGAAAAAGAATTAACTACATTACAATAAGTAGAATCGCCTGCTCCCCGTCGTCTTCCCTCTCAGCCTTTACCAAGCCCCAGTTTGTGACATGTTTACTTATTTCCCACCATGAATGAGTGGGTTTGTGTTCACTGCTGAGGCGCAAAGTGGGAAACACTTTTGTTGCAGCTGCACAGTATCTGTAATTATACCCGACAGGGGACGTATTAGAACACAGCACCATACAGTCACCATTCATACTAACTACTGCTGCTGCTGCTGCAAACTCAAAGTTCAACACACATCACAGTTTTGTTGGGCCACTACTAGTATCAGTTAAATAATTTTACTATAGAAGAAAAGCATTTAATCATTTTACAGGTATGTGGAACATTTTGTCATTTTACAACAAAGCCAATTCAAATTCAGTCACAGTTCATTAGGAAGTAAAATGCGAAACTTTAAATTAATATAAATAATACCCACATGAATAAAAATAAATGTCAGAGTATACATCCTATAAAAGCATATGACATTGTAAACTGACCTTGCTGGTTGAGTTGCTGCGTGCTCTTGCTCCACTGCGACAATCCCACAATGGCCACCATCTTGGCACCCAGACTGGAGCGCCGCTTCTTGTTGCCAGACAATGATGCAGAGTCTGGACCCCCGCTGCCAGGACTCTTCTCCAGACTGTACATGGCCCCTGAGATGCTGGAGGAACGCACCACGTTCCGGGCTGCTGCACTCAGGCTGCTGAGGCCGCTCATCCCTCCCGGGCTGGGCACCTCCACAGAGCTGCTGAGCATCATGGTCCTGCTGGACTGGAGGGCCGATGGGCTGGGGGGAGAGCCGGAAAGTTGGAATGGGGCTAGGGAGGAAAGACAAGAGAGGGCAAGAAACAAGAAAAGACAATAAGGCAAGAGAGGAAATGCTGTACAGAGAGGAGGCTTAATGTGGGAACGGCTGAACAGCTCAAATAAAAAAGGACCTCTTGATGTGTGTCTGATGAAATAAAGTAGAATAGCTTGTCTTACAGCAGCAATAATGTAGCTTCCTGGGGCTGAAGGACACTGAGTTTGAATTTCAACTAAAGTTTGGCTTTCAATAAAATTTCCCACTTACTGCAGAGGCAGGAGAAAATACATACAACTCCATAAAAGCTCTCGAAAGGACTTTGGATCTGCAGCAGTTTTCCTAACTAAGAAAACAGAGAACCCTAAAGTCAGCAGGCAAGGACAGTGCAGATGGCAGCAGACTGTTCAAGCGACTTAAGGAATATCTCCAGTCACACGCACAAATGTCAGGTATAGCATGCTGTTGAAGGGTGACCCTGTCAGCATGCATTTGTCTCATGTGCTTCCTTAAAATCTTACTCTCTGTCTGACCTTAAACAGTAACAGATGATAAAACTCCACAGCTCAAGTCACCAATAGTTGGGTAAACGTGACAGCCAGACACAGACACTAGGTAATGGTAGAAAAAAACACTATAATTTAAAAATAATCTGGAGAAATTAGTCAATAACGGACATTTTAAAATCAATAACATATAAATTTATAATATTATAAATAACATGAACAAAACTATTAATTTCAGTCCTAATTTCAATGTTAATTTGACTATTTAAGTCTGTGCTGTTCCTACTGTGTCAGTAAAAAAGTTTATTATCATTTAGCACCTCTGTTATGCTATACCCAGTCCTCTCCCTCTCCTATACTACTTTCCTCCTCTCTCCCCCTAACATCACACTGAGGCTAAAATGACAGCCCAAGGGCTCATTAAATATGTAGATACACTGTGGCCAACATCATCCTTCCACACTCCTTTATAATATTTCTCTTTCTTCACTATGCAGAATGGTTCTAATTCATGATAGATACCAGATTTCTGCTACATCTTGTACACGAACACACTGTATAGTTAGTTAAGCCTAACACATGCCATTAGGGATGTGGTGTTGTGACTGTAATGCTGTTAATAATGTTTATGGAGACGTATTAAAGTGTATAAGTAAAGTGTATAAAAGTCTGATGGTCAGATGATGCCCAGTGAGCAGAAACAGATCGTCTGTAAACTACGATGAATTTGTGGCTATTGGAGCTGCCAGAGAGGAACGGAATAGCATCAGTTTCGCAGGTATTTGCTGATACACCAAAGTACAAGACAAACATAATTGTTTACCTGATGTATGGGATCAAATCACCACCACAATGATTTTGTGCGTGTGTAAAAAAGATCTGTACGTAAACCGATGTTTGTCCGTAATTACGGTTTGTAAAAAA
>JAUYWH010000003.1:13174711-13185924 GCA_034779795.1 Ctenopoma multispine | reverse complement strand
CGGACAGACAAACATCGTTTTACGGACAAACATCGGTTTACGTACAGATCTTTTTTACACACGCACAAAATCATTGTAGCGGTGATTTGATCCCATACTGATGATGGTGATAGTGATAGCCGTACTGTCAAGACTAATAAAAATCAGTACGATTCATTATCTGGGGACCATAAATGTCAACTCAAAATGTATGACCAAGTTTGAGAATCACTGCATTAGCAGTTGAGATATTTTAGTTCGGACCAAAGGCTCAAAGAACTGACAGTCATCTCTACAGCCATGTTCTGTAGCCTTTCTAGCTAAAAGACTTTGCAAACTCAGCCAAAGCCTTCAGGGAATGGTACACAAATTCTTTATGCTACTAAAACAGTCACTCCAATGACTGGTAGTCATAAATAACACATATTTATGACTTTGCCTTTAATAGTTGTTGTTGTCACAGTCCTACGACCAGGGTGCTTACTGCTTAAAAACATCATTTTAATACAATAACTGAAGTGGGTGCTATTGAGGGGGAAAAAAACATGTTTAGCGAAAGGGCAAATTTTGGCATTTTTTAAAAAAACTCATAATAACAGCTGAGGAGGAGGAGGTGAAAGACAGTGTGCCCTTAGAGAACTATTGAAGTGACATTTGTTATGGCTGGAAAAGAGCATTGAGGGGTAAGAAAGAAACTGTAGGTGAAGGTTTTAAGTGAAATTTGAGTGAGTCTATATGTCTTTAATTTCCCTCTTCCTTCTTTTTCTTGGTCTCCTTCTCTTTTCTATTCCAGCCCTTGCGCACTCCTCTTCAGCTCTCGAGGGGGGGGGCTCTACTTTGAACACACAACAAGAAGAGCAGGAGAAAATGGGGATAGAGGGAGGGGATAGAGAAGGCTGCAAGAAAAGGGAGATACAGTACATAGAATAATTCTGCTTTCAGAGAGGCAAGAGGACAGAGAAGAGGGAAGAAAGAGGACAAGGAAAGAGATGTGGGAGGAGAGGATGCTTCATAGAAAAAGAGAGCAGGAAGCTAGGGTCTGATGGGTTAGAAAGTGATGTGTGAAAGCAAGATGATGAAAAAATATAATAATAAGTGATACTTTATTAATTCCAATGAGAAATTGTTGTGGACAGGCAGGTGCATTTAAGGCACCAAGGGTTCAGTCCAGTGATTATTCAACATGTGGGGAGTCAAACCACCAGTCCTGCTGTTCATGGACAACTGTCCTACCATTTGATCCACAGTCACCCCCAAAATATGTCAACAACTAAGACATGCATCTATTTCTACATTTCCCTTAAAGATGACATATGTTTGTTTGTGTTTGTGTATTTTACCCAGAGGACAGCTACCCTGACAAGAGACAGAGATAACTATATAATAGTTTCCTATCTGCGGGGCTTAAGCTTTACTGCTTAGTTATAAATATGACATAGAGAGATTCATCAAGTTGTAGAGATATATATTTACTTACTTCACTACACTACAATGTTAGAGCCATGAGATTATTAGCTTATAGCATAAGGACTGGAATAAAATGGAAACAGCCTGGATCTTTCGATAGGCAACAAAACCCACCAAGTGTGGAGCAAAGTGGAGAGAAAATATTATCAATATTTATACCCTGAGAGCATTAACTACGCTATTTATGTTGGATATTGAAAATGTCTGAATTAAAACTATCCCTAAACCCATTCCTGCTTTCAGGAGTTTAGTGATATCTGTAGCGTCACTACAGTGTACCTGCCCCCACACAGTGTTTTTGCTGGACCTAAAGGCAGACCTGGAGCCCATCCATCTTAATCTGCGCATCACACAGTTCCCCTGCCATACAAGACGTCTCTGCGCTCTCTAACATCTTGTCTCAGAGCTCATTTGTTTCTCCTCCTGTCAGCAAACCAGTGGCTTTAAGCTCCTCCTCTGCACCTTACAACTGTCAGAAGACCCGACATGCAACAGCGCAGGCAAGACAAAAAAACATGACTTTCAGTGTGACTCAAACAAGCGTGACTATCTGCAGTCAGGATCTTCCTGTGAAACGTGTGAAAATTACCCTTTCAATTTCTCTCATAAATACTGTACAAACCCCACAACCTTGTAATTAGATATGGCTGAGTGATCCATTAATGGACTCTCTTTAAAGTTGCTCTTGAGCATGCCGGCCATTGTGCCACTGTTGGCCAGTTAATTAACCTACAGTTTAGTTGCAAAGTGGATGATAAAGATAGGTCTGAGTGTCTTGTTAGGAAAATGAGCAATATAAAGAATAAAATCTGCCATATTGTCTTTTGTTAACTTACTGTTTTTTATATATTTTTTATTAGTTTTTACTTATTTTTTACAGTGTGTTACTATTGCTAATTGATGTTTTTCATTTGTTGTTGGAGGTGTTTTGGTGTGTTTTTGCCAAGTCTTTTTGGCTGCTTCAAGCCAAATTCCCCATGTGGGACAGTGATGAGTAAACCAAGCTGAATCATAGCTAAACTGGAAAAAATTTAATAAATTACAGCATCTATCAGCAATGTCGTGATAGTCATTTTATATGGGTCAAATGTCATTACATATTTAAAGTCGGAATAATTATCCCCTTTTGACTTAGATCTGTTTTGACTGTTACGTTTCTGTAGCTCCTGAATGTTAGGTGTTTAGCACAATCTGATTAAGGCCATCATGTCTAAAATGTTTACAGGTCAAGCGTGCATCCTGCATTTCTCCCAGGAAATTGGTATCGACATCTCAACAATAGGACTGGTTTCAACAACAATAGTACTGTATATCTTGACATATGTTTACAGTATTTTTTAAAAAGGTACATGCTCAGTAAGACACAGTTTTTGTTTTTATCATTTTATGTCTTAGGCATTTATATCTTAAAGAAATGTGTGATCAACAATCACTCCGGCACTGCACAAGGCCAGACAGGAGCTGTAATGCACTTCCTGTTGAGGCTACCATGGAAACTTCCCAGGTTCTGACACTGAATGTGTCTACCCCTGCTGCTATTGTGTTTGGCCTGATGTTGTGTGTGTATGTGGCTGATATAGCTCTCTGATCATAAGAGGTCTCTTAAGGCGAGAAAACAGAAGGCTGGCTTTGCAGCTACACACAGAGGACAGTAAGAGTGCCAGGCTGAGGGATAACTGAGAGCCAAATGGATCACACACAAAATCACACACAGAGAAACCCAGCATAGTGCAAAAACACATATGCGGTGCTGATAATATGTGCCAGGGTGCAGCAGAAGAAAGAGCCAAAATACTGAATGACAGAGGGCATTGCCACTGATGTCTTGGCTGACTGACTTGAATTAACATCCAAATTTTCTGTTCAGCTTTGACACAAATTAAATTTCAGAATCACATTGACCAAGAGAGTATCAGAGACAAACTAACCATATAAAGTCACATCATTAAATTTTAACTAATTTCTCATTTCACACTATACAGAACAATAATATGACTGCCGAACACACACACACACACACACACACACACACAAATCTGAGTCAAATGCTAACAGCCATGAAATGAACTGAAAACGTGTTTATCTTTCGCTTTGCTTCTCTCACTGACCCAATCAAATCTTTATCCAATAAAATCCTTAATGGGATGAGTCACTGACTCGTTCGCTCTACATCACCTCCCGACATAAATTTGATCCGTCGCGCCATGTTTACACACAACCATGTTGGATCTACCACAGCAGGGCAGCAAAGGTTTCGATTGTCAGTTAGAACTACAGTTAGCAGGTCAAATTACGATAATGATAATTAGCTTTATTGTCATTGATCACATTTACATGTCTGTAAAGATTCTCAGTCATCCGGGTGAAGTTGTCTGGAAGCTGAGTCATGGCAACTGTACTTCGTTCTAGTAAGGTAGAAACATTACACTCTGCATCCACAGAAATGATTCAACTTCCATATCACATTTACATGGTCCAACAGAATTTGACTTCTGTATTTAACCCACCCCCCTTGGAGGGGAAGGGGGGGTGTATTTGCTGCATTCCAAGATCTCAACAATTAACTGGGTGAGTAAGCTACAACTTAAATGAATGCCCAAACCCAGATAAATAACGTCCGAGTCTTAGTGAACTGGAATTGTGTGACCCCTCCTGGTCTAAGCAATGATACGGGCTCTCTCTGAACCCCACTGCACGGACAGTAAGAAAATACACGCAGACTGTCTGTTCACGGGATGCTCTGTTTATGACCCACATAGTAAACACACAAACACACACACACACACACACACACATCAGGAGACTACCTTAAGCAATACAAATTAGATCAACAAATACTTCACAAAACACTGGCATTAAGCCCGATAACCGTCAAATCGCTGTGATACATGGAGTATCATTTCAAATATTCACTCACTCATCCCCTATGTTCAGCGCTAATCCCCCCACAGCTGAGCTGGCAATACAATGTTTTCATCTCAGCGTTGAATCAAATACTTTGTCCAGGATTGCAGCCAGTAGCACTTTGGAGAAGTGAGACTTCTCTCATATCATCACTTATCACCCAACAGCTGTCTCGCCAGTTCACAGGGTTTCTCACTACACACCACCATGGGAAATCTGGTGTGAAAATAAGACACATTATGTCACTATGTTATCTTCTTTTTCTCCCTGAAGTGACACCGACTAAACAAACTCCATTCGTTGTTCTGTTTATTTTCTTTGAATGTAAAATTCTTTGGGAAGAGAAAGTGAATTTGGTAACCGTTTCCCTTGCTGCACGTCAAACACTGACCCTCAATCTATCCTCACTCCCACCTCTTAACTAACAATCTGTCCAGCACTGAACCATTCTCTTTGCACCTTCTTTTCCTTTTCATCACCTTCAAGAGAAGGATGGTAAAGTTACTACGTCAGCAGTAAGGGGACGGAGAGCTAGCACAAAATAGGAAAATAAAAAGCCAGAGTGGCTGGGCTGGAAGGAAAGTGGGTTAAGAGGGGCATGATGGATGAGACTGGGAGCTTTCCTGACTCATGGCCTGCTTTCTGATGACTAATGTGGTCAGTGACATCTCTCTCACCACCACCCCTCAGCCACCCCCTCCCCCATCTCTCTCTACCCTACCTGGAATGCTGGTTGCTAGCCCAGGGCAGAAAGTATCTCACCCCACTTGTAATGTCTAGATCACCAGGTCCCAGCTTAGACAGCATGGGCAGTGTTCTGCTAAAACGAGGGACAACAGGTCTGTAGAGACACGGCCATGGTCACATATAATAATGCCTCTCTGTCTTATTCACTGCTAAACCTCTGGAAGGATGTGCACACTGCACAGTCAGACCAATGCAAAAACAAGATAAGAGCCTCATATTTATCTGCTTTTAGACCAATATCTTTCCCATCTTCCTTTTATATGTGACCCATTTTTGGATTCCTTGTAGGTTTGTGTTTGACTGATCTGTCAGGCTGATGCCGTTCTGTTTGTACAGTAGGATAGTTGATAGTCAGTATTATTTGCCATTAATGTAATATATTAAGGCTTAAGGGTTTAATTATTGTCTACAATTGCATCCATATTGTGTTTTAAATATTGTAAATCATAATACAGTTGTTTTCTAAATTTAAAATACACAGTAATTTCTTTGCAGACATTTATCTCCTTGAAAGATGTTAGGTTAGTGTGCACATAACCTATATGCACATAATGAAGGTCACCTTTGCTCCTGCAGCTGCCTCCAACATGTATCAAGTGTTGAGCATAATAGATTTTTTTGAAGACTGACACTTAACATGGATCACCTGACACTTTATATTGACATAAACAAACTACAAAAGGTCAAAATACCCACGTCCGTATCACCTGAATCCTGCAAAATAAACTTAAACATGTCTCATTAGGGCGTAGAGTTAGAAGTGGGGCTCTTTAGCATCCAACCATCAACCAATCACAGCTCACTTTACCAGTTGGCCAGTGTACTGTGCAGTGCAGATGGTTGTCCACAAGTGGACACAACCACATAAGAATCAACAATACACACACACACATGCACGCACGCACACATAAAGATGCATCCAGACCCACACACTGAAGCATGCTTATTAGTATGATAAGTGTCTGCTCTTCCCCTCGGTTGTTTTCATTTCATTTTCATTTCAAAGATGACCAGAACCAGCATCACACAACCACAAATCTGAAGTGCGGTCAGATGTGTCAGTGCATATTTTAGTGTGTCTGTGTGTATGTGTGTGTGTGCTGCACTGGACTTGGCCTTTGCCCTTTCCAGCTATCAATTTTTCAGAGTGTGTGCGTGCGTGTGTGCGAAGGCTCTTTGATGGAAGATAATATAATTCATAATTCATAACTGTCAGGCTGGCCTTTTGAGTAGCCAACCCATCTGACACTATCTGATGCACCTCTCTCTACTACTCAGACTCAAACACAAACTCGTAGACATACTTGCACGTGATAAAATCCTGAACAAATATGTGAACTGTAGGATGTGCAAATGGAAATATATACAAACACTGCTTTCCACAGAACAGCGTTGAGTCTCTTTCCAGTTGTTGGTGTCTTAAGTCTGTCTTAGTGGATTATTCAGGGAAAGTGTGAGTCAGGAAAGGATTTCAAGATTTAAGGACTTGGATAATTATTCTCTCTCTTCAAAACGAACCAAAGAGGACCCACTCCTTTAGTGCTGGTTAATGTGCACACTAAATACTTCACACTGCGTAACCACGGAAATGTCAAACAGCTTACAGACGAATATATATTTTCATAGCAAAATGTAGAGAAAGACACTGGAAGCTCTGGAGTCACGTGTTTCTGCCCCCGTCCACAGGTGACGAACACAGTTTGAGCTGCGATCGGAACATTGCTGGTTTGTGCCTGCGTGCGTACGCAAGCATGTGTGTGGTACCATCTGATATAATCTCACACCTCAGCGTGCACTTGGCTTGACCTGAGTGCTGGCAGAGAACAGGCGTCTACAAAAATATGCTTATTCTCACCCCCACTCTCTTTAGCCTACCGTCTCCTTTGCATACATACATTCACAAAAACACAGGTACCAGTGTGTTGTTTTCCCCTTGTGCCTGTCACCTAACACAGCAGATCACCAGCAGAAGTGCACTGTTGCAATCTGACATTGTTAAACTTTTTACTGATATAGCTACATCAATTGATAAACTCCATATAAAAAAAAAAACATGTCCAAGTATTACACTTCTTGTCACAAACTGGAAAAAATAAAAGCAGGCAAAAAAGAAGAAATCTACACGTTATTTAGGTCAAACAGTCACTCCATAGAGGTTTAACGTTCATTATCTTGTCGGTAACACCTCGTATGACCATATTAATCCTTTAAAGAGTTTAATAGATTGATTTAAGTAGGAGCAGACATGGGCTTGTAGGCTGCAAGTGCATTTTGGCTTATAATGCTTCAGAGGTGAAAATAAAAACAAAAGAAGCCCAGTCCCACCAGTTTACACTAATTATCTGATCTAATAACGATCTCCTCTGAAAGCAGGCCTGCACATTGTATTAAGAAAGACCCACTGAAAAGGCTGCACCCAGTTTGACACATGCACACTCAATCATTGGTCACCTGCTCTCCTATTAATTGCATTATTGTCAATACCAGTTCACTGGCGCTATATTTGTCCCCTTTGCGGAAGCTGAGTACTGCGAGCTTCTGCAATTAAAGAGAGAAATCAGAGCACTTACCACTTGCAACGAGGAGCGGCGTAGACAAGGTGTGGGGGTCGGAAGTTGTCAAATAAATGTTTGCCTCTGTTGTATCTGTAAGAATGTCATCGTTTTGGGTTTTATTTGTTACAGTTGCTGATGTGCGGACGGCGGCTCGCTGCACGGTTTCTCTCCTCGGCGGTGGTGATGGTGGTGGTGGTGGTGCTGCTGCTGCTGCTGGTCACACTGCATCCGAGGAGCTGCGAGAGACGCGCTGCTGCTGTGGAGAGAGGAGTGGAAAGGAGGGAGGGAGAGGGAGAGGAGCAGGTCCGGGTGTTTTCAGTGGTGCTGGCAAACAGCGACAACTTGTGGCCTCGGGATTCATGGAGATGCCTAATGTTCAGGCTGGACTGATGTTTTTTGTTTATTTATTGTACTGTACCTTGTACACTGACAAGTGTACACTGTGTTTACTGACGCACACGTAGACTAGGCCTCAAAACCAGGCAAAGCATCGTGGGGTCCCGAAATGACGAAATCCCTGTTAAAGCACGTACCCTCATAAGTGAAACGTTTAATGTTCAAGTTTAGATGGTTTATTATGAGGTTATTATGGACAGTTCACTTTCTTTCCAAGAGTTTAATGGGAATCCCATTATCGCTTTTATTGTTATCCGTTGGGCTGCAGCCAGCTAATCGTTTTTTTTAACATTAGCATAGATGCTAGCTTACTAATAAGGTTAATCTATTAACCACAAAAAACCAAATGTGTTTATCTTTGTTTTTTTATAATTAAACTAACATTATAACACATGGTAATGAGTCTTAGAGTTGTATTTGTATTTTAGAGTTGTATTTTTGTTGTTGACCTCCTTACATTGTTTACAGTTAGCTAAACACCTGCTACCTGTAGCTTAGCATTAACATACAGCTATGGTCTTAAAAGTATATTAATCTTTACATTGAAACCTCAGCGAGAAAAAAAATGGCGTTATTTCAAAAGATGTCAAGCTCTTTATTTATATTGCCATTTAAATTCCTTACCATTAGGTTGATAATCTGATGTATTGGTCAAGAAACAAGCTACTACAGTAAACCAGACTTTAGAGAGAAATCTATGGTTGTAGCCTGAGAGAGAACATTTAGTTTGTTCGATGACTGCTCAGCATTTGTTGTTCAATTTCTGTATTTTATATAACTCAAGTTGTAGACTTAAACTCTTTTTCGAGAAAATACACATTCTTGTTGCTCATTCTGCACTAAACCTCAATAACCGGATTTAACACTGACATGATGTTCTCTGTCAAGTGCATAAAGGAAAAACTCATCATTTAGTTAAATGCACTAAAACATTCAAACATCGTCTTGCAGTTTAATGCAGTACACAGATGCATGTGCACAGACACAGTGCTTCATTGTTTTCCTCTTTGCTTAGAGAGCAGGCAGCAGTCTGCATACACAGATAGAATTATGATAATCTAACATCATTTTCTCCCAAGACTCTTAATGCTACTCCAGTTCAGATCACCCAGCATTTACTCAATTTACTCAGTGCAGTGTGTTATTAGTCTGCATCAGAAGAAGGAGGTGTACTGATCCTTATACACACCTATGAACATGTGTAGCACAGAAACCCAGGTCAACACCCTTGCAGGTGAAATATGTGCCACTCAGTCACACATGCTACAAGTCACTCAGATGGGCATAAATCAGAGGCCTTGGATCAATGCCCCGTTTCCCAAAGGCGAACTGCTGTGGCACAACACAATCAATTCAACCCCAGGATTCATTGTTCCAATTACTAAGCCTTGTTCTCTGCTGCAATAGTAAGAAGGGCCGACTGGCATCAGTCTCTATCAAACATTAACACCAGCACTGAATCCGAATCAGCTCATTGACATTCTGTAGAGAGAGGGGATTCAAGCGGTGGTTCGAGCATCTGTTGCTGTCATCAGCTGACACAGTGGCCACAATGCCTGTGTAATGTACATTTACATACAGCGTATCATAAAAAGTGCTGATTTGGAGAAGCCTGCAAAGAAGGACGAATTTTAATAGCTGCAGGCAGAAGTCATAATTCAAAGGATTGATCTGTTCGGAAGTTCAATACGTACATACACAGCTACAGTGTATGGTCTAAACGGGTAATTTATAAGATTAATAAGAGCAGCATATACAGCTGCTGTTGCTGGAGTTGAGTCACAGTAAATTGAGTTATAGTACCCATTATAATCATGTGACCCAGTTTGAGTGAGCTATGATTTTACAGAAGGGTGGATCCAGTGTGTGAATGTCTGTGTTATAGGTAAGGAGGAAAAAATGACTAGTTTCTTTCATATAATTGCACAAACGTTTTAATGTACACAGTGATTAAATGTTCTCAGTAAAATAGCCTCATGTTACTCTGATCCACTCGGTCCAGCTCATGCATACCTTACATAAACACAGGCAGACTGGCAATTTGATGCTACAGCAGTCAGTGATTTGATCAGCTTATTTTCTGTTGGGGAAAAAAAGATTCATAAAGACCCATATTTTTCAGTTAGATGTATTTAAGAGTCGCAGGATGGCAATTTAAACAAGTTTACTTACACGAAAGTGCAAGTGCCTTTTCATGAGATGAGTCTATTTCAATCGTTCATTAATCTGCTGAATTATTTATGTATTATCTGCTGGCTGGGGGTGGGAGGGAGGTTACTGCTGACAGTCTGAGGTGTAGCTGAGAAAAGTACTAGACTGCACACTGTTGCAGGCAGTTGATGCTGCGTTACCATTTATAGGTGTGCATAAAATTGCAATAGTTATTCATACATAATTTTTCTCACCTGCCAAATAAGATGGGACTTGAGATGAAACCCACACTAAGACACACGAGTGCAGTTTCACCTCTTGCTGGTATCAGATAAGTTCCTGTCAGCTGAAAATATGCTCCAGTCAGCAGAGCTATAGCTCCTATAGCAGCAGCTTATTGCTATCTCTTTGTCAATGTATTACTCTTCTTGTGATCCCACCGGGTTTTCAACATCTAATAAATACCTAATCCATAGCTTACTCACACATTGCCATCTGTGCACTACTGGATTTTCCTATATTTTAGAGGCTGTAGGGCTAAAAGCACATGCAAATGGGTGATTTTTGACTGATGGACACCTATAACATGGGCCTGGCTTTACTGTAATTGTTTCAGTGTTGTGCTGCCTCATTACAATCTGGGTAAAAACATAAGAAGGATAAAAATGCTTATCTTTTTGTGCAATAGCTCACACATTTCTTGTTCTTTGTGCTTCACTAATGCTGTCATTGGGGCTTGTATTCTGACACCCTCTCCTGGCTAAGTCGTGGTATTGCAGCCTTTAATAATAGGGACCAGTTGCCTTATGCATACTACGGAGACCCCAGGGGTCATGTAGTAGAAAAAGAATTTAGGCGTAAAAGTGGTAGGAAAAAAAAATAATCCAGACGAGGTGGGAAAAACATAAAATCAGAAACTGATCTAGATCCAGTATTTTGAATGAATTGGTTTATTTGGTAGCAATTCTAGTGTGATGATATTATTGGTGTTAGCAGTGCACTTTTAAATGAGTC
>JAUYWH010000003.1:13161281-13174611 GCA_034779795.1 Ctenopoma multispine | reverse complement strand
GTTTACATCCTGCGGGGCTACGGTCACATTTGCCGGTGTTGTGCCAGAAAAGGTTCCCCTGCCCGTGTGGGACTTTTCTTTTTTTTTTTTTCCTACCACCTGGTCTGAATTTATTTTTTTTCTACCACCTCGTCTGATTTTTTTTTCTACAACCTCGTCTTAATTTTTTTTCCCCACCTCGTCTGATTTTATTTATTTTTTCCTACGACTTCGTCTGGATTTTTTTTTTTTCCTACCACTTTTACGCCTAAATTTTTTTCTACTACATGACCCCTAGGGGGCTCCGTAGCATACAGCATGCAACTAAATACAAATTCTATCGTATTCCCATTCGACATTCAGTTAAGTTTGTAGACAAGGTAACAAAAATAAAAGTTCAGCCCCTATATCTACTTCATTTAGTGGCTGCACATAGTTCAGTGAGTAGAGCAGTCGTCTATGAACCAGAGGGTGAATTCCCAGTCCCACCAGGCTACGTGTTGAGGTGTCCTTGAACAAGACACCGAAACCCTGTAGTAGCACTGACATGGACTGTTAGACAGCTGTCCAACACCAATTTCCCCAAGGGGATCAATAAAGTATGTCATTTTTATTATTATCATTATCTGCATTACGCGGGGACATAAAACATAATCCCTTCTGAACATTTGTTGATCGGTTTATACCAACATCTCAACAGGCTGTAAAATCTGTACAGATTATATGAATTATTAATATAATAAACCCAGACATAGTACTTTAGAACAAAAAAAACAACTCAAAACTAAACGGCATTGTCTGCAGATGTAAATTTTGTTTACTTTCTACATACACAAAAAATTTACATAGAATTAGAGCAGGCCTGCACAGCTTAATTTGATCTTAAGTATTTAAACAAATATGTCATCAGCTATATCTCAAAAACAAGTAATCCAGATTTAAAGTTCTGTGCAAAAAGAAAAAGAAAGAACTGTATACATTATAAAAGTTAAAGTTTCCCCACATATTATACTACCAGCAAGTCAGCGGGAGGGGGTTTTAAAGGAATCTGACCGAGAGTAAACTTTTTGGCCTTAAATTGATTCAGTTCCTCTGAAGTCAGTGTCCTCTCTGGGGAAAACAGACTATCTGATGCCCCACTAACAGACCGACTTCCTGCTGCAGGACTTGTTCCAAACCCCCCACTTGTCTGTCCAAATCCACTGGTGCTTCCTGCCGCAGCAGGTGCTTCAGCCCCAAAACCGCTCCTAAATCCTCCCCCGGTGTTTGCTGTAGATGAGAAGCTAAACCCAGAGGCTGAACCAAATCCTGAAGTCACTGCAGGTTTGTCAGAGGTCGGAGCAGTGAAAGAGAAAGTTGAAGCCAATGGAGTGGAGGTGACTGCAGGGGAAGAACCAAATCCAGAGGGAGGCTGTGTAGTTGCTGCTAAGGCACTACTGAAACCTGTTGGAGCTGAGGTTGTAGCTGGAAAACCAAAACCACCACTTGGAGCAGAAAAACCGAAACTGCTTGTCTGCACTGGTGCGGGAGCTCCAAAGCCTGCATTGTCAGAGATTTTACAATATAGACATGGATTTAATTACCTGATGCTGCACATTTAGGATGGACATCAACAAGCTTATATGTGTATAACAGATAACTTGTCTGAAACACTAAGGTACCATACATGTAGTCAAATGATCTGCTCATATATTGTCTTGGTGTTTTGGAATTTTTTTTTTTTTTTAATTATATTTTGTTTTGTAATTCACACAAAAAACTGAGGCTTAATGACGATTTCATGACAATTTATGGTACGTTTATAAGGGGTAATATGCTGGCCTATTTCTTCGCCAGGAGCTGTCAGTTCCTTTTGTTCTTTGCAAGAAAGGTAATTACTATTTCCGCAAAATATTCAACTATTATTTAAATCTATACTGTTACAATAAAACAAATATTCACCTTTGCTTCCAAAGTCAGATGTAGAAGATCCAAATCCAGTTACAGTCGGTAAACCAAAGCCACTTGAAGATGTCTGAGGTGGTGGATTATTTAATTCTGCAAGCTACAAGGAAAGTAAATGTAATAAATACCAAAATGTGCACGGTTTTTAAAACGCAAAAAAATAAAGCTGGGAGTACTGTTACAGTGACTGTGTTTGTAGCTGTGTCTCACCAAAGCAGCATGGGTAGCTGGATTCATAATCTTCAGTTCTTGGACTCTGCTTCTCCACTGGCTGAGCAACTGACTGACACCATTCATCTAAACATACCAAACAAATGCTTTTTAGACTTATAAACATTTTTAATTGCCTGTAATTCGTTATTTTACAAACATTAAAGATCAGGTGACTAAAAAAAATTAGTAACTGCCTACTATCCTAACTGAAAAAATACTACTTATATCAATGCACTTCAGGCAGAATTAAGTATCAACTTAACTTTGTCATTGCCAGGATGACAAATATTAGGAATAACACTGAAGAGTGGCAACACTTACATAGGTCTGCAGATCTCCTGAAGCTTTTGCGGAGTAATACTCCAGTCTGAGCTCTTCAGGAGAGAGATCAGTGAAACCTACAGAAAACAAAAATCAAATGTTTTGGTGATTAACCATCATTTACAGTAACTTGTTTGTTTGACTACAAATAACATAAATCAAGTAATTTAACAAATAATAACTCATACAGACCAGACAAAGTTGCCTTGGAATATGCGTAACATGAGTAGGTCCACTGCCCTGAACTCTCCCAGGCCTCCATGTCTGCTTGAACAATCTCCCTGGGTGATCGTGAGAGAGATGAATTAACTTTTTAAGGGCATATACACATTTTATTTTAATACAGCACCAAGCTGCAAGCCTTACAGTTTTTTGTCATCATCTTCATCACCAGCTGCTGTTGCCCCTCCTCCTCGTCTTCCCCCCCTATCAAAAGTGCTGGGAGTATCAAGCCCTGAAAATCTGTTTTGAGTGGAAAAGTTGAATTCAGAGCTCTTCACGTTATCTCTTCTCCCTCCACCTGCCCTGCCCCAGTCACTCCCCCCTCCTCCTCCTCCTCCTCCGCCACCGCCACCTCCTCTGCCCCAGTCACTCCCTCCTCCGCCGCCGCCTCCTCTGCCCCAGTCACTCCCTCCTCTGCCGCCCCAGTCACTCCCTCCTCCGCCACCTCCTCCTTTGCCCCAGTCACTCCCTCCTCCTCCGCCTCCTCTGCCCCAGTCATCACTTCCATGAGAGGAGAAGGATGAAGGCTGGACATAGCTTCCTTTTTGCTGGTTAGGATTCACCCAAACTCTGTTTCCAAAGCCTGAAACCAACACAAACATCATATTTAAACCAACATACATAGCAACACTACCTGTTACACTCATCTAATGCAGTCTAGTTAAACCATGATGCTTTTTTGGGGGTCAAACTGTATTAAAATGTGTGGACTCAATCGCATGGTCACTGTGGTGATTAGATCAGATTATGTTTTAATAAATGTATTGACTTGGCTAGCCTAGCTTACGTTTCCTAGCTGCCGTTACTGTATAGTTTTTCAAAAAATAAACAATGACGCAGAGAAAAAAATTAACTACTTTGAATATTTTTCGTGAATCGAAAACGAAAGTTCAATTCAAACTTACTGTACAGCGGCTCAAAGAAACACTTTGCTAAATGTATATTATTCTTTATTACCTCCTCCTCCTCCACCTCCACCTCCTCCGCCACCTCCTCTGGGTTGCTGCTGACCAGAAGCGCGGTTGTAGTTGTTGTTGTGTCCTCCACCACCTCCTCCTCCTCTGTTTCCTCCTCTCGGATGCTCATTCCAACATTTATCGCCGTAACGACAACGTCCCTGAAGAAAAAAGTTGCATATTGTCATTTTGAAAACGCGCTGGTGGTGTCAAATTCAACCCCTCACTCCTCTGAGCTCTCAATCACACGGTCTCCTCGCCAATGTTTTCATAATCCTCGGGATGGACGCATTGAGGTCGCAGGAGATTTACGTCATTTATGACATCATAAAATCAGCGACCGCACGTTGTAGCTAAACTCAGGTCACAGATGACAAACACTGAACGTTCATTCAGGTTTTCCTGTGTTAGTAACAGTATTTTCAAAAGCAGGAATTAATTAGTTTCATCATATCAGACACTGAAATGCACCAACGATCATTTATTAATGTGACAAACTTGTGCATTATTGGCTCACAGCATACATGACTCATTATTCTGACACCATTGTATTCGAATTTAATTTCCCGCATGTGCTCCAAAATAACTATGTTGTCACTATCAGACAAATTCTGCAGCGCATCTTATTCATAATAAACCTGAAAATGAGATTTCAAAATACAACAGAAGAAACAGATGCAAAATGAGTTTAATTTTAGGGAAACACAAAGAAAAGCGTTATTTCCCAATTTTGCAATAAACAATGATACAGTTTGATAAAGGTATTGCACAGCCAAAATCTCTAAATGAAAATTAAAATATATGAATATAGGATAATCTGTTTGCCCCCGCCCCAACAATAAAATAGAACAAAATGCCAATAAGGCCATGGCTATAGTTTAAGTACAGATACATATAATTTATTTTAAATCTCAACACTTATTATAAAATTGAACAATTTTGATATTTTTTGCCAGCAATAAAGGAAATGTTGAATATATGTTAATGATAAATTCAACTAGTGGCAGCTCCAGTAAAATCCAGCCTCATTTAGCATTTTACCCTCAGAAATCATAACGGCTGAAGGGTTACTGAATGTGAGCTAAAACAATAATAATAATGAAACTGGATTTGTATAAAACAATAGTAATTTCAACATGTTCAAGAAAAAAAAAACATGGTATCAAACAGTTTGTTTACATCTCGCCAAAGACTACAACATGTCGACAAAATGTAAGAGCTGCAAAAAGAAGTGCTTATTTTAATAAAAATATATGATGCAAAAGAAATATTTTTGTGTATAATACAGTTACAAAAAATATATTTAAAAAATCAATAATAGTGATAATATAAAGATGATGCAATAAACTACAGTAAGAAAGAATTGCAACTACTACAGCCCATTACACAGCAAGGACAGCCCGTGTATGCTGAGGCCGAGAAGCAAAGGGAGAAACCCTGCTTTATTTTCTGTGTCCATCCACAGCCTGTCTGTGTCCGTTCTCAGCGTCATACTAATGGAGCTCAGCAGCTGTTGAAAAGCCAGTTTAAAAGTCTGGTTGTCCTGAAGAAGTGGGGGGAGACACTGGATGGGGAGAGGCTGGCTGCTTTTCTCCATCCTGCACATCTGCGATAAGTAGATTGATAGATATATCGTGTAAATAGCTATTTGTTGCAAAATGTGGTTGAAAGGTTTAAATCTTACTTTTCACCATTTACCACTAACTTTCGACTTGCTCTCTACAGTTCTTGTTTGGGTGAATACATTTTAAACCAGGCGAGGTTTACCAGGCGGAAACAGAGAGATATTTTAGGTATTAGGTATTTTAGTACAAATATTTTGTACCATTCATACACATGTATTTCCAAAACTATAGAAACATTTACAGATTCTACAGATGTATAATATTATACAATCACAGTTTTATCATCAATAATGCTGTTCGAGCAAATGATGTTTAAGAAGTTTTTCTTAGGACTGTTCTTAAAAACAACTTTAAGAAAAAACTGTATTGGTGAATAACACCCAGTGTCTTCATTAATAAGCTTTAGAGATACCACCAGGTGGATTGTGTTAACTTGGTACATAGCAAGCTGTTTCTCTTCATAATAATATAAGCTAAGCTAACTGGTGGTGTCTTTACAGCACAGTCACTAGAATTGAATTAAGCTTTAGAAAGAAAATAAGCACTTTTCAAAAGGTTATTTGTTGACTTTTTCCTGCTGCAAAGTGGAATTGTTTTAAAATACTTTTTAAAAATCATTCACAGTTTAAGTCATAATAAGATGTTCAATAAATGACAGTTAACTAACCAGTGTGTCGAAAGCTTCCAATAAAGCAGCATGGCTCATACTCAGGAGGCTCAGTGCTTCATCAGGCAACTCTACAACAAAAATACACACAACCACATTAAAGTGTAGAAAATAATTCCAAGATGATTCTTTTCTGAAATGTGTACAGTGTTTCCTTACCATCCATGGCAGTGACCAACAGGTGAGCTGCCTTTAGGTGAGCAGGGATGGCAGACTGGCTGTCTGGGTTGAGCTGATCCAGTATGGCTGACACTGACTCACTCTGACTGTCCAACAGCTTCTCTTGCTTTGGCATATCCAGTGATTCACCATCACACAAATCTTGTAGCTAACAGAGAGAAGCGCACCCGAAAAGGGGGAAACGGGGAAAACGGAAAAATAATTAAAATAATTGTTAGTTCAGTGTGATAGCCACAACAAGTGTGGTATATTGAGTTGAGTTCATGCCATGGTGTAACTCACCACACACTGCAGATATGACAGAGCAGTTCTGTCCCTCATTGTCTCCTGGAGCCTCTTGAACAAGACATGTTGAGTTGTCTGAGGGAGCTCTGCTAGTGGAGAGAGGTCCATGTCCTGTGAACCTGTAAGAGAGGTTTTAAGCTGAACTACACTGGTACAGTATTTGGCTTGCACTAACATACGTCACCCAACTTTGAAATTATGCATGCACAACACTAAAATTCAAATTTGCCAGTATCAGCATTCTGTATCTCTATCGTTGTGTAACCTTGGTAGGAGTGTGCCCTTTTAACGGAAAACTTTGTGCTTTCATTTAAAAAGAAATTATCTGTCAGTTTACAGCTGAATTGATCAGTTTTGTGTGAGAAATCTGACAATGGAAAAATTACAATTAGCTAGTGATTCCAGGCAACCCAACCACAATATTTCACAGCTGTATGTGGGAGAAAAGGAAACCTCCCTACGCTTCTATATTTAAGTTCCTCATTATCAAAACTATATAGCAGCAAAATGATACTTCATAACTTCCGTAACTTATTTGTCATTAATTGGTAGCTCACTAAATGTATGAATGAATAAACACAAAGCACTTTACAGTGCATCAAAATGTGCTTTATCTGAAATGTCTCCCTAGTGCACTTACCATCCACCATATCCAAGGAATCATGGGATGGGCAGGGTGTTACACACAAGTCTGCCTCAAAGCCTCCTATTGTCCCCGGCTGTAGGCATATATCTGTAAATACAAAAAGTGAAGTGAAGTGAAGGAACCATGGGTGCAATAAAACAGATGGATGCACCTGCAGGGGTGCCATTATACATCAGCCTGTGGGATGTTTCAAAAAATGAACCACCTGCTCCACTTCTCTACTTCCATTTGGTTATATTTGTGGTGATTACAACCTAAAAAGGAGAAGTGTCGCTATGGTTCACTTTTTCCCTTTTTCCCACACACTCACCGTACTGTCCATTCCTTTTAATCTCCAGCTCCAAAACGCTGTATGCAATGACTGTGCCAGAAGGGATCTCCACAGAAACATCACTGTCCATTTCTATGTTGTTGCTGTCCTTTACACACACCTGAGGATACACACACACAAGTGTGCAAGAGTTTTTGAAGAGCTTGATCCCAACAGCAATCCTTTTTGGACTGAAGCTTTGATAAAAGTAACTGCTATACTGTACACACAAACATACTGTAAATACATGTATATTGATGTATAGGTTAAAATTAATAATACAAAAATGAAACTCACCTTAACAGAGCTCCCTAGCATGTCCATCAGCCCAAACACCCCCTGAAAAGAGCAATTCTCCTTTTTTCTCTGTGTGACCGAGCAGGAGTTGGTGGTGAGGATCCTCTCCTTCACCACCACCAGCACCTCCGCCCGCTTCTTGAGCTGTTGCACCAGCATGTGCTGCATATTCACCAGCCTGGCAAAAAAGGGGGTGACTGCACATTTAGAAAGTGTGATTTATCTATTTTGACACACAGAAGGTTGAGAGTTACCAGTAAACTATGAGCACATTCATATGAATAGATCTGAAACGGCGAGCAATCACAAGGATCATGTGCATATCTAATGCAGTGTGTTGAAACTGGGACATGGTGTCAAATGCCTGATGTCTAACTACATTTTTAGACTGTTCATCTCATCAATTATTAAGTCATTGTCTCGTGTCACCTTCCTCTGACTGGCTGCAGTGTGCAAACAGCATAAAAAGAAATTATTTAACACCTGTCGCTGGAGTCACGTAACAGCTTCTTTACATCCAGTTCCTCTTTCTTCAGCTTGCCAAAACATGATTGGAGCTTGGAAGCACCCCGCCCCTCGAGTTCAACACTCACAGAGCCAGCTTCTGTGTCCAGCTTTCCAGAGAGTTTGTCTCCAAACGTCCCTTCGTAGGTCAGAAATTCCGTCTCACATACTCCTAACAATACAGGTGTTGTTACCAGATAGATAGATAGATCAAAATAGATCAAATATTGTATTAAAATAGCTTCAATAACTTCTATTCAGTTTGCATGTCTTTGTTACACATATACATACCAGGAGAGAGTACTTCATCCCCAAGCAACAAGTCACTGAGGATGAAATCTGACGGCTGGTACTTAGGCCTTTGCCACAACCAGAAGCGGTTGCGTTTGACAACAAGAGCCATGGGGACCAGTTTGTGTGAGTCATTTACACGGGACACGTGGATGAGGCTTCCTTCTGGGTCAATCTGATGGACAAAGTTGGCAGTGGCCTTGGAAAACATTGCTTCGGCAGACTGGGACTGCAGACAGCTGGAAAAGAGAAACTTTTAAGGCTTCAATTTGAGTTTATTTTGTCGACTGGGCAGCAGTAAAAGCAAAGACTACAGCTCTTGCAGGCTTCTTTTACTTTCGGTGATTTCCTGTGGGTATATCCCCAGTTTTCCCTTTTGGTTTACACCTATGTAACTTTTAATTAAAGCTAAGAGCCTGTAACTTGCCATGAACAATGATGAGACATAAAGGAAGTTCCCTGCATGTTGTTAACTTATTACTGTGAACACAAACACACACACACACACAACCTGGCTTTCGAATACTGTTCAGCTCAGCTTTCATAGCGTAAATATTTAAAGTAATCAAGCCTAAAGGCTTTCTGTTGGTTAGGAAAGAGAAGTAGAAGAAACAAAAGAAAGTCTGAGCTGTAGTCCTGTTGGTTTGAGGAATATTAAACAAAGAATGCGATGCTGGCAGGGGCGCAGAGAAAGAAGCCAGTTAAGTCAGACCTTTGAAGATTTCCCCCTGAACTATATCTAGAAAGCCGTAACCTTCCCATATGAATAACATGAATACCTTGACTTAATGTGGTTTCAGTGTGGTTTTTGAGTCATTTAGTCAAAATTATTTAAGAATTCCCGTAATTCCAGTGGTGACTTAAAAACTCAAATAAACAGTTTCTAAATAAGTTCTGATTTTTTTCAAGTGTGGTCTGGGTTTCTTTTTTAAAAATATCACATAATAGCAAAACAAACTGAGTACGTGTGAGCAGAATCTGTAATGAATTTGTGCCTACGTACAGTATGACATGGTTACTTGGTGATATTTTTGGTTACTTTAATCACGTCTAAATTAATTATGACGTAAAAAACTGTCCAATTTATGGAACATTTTAAACAGTTTGAACTGTAGCAGAAAACTATAATATCGACTGTGACATAAACTTTAGCCAGTACAAACGTCGGTGTGTTAGATCCCCCCACCACATTCCTGGTAGCACGTGTGCCAGGGCGCGTGCGTATTTCCCGGCAGTCCCTATTATATAAACACCGCACTGGTATGGTAATATCAACTGCGCACGAGCTACGCTCTTAAACAAAGTTGCCGCTTACCTCACGTGAGCTTTAAAAACAAAACAAAACAGCAACTGTACAAGTTGCTGTTCAGACCTCTGAAGGCGTAAAAAGTTCTGATAAATAAATAAAAAAGTCCAGCGGATTTGAAAATAGTACTTACTTCAACGATGCTACAAAGCTGTAAGCAGAGTGAGGCGTCTGTGTCAGAGCTGTGCTGGAGGGTGGGAGAAGGATTGACTGTACAGTTGTCCACCTCACAAGTGCTGCTCCCTCCCACTCTCACTGGAGACTTAATTATCATCATATGATGATTTTAAATTGTGCCTATGATTCACTCATACCATCTTCCTGCTAATGTATAACGGTGTAGCCTGCATCTAAAAATAAAGGAAACTTTTTTTTTTCTGGAAATTACAAAGAATTCTTACTTTGTGGGAAGGAGGAACAATCATACATATCATCTAGATCAGCATGTCCATTTCACTTCCCGCAGAATGACGACAGATGTTAACACTAAGATGAAATAGTGGCAAATGTTGAGCTTGTCACAAACCTCATCCTGGCACGCTTGTTAGTGGTAATAACCCAGATAGAAACGGGCATTTAGCCCAGTTGTGGACCACATCTCCCACTTTCATCTAGCTCCACATAGAGTTACTGCAGGTCCATAAATAATGCAACAATGTTCTTTTTTGGCATTTTTCTTACTGTGTACACCACCACAAATTAAAAGAAAGTCATGATACGAGCACAGTCAAGACCTTCAGCTTTTATTCAAAGTGTTTGACAAAAGTATATCATTAACCATTTAGAAATTTGAGCCATTTTTATATGCATACACACCCTTATAGTAAATATGGAAAAAATCAGATACAAGCAGTAGCGTGTCCTGTTCCCTCTTTGATCCATGACTAAAAAAGCAGATAAAGGTCTGGAAGTGGTTCTGAGTGAAAGACCAGATTAGACTTTGCCACCTAAAAAAAGTCTGACCAGTTCTGGAATAAGATACCCACAACGGGCCCAGATATGGACCACACATGACAAAAGACACGGGCCAGGTGTCAGCTGGATATCTGAATGACGTCTTGGCCGGATGTCTGACCAAAATGTGGCCCAGAGGACAAATGTATGACCCATATGTCAAAACATGTGGCTCAGATGTCAATCTAACATCACCATGAGATGGTGGGCAGGTGCCTGTCTCTGTTGTCCAATGGTCTTCATGGCCTGTCATGACGAGTCGCAGACAAATCTTAACCCAATGGTCATTTCCTGTTGATTTCTTTTGAAAAGGACACAAGTTGTAAAATTCTTAACCCAGCACCCATTATGATGTGATGGGCAGGGGATGAACTGGAATTACTCCAGCCTTTGCTTGAACTGCAATTTTAGCTGACTGGTACACACGTTCCTTCCTGAGTGTTGACATACAACAGTATGTTGTAAAAGTATAATGTTATTCTGACTCTTCAGAATATTGTTTTCTATTTCAAATTTCGTCTTTATGTGGGGGATTTGACAGTATGTTACTGAAAAAGAAAAAAAAACTTTAAACATGTTTTGACAGTAATGTGCATGTAAGCAAATGCATGTCATTGATTTGCATTAACACATTTTTATTTTTATTTTTTAAAGTTGTGGTGGAAATTTGAAAAGTTTTTTCTCAAACTGTCCTTTTCTGTCCCATCATTATAGCAAAACCAAAAAGGACATTTTAGAAATTTAATTTAATGCCAGTTTAGTCTATTTATCAATAAAAAAACTGGTATTATTTAATACTGGGCAGATTAGGATGCTCTAATGGTTTTTAAAGTTTTTAAAAATGTGACTGGATTTAACTGTAACTCACCAAGGTGCCAAAAATCTTATATTTTATCAGACAGTATAATCACCAAGTCCACAGATAAAGAGGGATAAGTGACAGTGTGGAAGTGCAGTATAAAATAGGGTTAGTAAATAATCATTTCCAATATTTAGTGTAGTGTAGAAGTGACGTCATGGAGATTTCTTCAAATCAAGGTATCACTGCATCCTGAATTAGTCATACTCGCATAGTACATAGAGAGGAGTGCAGAGGTGAAGGTATCAGCAATGATCCTTATGTTGAATGTTAAAACAGCCTTCACTTCACTATTTCGAACAAAAACTTCAAACATTTATTTTCTCTTTAACCATGATTGGCGAGCTCAGGTATTTTTGGTAGTCAGCTATCAATCATATGTGAGTGTGACACCATCAGAATGTTCCATAGTTCCACTGTGACATCAGATGTCATTCTGAGAATAGAACCTGTACAAAGGGCAGAATTGAGGTCCAGTCAGTCAGACACAGATTCTGTTGAAGAGAGTACCTAGTTAGAAAGTACCCTATTTCGTTTTCACAATTTATTATAGAGACAGTTTCTCTGTAGCTTTGAGATATTCATGGATCCTTGTAAGGCATTAAACTCCTTCCTGCAATTCTGGAAGGGGAAGAAGAGCTTCAATGAAGACAATGATGTAAGTATTTAACTTCATCGACCTTCTTAGAAAAGTTACTACTACTAAAAGTTACTGTAATATACAGTATGATCTGATATATAATTACCAGATTTAACTGTAAAATGATTGTCAATTGACTAGGTTAACTCAAAAAAAGAAAATATCTTTGTGTTTCTTCACAGCCACTGGAGATCAATAGGAAAAGATGCTCCAGCAGTCAGGCCAGAATTGAGGAGTTTGAAAGGGCTAAGACGTCTGCACTGATTCAACAAGCAGATAGGCTGTGTGCTTCACAGAAAACCCACACCGATGCTGTGCTGAAGAGACTGGGACTCCAACAGGACACCCCTCTTCCACGTCAGCCCTCAGCTCCTCCTAGACGGCGCCCTGAATTCTCTCCACAACAAGGGAGGATCAGGTGTGATTTTAATGGATATCCTTTAAACGTGCAAGACAAGAACTGCAACAGGACATCAAGGAAGACCCACGTGTGGGATGACCAAGACATGTTTTCTGAGGTGACCCAACATAATATGGATCAACTCTATGCCACAAACAGAAGCCTCAGCCCAGACGAGTCTGTGAGCTCTGAGGACAGCCTCAGCATTGTGGACAGACATACTCCAGATGAACTGAGGGCCATTCCACTGCTGCGAAGCCCAGATCTGTTACTATTCACCCCTACTCCTCCCCAAACAACCAAAACAGGAAGAAAATATTTCCCACTGAAACTCAGAAGAGCAGGTAAGTTCATACTGATCAATTATATCAATGTGAATAATATCAACTTACTTTAGTCGAGACATTGAAATAACATGGAGACGTGTAATTAAACTGTGAATCCTGAGTAATATTTAGTACTTTGTTGTACATCTGAACAGACAATGTAGTTGATGGATACACAGTCCAGTCAGCTAAAGCCAAGGTTGAGGATCTTACATCACCTGCGCCGACCAACAGAATTCAATCACGTCAACCTCGGGCTGCTCCCAAAAAGATGACCATTGTTCCAAAACCTCAATATACAGCTGCCCCGACTAACAGAGGTCAATCACGTCAACCTTCGGCTGCTCCCAAAAAGACCACTATGGTTCCAAGACCCCCAAAGACAGTTGCCCCGACCAAAAGAAA
>JAUYWH010000003.1:13116552-13160003 GCA_034779795.1 Ctenopoma multispine | reverse complement strand
ATCCAGAGATTCTGCAGACTAAATTGCATGAAGTCTGCATTGTTCTCACAGAAGAGGTTTTTTAGTCATTTGTGTTTGTTTATTTATGCATGTGTCTGTTCTGTATATGCAAAAGTATTGACTGGTTTTGTCATTTCATATCTGTGTCGTGAGAAAAACAAAATAATTGCTTGTCAATTATATATACAAACACAAAGTGTGACACACCATAACTTTAATGTACACTTTTTCATGCTATTATGTTATAAACATGGAGTATTATTTGTGTTTATTAGTGAAAACCTGTATCCATGATCCCATGACACTCAGGACTGAGTATAACAGCTGTCAGGTCTCGCAGGACTGGATGGGGGAGAGCCAAATAAGCAGACCAGAACCAAAGAGTTGAGACAATGATGGGAGTTTTATTGTGATAAACAATGATGAACTGCAAGAACTGAAGAGTGAGGGAAAAACTAATCACAGAGATCAACATACAAAGGCAGCTGAGAGAGTGAAGAGGGAAATAAACTATACAGGAAAACGAAGCTGGTCAGGGGTAGGGGCTGGTGAGCTAAGAATTCAAGGTGAACTGACCAAAACCAAAGCAACGGTGAAGGGGGAAGGTAGAGAGACAGTAGTTGACTGAGTGTAGCACTGCAGACACAATAAATATATAATGACATGAATTCTTACTCTACACTTACACTGTGTAAATTACAGTTATGATAAGGAGAAGAGAAAATGTACCCTTAAGGTGAAACATAATAAACAATGGAAGAAAAAAACTAAACATGCTCTACAGACTCTGCTTAATCTCTTCAGACGAAACAGGAAGTCTTTATGAGTTTGGGTTACCATGACACAGAGCAAGTCATGTTAACCAGGTCACCACACTTACATGTTGGTCATTTAGAGGGAAGAAGTTTGTCCCATGTCTTCTGTCTTCACTCTTTTGTTGCTCAGCAGAGCTGTTGATGGAGGTTTCTCAACCACAGTTGACCTTTTGGGAACAAATCGTTGAAGTGACGGCTGATGAATGAGCTGGAATTGCTCCAGCCTTTCCTTAAACTCATCAGCTTTTATTTTAGCTGACTGGTACATGCATCCATCAGCTACCTTCCTGACTGAAACATATTTAATGGTACTTAAGATTTTTCCTGTTTAGTATGATCACATGTTTGACTACTTCCATATCTCAGTGTTCTCCTGTTGAAGTTCCCAGGAGGGAGACATCATAACTTGACCACATAAACTTACCTGCTCCGGGGAGTTTGTTGACCTCATCGCTCAGCATAGAAGTCTAAGTAAACATCATCTCCAAGAAATCGTGTATTCTTCCCTGATGGACTGCTAACTATAAGAAGAGGGCATAGAGATCGTCCATTTATTGAAGCAACCTATTGTCAGGCAGCTAGGAGAAACACCACCATCTGCTATACTGGTGGTAATAAGGACAAGGATAAAAAAAGTTACAAATAAAAAAAAACTCAGATTGCACAGTTACTCTATCTAATTTGATCCCAATTGGATCTAACCCTCTGCACCGGGCTAGTACTGTGAATAACAGGTGTCCCACCTTGCTGAGTATGGAGCTCTGTAGCTAATAAATCGTTCCTACTGAATGATTTTATACTGTCAAATAAACTGGACTTCTTGTTTTTACCTGAGACCTGGCAATAGGACGCGGATCATGCAGCGCTTATTGAATCTATTGAATCTATTGAATCACAATCTCAAAAACATGTAACTTAAGTTAACTGGAGACTCTAAATTTCCCTTATGTGTGAACTGGATGTTAATTGGCTGTGTCAATCTTGAAAAAAAATTAAAAATTGTGTTAGTGTCACAAGGTAGATTTGAATTGGGATTTACCTTTTTGTGTCATGAGAAAAAGAAGCAAAATAATTGTTCATCAATTATATATACAAACACAAAGTGTGACACACTATAACTTTTCCACTGTACACTTTATTATGTTTTATAAACATGGAGTATTAATTATGTGTTCGTCAGCGAAAACCTGTATCACTCAGGACTGAGTATAACAAGGCAGCATACTGATAAAAAAAGGCTTCTTTTAAAATTACAACCAGTGATCAGTTACTGGCTAAAATCACTCAGAATATCCTGAAGTCATGATGCTGACTCAGTGGAGTAATACTCAAGCAGCTCATCACTTCTGTGTATCATACTGATGTCAGTCCAATGAAGAGTTGTTCAAGTCTCTCAATAAAAGTGCATAACTGCTATAGCAGTTGATTGAGTGTAGCACAGCAATAAAAGGCACTTTGGTAAATGCTAAGATACAATAAAGAACTAATGATATGATTTTGTACTCTACATTGACACTGTATAAATTACAGTTATGATAATGAGAAAATGAGCCATTAAGGTAAAACTTAACAAACAACAGAAATAAAACCAAATGATGTTCAACAGACTCAGCTTAATCTCCAAAGAGGAAGCAGGAAGTCCATATGGGTTTGGGTTACCGTGACATTCATGTCAACCAGATCACCACACTTGGATGCTGGTCTCACTACTGCTTTTTACTTCCCTCTATATGAAAAGGTGTAGTGAGAGGTTTGGTTAAATCCAGGGTTACCACAACACAGGAAAGTCAATTTTGCTGAAGCCGGGGTCTCCGCGCAGCTCCCAGTACATGTTGTTGCTCACCCATGTGTCATTCTTAGACTTTCTGTTGAAACAACACATCTGTTTTAATTAATGATAAATCATCCACATTTAAATAAAGTGGCAGAAATGTTTAGCATATTAATTGCTGTTTTAAAGAGTAAGGTTGTGAACGGTGATGAATCTTAAACAGTACTTAAAATAGTTATAATGTCAATGACATAACAGGTAATTTCTTTTTTTGTCAACTGAAGAGTTAGTTATTATAACAACTGAGTTTGTTTATCACAAGTGGGCAGAGCTCAGTCACATCCATAACACTAACCACTGTGGCTGCTCTGCAGGTGATCGCATTATGATATGCAACACATCAAGTGCATGGAAACAAACACATGCAGACACTGTATGTTTGAACACAAACAGTCATATGCTGACACACAAACAAGTCAAGAGCTGCGTACTTGAAAAAGCGTGGCTGGTGTGTCATGTTGTTGTCCTGTAACACTTTTCTCCTCTCTCTCTGGAGCTGCTCTATCCTCTGTTTCTGCTCCTCAGCTCCTTCTGTGTTCCCCTCCTCCAGCAGCCTGACGACAGAGACACTGAGTCAGGATGAAAAACTGTAGAAGTTTGTTCCAAGTAGAGCATCAGCCCCATTCATTTAATTAGTAGAAACAGTGGTAGCAGATCTGAACTCCCATAGACTGTCGACATCGACACCACATGGACCTCTTTACAGACCATTAGACCAGAATATAACGTCTAAACAGTAACAGTAGCAACGTGTGAAATGTCTGTTTCTTTGTGTACCGACTAATATTATAGACAGGACAAAAGTGCAAACCTCTGGTCCGGCCTGAAGCGTGTATCTGTGGGTGGCAGGAGGGGTCTCCTCATAGAGTCGAGCTCATTTAACTCCACTGCAAACTGGGTGAAGCCATAGTACTGTTCGTGTTCTACTGGCATGGGATCTACACACAGACAAAACCAAACATGTATGAACAATATAGCTGTCATGTAATATCAAGAATAGCTTTGTTGTTCGATTGATTGATATTTCCTGGGACCAATTACTCACTTGCTCTCCAGATACATGTGGCAGAAGGTGGATCTCCTTGAAACACAGACTCATGCCATTTTCCAAAAATGGAGTGCACAACTTTTCCTTTTGAATCGGTAATCACGCCCTGCACCTCGTTCACTGTAGAGCTCCACGATTTTGTCTGGAATTGTAAAACAAGTAAAATACTTGAAATGGGAATATATATTCTAAATGTTGCACTTTACATTATTGGAAATACTGCATTAATGGTTAGGATTAGAGTTGTGGTGCTTATTTTCCCAAGGTCATTTCATTTCATGGAAACTTCAGTTCCACTTTTTGTCCAGAAGAGGGCACTGATGTCTTTGACAGTGCTGACAGTACAGCATGTCTGTTTGCAAAACACATTTTTCAGTGTCAGCTCAGATGATGACGCAATCAAGTGTTCAAACTTAATAATATTGAATAAATGAGGCTCACGAGATCATGACAAATCAACACATCACTCTGTATGTATTGATACAGAGATTTAAATATAGGATGTGTTTTCTAACCTTCACAAATGTGACTTTACACTGGCAGGTGTCACTGTTGATGTTTTTAATGGCCATCTCTCCATAGTGTTCAATCCAGCGCTGGCCACTCAGGATGTTATGAATGCAGGACGTCACTTTGTTCCATTCGTAGTGATCCCCAAAGCTGGAAAATTCACACATATACTTAATATGTCAAAAAAGCGTGCTTCATCCTTAGTACTTACACTTACAGTCCAAAATGTGCACAGTGTCATAGACACTTATGTCACTCACACACACATCAAACACTCACCCACATGTAAACAAACACCCACACACACTGAGTATAGGAGTAAAGGGCTTACGCAGGTAGTGTGACATGTGTGGTTCCCATGGGAACAATTTCCATGGATTTGCCCCAGAATTTATTTTTCCACCGAACATCTAAAAGACAATGGATCACAGACTGAGTGCTCTGTGACAATGCAAGCTGTCATATTATCTATATTAAGATTTTCAGTGATCTGTCAGTAGTATTCAAGTAGTCAAACAGTCTTTTTTTGTCTAAATTACCTTATTTATTCATGTGCATGTACGGAAAGTGCCACAGTTAACGAATTACGTCACATTGGTATAACGTTCACAGTAATTTCTCACAAAATGTAAATATTAAACACGACACGGAAAGTTCCAGTGAGATCAACAAGGACGCATGAGGTTAAATGAGCTTAATATTCCACAACAACAGTTTCCACTTAAATATAACCTACAGCATATAATAAAAACTTAGGAACAAAGGTGTCCACAAATAAACCCACACATACAGAGCAAAAGTGGTGTGTTTATTCAAACCATGCTTACTCATCCTCACCTTGCCAAAAGGTGAAGTTCCTTGAGTCAGTGTGACAAGCTGACACAGGTGGGTGATGGCTCACCTACGGAATTAAGAGATAAAAGCAAATGAAAAACAACAGACACATGTAGGTTATAAATCAATCAAAAAAGCTCCCAGATATAAATTATTACTACATTTATTTTGAGAGATCAGTATAATCATTGTAAAAAGACAAAGCCACCTCCTAAAATTCACTGCTTTACATAGTTTTCTAGCAGACTGGATGTGTGCCAAGTCTTGTCAGTATGCAAAAAAAACTGATCTCAATCTTTTTATACAAGATTTTGAAAACCTATTGTGACCTAAAAGTCCTGCACTGAATGCAATTCTGTGGAGTAAATCAAGTGTGTGTTGCAAAGCCTGTGACCTCTACCTGTTCTGCTATAAACCTGAAACCCTTATCAGGTCTGTCACACTCATATGTTTCTCCCAGGACCGGGTTAAAGGGTTTACTTCCTGCCCGATGGTAGGTGGACGCATAGGAAGATATTGCAAATATAGCAACATACACCTGCGTAAAAAGACAGAGAGGAAGGATGAACATCTGAATTTTCTCATTATTAATGACTGTATATTCAAAATATGAGATTTAATCATTAGTATAATAAACACCCCATATACTGCCATATAAGGCTGCCTGATCTGCTGCATTTGTGGGAACGTTTCATTCAAAAACATTTCATAGAGAGTAAATGTAAAAACTTCACACAGCAGACGTCAGAAATCAGCAAACTGAAACAGAACTAGCTAAACACCAGCAGTTATGAACAAATCTGTTTGTACATGCACAGAACACCATACGGACTATGTGTCAGTTTGACAAAAAAAAAAAGTTGAATATTCAGGCTCTACGACACTGACAAAAATTATAATTAGAAGCTTCTTGCAAATTAGAATGAATAATTTAATAAAACCTGTCAGAACAATGCACACAGAGCAAAAGATGAACATCAGAATAGCGTTTTAAAAGCTGCCTAATCTTTTAACCTGTTCATGTACGTCTGTGTTTAACAGACAACAAATAATTTCACTTGAAACAGAAACAGTGAGTGTATGAGCCAATGTTCCTGTGAGACTGGGTATAAACTGTGTGTACATGAGGTTATCTAAAGTGTTAAGTTATAATTAGTACATGTTTACAAAGCTCCATCTTGCTTGTGCAGTTATAGATGCTGTTTCACGTGTGTTCTTTCCTCTCACCATGCGTTGGTAAGGGTCTTGGGTCTGGTTGGCCGTGTCCAGCAGTTCGCTGTACTCCAGCTCCTCGCACAACCTCTGCAGAGTATTGAGCGGCTCATTGAGCTGCACTGGCATCGCCACCTTGGACAGGTCCTTGCCGATGTTATTCCTTAGGATGTTCCACAAGCTTACACTGCTGGTGGGACTGGGAGAGGGCAACGTGGAGCGCCGGCTAGCCAGGGTCACCACACTGCTGACTGGAGGGGAGAAACGTGGAGAGAAAGGTGATGAGACAAGCGCAGGGAAGGATATTTTAAAGCTCCGTGTGAAGGGAGGTGTGTGGGAGATGAAACAGGAGAAAAGTGGTTATTTGAATGTGCATATTTTACATCTATAAGATGTAAGGGCTTATATGTTGAAAAATAATTTGCTGGAGATGAAGAGGTTGCACTTAAAGCCCACACAAAACGTGTTTCACTTAAAAACTGTCAAATTCAAATATAGAGTGTACCACACAATATGTAGACTTTTTTATCAGCTTCAATCCAAATAGACTCAACAAATACTAAAAACAAGATCTTTAAATCCTAATTTTGCTGTTTTGTATAATGTGGATTCAAAGGTTTTTCCAGTGAAAATCTAAAACAAACACAATCTGTAGCAGTGAATCGACGATGCCTGTTGACAGATGCATTGCCGCACACTCTTTAATGAAACATCACACTGAGTTTGTAAACAAGTTGGCGGCAGTCATGTTCAACACATTGTGTGAGTATTTTCTCTGATTCCACACATTCATAATTTATTTGACACTTTCTGAAAAACACACAGAGGCTTAGTCACAGTCAAGTGCACAGAGATAGACGAGCCTCTGTGAAAGAATAAGGTCTGTTTACACCGTCTGTCTTTCTCTCCGTTGTTTTCACGCACACATACACAGACACACAACGTGCTGCTGGATCATGTACCAGAGTTGTGTCTCTCACTGCCTCCCTCGTTGCTGCAGGTATCCATGGAGATACTGTCACTGACATCACTGATGTAAGAGTCATCGTCGGACACCTGGAGACATAAAATCCATGTTGGAAAGACAGCGATTGACCAGAGCATAAAAACAAAGGACAAACAAAACACAAACTGTTGAGTCTTTGTTGTCAGAACAGAAAACTAAAAACTGCACTGAGTGTATAGCATATTTGTGACATGTTGTGAGCAATAAGAGACAGTTTACTTTCACTGTTCAACTAAATCCTCCGTGACTTTGAATTTGTCTGATCACTACAGCACTGAAATGAATTCATTTTACTGATTTTCATTCACAACTGATGATTTTAAATTTATTAAAAAAAAAAAAAAAAGCTTTTGTTTTTTTCCGCATCTCATGTAATTTTGAATTTGTCCAACAAACCCTCATATTGGATTCTGGGACTTTTCAAAGGCATTAACAAAACAACAAAACAAGGCATTAAACAGTGACACGTTGTACTCTGGGAAACTGATATCATGAATAGAAGGAGTGTCCACTAATTCTAACATTTCATAGACTCAATCAGTCTAATAAAAGATGGGCGAACTTCAATTTAAACTTTAACAAAAGGAAGAGGTAGTGTCTGACCTCATTCTCAGAGGATGAAGAGGAGAGTAGGTACTCCTGGGCATCAAAGAACTCCAGCATTGACTCTGGTATAGATGCTTTGCTCTCATTGGACACCTGGTGGACCAACGAGTGTGAGCTGCCCGGACATTCCTGTTTTGATGATACAGCGTCAGTTGAGAAAGTGTAACTTAACTGTGGTGTAATGAAGCGGAATCATGACTTTGATTCACAGAGTCACTCACTGAAGCGTAGGTGGTCATTAAGCCCAAGACCGGTGCTGGCTGTGGTACCTGCATGTCAACTGTGTGTCTCAGTCTGTCTCTTTCTGCTACCAGCGAACTAAAGGCTGACTTCAGAGAAGCGTGTACTGGAGGCAAAAAAAAAAAAGAGGGAGACAACAGATACAGAGTTGTCATGGAAACTGTCTTACGATATAGAAGCAAACACTTGAAAAACAAACATATTTTTCTGTGTGCAGCATCTCCTCAGCAATGCAGCACACATTTAGGCAAGAACTCACTGTTGCAGGCCAGCCTGCAGAAGTCCTCCTGTAGACGGGACACGTCTGTAGGTGAGTCTGGCGAATCAGTACAGACCTCCTGAGTGTTGGACTCCGTAGTGGAAAGGTTGGGGTTGGAGGCATGGAGACGTGGGGACTTGGAGGATATACAGCTTGGGACCTGGTGGACAAACACAGAGAAAGGTGAACAAATGTAAGCTGTTTCCCCCTTTACTCCCACTGATGAATGCTTGTGGACTAATATGCAATAAGCATGAGCAGAGCAAAAAAGATCTTGTACATGTACCTGAAGTGTGGTTTTAGTTTCTTTGCCATTGTTCTTTGATCTCCACCTTCTTGGTCTCTTCTCTTTTTTAGGGAGGTCATAAGTAGATACCTATGGTAACACACAAAAAAAGGTATTTTTCCACTCCATGGAACTGAGTGGGGGACATTTCTGTAAATAACATATTAATTTAGACAAACAACATGTCCACATTTCACACTACAGACAGCTTAATCTGTCTGCCTTTGCTTACCGGTAGCGCACTGATAGCTGGAGCTGAGTATGTGCGGTGGAGGACCTCCATGCTCTTCAGCAGCAGGTTAAGTTCAAGGAGATACGATTCACATTCCTCCAAGTCTGAGACAAAGATGGTTTATTATTATTATGATGAAAGTTTGGGCGCACAGAGACAAATAAGAATGGAAGAAAAACTGTTGAGAAGGCAGGTTGCAAGCCAGGAGACAATTAGGAAGGCAAGAAAGATTAGAAACAGCACCAAACAACAACCAACCTTTGCAGCACTTGTCCATGTCCTCTGAAGAGTGGAGCCAAGAGCTGACCTTAGCCTGGTGGACTGATGCCTGCTTGGTAAGAGTAGCTCGCTGTTTGAGAGGGAGACACAGGTAAGACCTACTGTATGACAGATAACTTTACAACAACCACAACAGAGACTTTTCTTTTCTTCTACAAAGTAGGAACACTTGCTTTTCTCAGGGTCTCACTGAGTGAGGGGGAAGACGAAGCATGGGGGTGGAAAAGGTGCCTCTCATGGGGATACATGGCGATCTCGTTCTGCCGAAACAAGCGGTGATGACGCAACTTTGACACCCACTCCTCAAACAGCTCCGGAGACTTCACCTGGGCGCCATAAAGTCAATGTCAGAGTGGGTAACTTGGAGAAAGCTGCTGTGAGTGTCTTTGTATGAAACAGTCACAGGAAATCAGAAAGAAAGCACGTAGGTGTTGGGGCTTTTATGTAGATCGTTGACAAGGAGATGAGACTGAATAACAGTGAATTCAACTAAACTTGTCTCATTTGTGCTGGTGAGTAAGAATTACCTTTAAGTGATAGATGTTATCCCCTGTGTCCAGGTCAATACACATGGCTTTCTTCTTTACTGCCATGACAGAAAGGCCAACGTCTATGCATCCATGAAGCTTTCCCTTCTTCAGCTGTAAAGCAACACTTTGTATTTTAGCATGGGACAGTATGTAAGAATGACAGACAGATGGTGCTCTTGAGATGATACCTACATCAGTTCCATGCTTTGCATACTTCAAGAAGCCCTTCTCCAAAAGAAAGTATCTCTAGGAGGGAAGAAATTCAACTCAACATTATTCATCCAACTCAAGAAAGATAGTTTTCAGTTCTAGCTGATCCAGAATGATAGAGCAGGTATACTGCACTTTAGTTGTACAATAGCTAACTTAAACTAAAACTAAAAGATTGTATTAATATGCATTTATAACACTTAGCCCTGAGCCCTGACAAACAAATGTCAGAAAAGCAGCAATAAAATAAGTGATGCTTGCAACAGCATCCTAGCACACTTCATTCACTTTGGTTTTACAAGGAAATGAACACACTGACGAGCACACGAGAGTTCATTAAAGTGGCAATTCATGTTGCAAGGCAGAAGTTTCCAGGTATGCATGAGCAGACTCACACAGAAAAGAGGGGGAGGAAGATGAGTCAGGGTTACAGTATAATCAGGTGGGAATAAAAAGAAGGAAATACAGAGGACTACAACAGTGAAGAGGAGGAAATGTCAGAAAAAGCTTGACGTATTAAACTGCAGTAGGTCAGAACTCTATTTAGACATTTAGGAAGAACTGAAAGTATTTATGGTTTAATCTTGATGCAAACAGGAAATAAACAGCAACTAAAACCCACATCCACTACTGCTCCTCATACACATAACTGCATTATTGGAGTACTGCAGTATTCATCATACATGATAAACTCAGTGCAGAAAACTAAATAAATGGGTTAAAGAACATTACAAATGCAAATAAAGCCATTACCCCATGGTTCACTGTTTGAAAAGCAGTAAAGTTCAGAATGAAAAGACATCTTTACTTCAGTAATATATAGCTGCAACGTTGTAGTGCTGTCCTGCAACAACAATTGATGCCTTACTGCTGTTTCTGTGTGGGGTTTTAAAAAGAGCAGGTCAGGTGCTCACCTTATGCCAGCCCTTCATGGGCCACTTCCTCCTCTTGAGCAGGAAGCCCTCCTGACGGTTAGGCTCCTGGATGTTGGTAGGAACCCCCCTGAGCCCCTCCACAATCTCCCAACTGTCCTGGAGCGAGACACAGGAGCAATGCTGTGTGAGTTAAACACATAAGTGAACTTATTTCCCTCGAAATAGGAGCCGTATAACACAATCTAGACCCTGTGAACAGGCCACATATCATCTTCACAGATGTCATTAATGTACGACACCACCTTAGTTGCAGTAGTGGTTACTGTATAAACAATATTATTGTGCTTAAAGCATTTAGTGTCACAAGATGTGGTTTGTCTTGCCAGTACGTAAATGTTTGGTTACCATTAATAATCTAATCAATTTCAACTGTTTGATCTAGACAACACACACAGTTGTAAATTATTAATATCTGACCTGCTTCACAGCCTTAGGGATACCATGATACATCTGAAGTCAGCTCATATTAAATGAGAAGAAAAACAAGTCTTCGAATACTAACAGTGGCTGGAACAGCTTTTTATTCACACAGCACACACAGATCCACACACATACCTGGTTGCTGTCATGTTTAGAGGAGCCGCTGCTGTCACTGTGAGTGGGCGACGGTGACGTCATCTTTTTGCGCCGCGACTGCTTTCTGCCCAACGTTGTCTCGTTTCTGTGGAAACCGTGGCAGCAGAGATCACAGCAGAGCTGCCAGGAGCATCACTCTGACCTTTGAAGGCCACTCCACAACAACCAGCGCTGAGAAGAAAGGTTAAACCAAACCGATGTCAGAGCAGCACGAAGGCTACGCAGAGAGCACACAGGACCAGAAAGATAAAAACAGAGAGGAATCACTTACTCATTGCGCGTCTGACTAACTAACCCCACAGGCCAAAGCAGCTTTATTTTAAGGAAGCTAGACCCATATATCCTGAATAATAACACAGAAGAGGCTAAAAAGCCTTTATCATTACTCTCTGTGTTCAGACTGATGTTGGGCTTTGTGTGGACCGCTGTGATAAATTTGAGCAGAGAACACACATAAGCTCAGGCAAATATTTGCATTTATATGAGTATTTATGACGGTGTAGGATTCACACAAGCTTAATAAACAAATGCTCACTTGTAAACAAGCGCATTCATGGAGCGAGCATTCACAGCGCAGCAGAACATCCCGCTGGAAGGTGCAGAGCATCATGCTAAAAAAGACATTAAAAACACGAGACCCTAGTAATAATGTGTGGTGATTAAATGGAGTCATATGTTTCCTAAATCTTCAGTGTGTTACAGTGATGAACTACACGTGTTTATGGTTGTATCGGGTGAACAGAGAACACCACATTCTCGCTGTGATGTAACACACATTCCTCTCCTTGCCACAAATGACATGCTCCAACCTGGCTGTGTGCTCACAGGAATACATGCTTCTTATAACTCTGTTTTTGTTTTATACACAAAGGTTAAACTCAGGTGTGTCTCCGTGGCTGAGCAGCGCACATCCCTATTTATGTGGTGGACTAACACAGCTGCAGTAACCTGAATGCATGTGGCTTTTGTGTGCGCTTGCATGCATGCAAATTTGTGTAAACGTCTGGATTTTAACATCCAGTTGAAATGGCCTGGTGGTTTAAGTGAATAAGTGTGTGTATTCTGAAGTTTCCCGAGGCCTCACTTAGAGTGAGCACCATGCCCAGGACGTGAGTCATCAGCAGGAAAGAATGTGCTCCGTGCCTCGATACCCCTGACACACCATAACACACAGCTAGCTACAGTCAACACTCAGCTAAAAGCAGAGTGAAACACATGGGCAGCCCACTTACTTCACAGCTCTGGAGCACAGATTAAAAGGACAGACAACATATTTGAGTAGGCTTCAAATGATAAACTTGCTCATCAAGCTGTTATGTTCACACTTTTCAGGCTGTGCCTGCCCAGCATCTTTAGATGCATTTGAAGCTTTATAAATATAAATCAAGTCAGGAATTTAATACACATACTTTCTGTGTGTAAATACATTCATGTGTAGTGTAGATGCACCCAACTATCAAACATACTGCATTGGCATGTGACATAGGACCTCAGGGACTCAATGGTAAATTTAAGACTCCTAAACTAAATACAACAGTCATAATCATAAAAGCAATAATCAATGAGTAAGGGCAACAGCATCAAGCTACCTACATAACACAGTCCTACAGTCCTGTTTTCTATTCCTTAGTCTTTCTCCTTTTCACACAACTCAGCAGCAAGCTCTGTAACAACACACTTCCTTAGAGCAAAACCTCATCATCTGTGCTAACACAAAGATATTATTTGAAGTGTCACTGTGTCATCGCACTTCCTTATTTCACTAACTTAAAAGCTTGTATAAAAATCTTTTTATTTGACTATTATGATGTGTCACAGAGCACTGTAAAATCAGTGAATGTGAGTCCCTGAACGTCCCACTGAGTGCCCTACTTACCTCACCTGAGTGATTACTGTAGTACTGTACACTGCAGAGCCTCCTGCACTGTAACACAAGACGTGCTGGAGCTTTGCCTTCAGTCTTGTGTAATAAGAGTCAATCATTAACGGCAAAACAACTTGTAAACGATCTGTTAAGATGGAAAGGGGTTATCTTGTGGCAAGGGTCAATGAGGAGTCAGAAGGCCCAAATGGGGGAATAAAATGTTTAAATGTGTTTCTTTTTCTTGTTTTTACATGTATCAGGATTTGAAAAATCAACCAATGGAAGAAAGAGATTGTAATAGGAAAGAAATCGTTTTTGTCTGGATGTTTCAGAGAATCATGAAAGCGGGACTTGCTTACAAACGCCAGAGCATAACAAAAGAGCAGTGTGGTCTAACACCCAACCCACAGTTTGCAAATGAATTCACTTGGTTATTCTCTTTCTTTCCCTCTGACATATTTTTTCTTTCTCTTTCTTCCCGCACAGAAGAAAAAAGCCCCAACAACTCACTGAGATCTGGTATTTCCCCTAAAATTTACTCTTCCAGATTTGCCTTTAAACCAACATCTGACACTAAACCAGAGAACATACCTTTTCTTCTACTGATCCTATTTATGGGATAAGTAAGAGACCTGACAAGACTTGACGTGTGTTAAGCCTCCTGAAAAGGCCACGTAAGTCTCTTGCTGCAATAAAATGTTAAGGAATGGTGCTTATGAAGGCATCATTCAAATAAAACTCAAACAGCACTATTAAACAAGTCATTACGCCCATTGTTACATCTTACCCGAGTTTAGCATTTAGTTAATATTTGTTTGTTGTACATCAGTATGTCAATATAACAAGGTTGAAGCCTGAGGAATGGTCAGGCTGGAGTTTCCAGTCTGGTATGACAAACACACAGACAATGACTTAACAGAGACTCCCCCCGCCTTCTGCCTATAAACATGCCATCAACCCAACTGTCCACATAGTTGTATATATTCACCATTAATAGCTGATTGACACTGCAAATAATGGTCCTCACAGATGGCCCATCTGCGACTCGAGCTCCTAAAAAGTGCCAGAGTCTTCCAGTAAATCTTCTCCACAGATTTAAAGCTCTGCATGATCCTCTGATTATCAAACTGAAAGTGAGTACAAGATGCTTCAAATACGCTCACATCTGGCAAGAATATCTGGCTACTTCATACATCAACGCCAACGTTTTATGGTAAAACAGCGTAATGGATGTGTGGCAGCATATGGTCTTGGATTGGTTGGTAGCAGTAGCACTTAGCTTTCCTGACCTCTGACATCATCCCTAAGTGGCTCTATGACTGGTTGACAGCTCAGACTTGTCTGAAGATATTTTTAACAACATTTTCCATCTGAAAGTAAGACAGCGCCTGTGTTCTCAGTATGCAGGCAGAGGACAACTAAAGTGTGTATCAGGGAGTGATTGAAGAGGCAAAAAGAAAAGCAGCCTCAGTATGCCGTTCAACTGTCAGGTATTTTCAGGATTCTTGACCGATGTGTTTGTCTAAAGCTGTATCACAAAAGATGTCTTTCTGTCTCTTCCCTGCTGAGACAAGGGACACTTTGTGTTACTGCTCAATCACGGGTTGCTATGGATACAAAAAAAAAAAACCCAGAGGCAAGATTATATTCAGTTTGTTTGTTCTTTATGGAAAATCTAAGGGTATAAAACACAGGGTTATTTTTAGAATTTGTGCTGTGATGATGATGATGATGTTATGATTTCACACCAGTCTCCATCCAGCCGGCTTGGCTGGAAGTAGGGCACAACATCTTATAACCTTAAAAAAAATCAGAGGAGATCACAGGCGGGTTATTCTCAGAACGGCCACTTGGTGAATTAGTCAAAGCAGGAGTGCTCTGTATTCACCAGCTTTTAAGTGGGTGTTGTGTAAAGAAGCGAGTGACATAGAGATAACTCAGTGAGTCACATTGGCAATTTTAAATGTTTACACCCAGAGAAACTGCAGGAAAAAAAAAAAACATTTTCACTGGTCAGCTATCAGCGTATTTGATTCCTGTGGTGCAGTTCGCCTTTGGCTTTGCATCATGAAACTGCAAGAGGAACAGGACCCGGAGCTGGTTTGGAACTCTGTGTCTTTTTTTTTTATACTCAACAGAAGACAGTACTATTTCGACAGTAAGGAACACAATGGCAAGTACATGACAACCAAGATATAAAGACATACTTTTTTGAGAGTGTGTGTTTGCTTGCAGAAGTGCATCGGCAACTCACTGCCTTGCTCGAGGGCCACTTAAACATTCCAACACTTGAATCCAAATCGTTGGGCTGCTCTTTACTGCTATTCTCACCACTACTTTAACAGTTTGGGCTATGAAATATTCCAAATGTTTGTGATATTTTGTCTGAAAGAGTCAAAAGCCATAAGTGTTTAAGTTTAAAAGGATACGATTAAATCACATTAAGAGAGAATCAACAAACGCTCACATCGGAGAGCCTGGAACCTCTGCATGCTCAATGGACCTGCCCCACCCTCAGATTACATATATTAACGAGAAGCTTCACGGCTACAGATTTGTTTAAACTTGCTTGAATAGGGGGTTGGCATGAAGTTGATCTGTGAATGGCACGAAGACAGAGATGCCATCACCACCACACACAAGCAAAAAACGTAATCCTGTTTGGACTAACATGTACTCAAGGGCCAAGCTGGAGCTGAACACGCTCAATGACTTATAATTGTTATAATGAATTAATAGAGTGTAGGGCTGCACCCAGTCATTGTGTGTATTACTGATTAACATGCCAATTATGTCACCTATGGTCAATCACCCATATCAAAACCATTATCTTCACAAGTCCTGTTTTATTCCACCAGTAATCCACTAATCATTTACTATTATAAAAGCCTAAAACTAATATTTGGGACTATTAAACATGAAAGCATACCAACCCACTGCCAACATTGAATGAATGGTGAGAACCTCACAGCGACCTCCACATGTAATCTGAACCCACTGAACAAATACAAGAATAATGGAATAATAGTTTACGTATGTCGGGGATGATGTCAGCACAGCAACCTGGTGGGTGAAGTTACTTAATGAGGTCGATGGGGACACAGGAGGTCGATGGGAAGGAACCACAGGTGTCCCGTTTAAATTCACAGTCCTGCTCAGTTCCTGTTGCCAACACAGCGATTCAAACTTGTCAGCGCAGACAAAATGTCCAACAAAAAACACCATGTGGTGGTAAAGTCGGTGCTCACACAGCCTGTATAAAAGCCCAGACGCCACGTTAAAACTGCACACGTAGAGTCTCACACACGAATCAGCGGCAAATGTCGCGAAGGAGCCCATTAATAATTCTATCGAAAGCGATATTTCATTTCAGCTGAAGCGGCTGAGGACACGACAGGAGCGCTGTCAACGCTCTCGCCTGACTGAAACGGAAACTGGAACATAACTGGAAAATAACAACGAAAACACACACAATGTGACACGACTCACGAGTGTAAAGGAAAAGAAATACTCACAGTTTAGTTGTGTGTTTTGTTTTTTTCTTCTTTGGCAAAGGCTACAGCATCTTCTCCTGACAGCGCAGACACGGACAGTGTGTGTTACCGTGGACTAACGCGACGTTGTTTCAGGCTCAAGCGTCGTGGTCGGGGAGGGGTTAGCTGGGGGCAGGAGTGAGTGACTCTCCTCCTAACCAATCACAATTTAGGACGCGCTAAGGAGGCCGGTAACGAAGACTGGGCGGACACGTTTTTTGAACGGACAATGGTGTGACGTGGACAAGATGTCAAACACATCGATGGAAAACACACACACAGACACACACACGCAGACAGACACACACACACACACGCAGACACACACACACACAGACACACACACCCAAGGTGAGAGTTACGCGAGAGGAGCCTAAGATCCAGCTGTTAAAGTAATGTGTAGTCAGTAAAGGCAGGTAACTAAGTATATTTAGCCCTACTTACTGCACATTGAGGTTGTCCCCCAAAACTTGAGTAATTCCACAATTTTACCTTTTCATACTTCAATTTCAATACTTTTCAAAAATAAAAAATCATGCTTTTACTCCACTACATTTACTTCATTACTACAGTTCTTGACTGATTCACGACTGATGACTGATGGTAAAAGATTATTAAAACAAAACGCGTACGTATACTCGTAAGATCTAGAGTGTTATATTCACAGGCTCCCCAGCAGCAGGCCAAAAATAAGACATGAAGTAATTCATATTCACAACATATTATTATATGATTATCACACCAGCATACATGGTAATTAAAATAAGCTCCAGCGATACCAGCTACAACACTGCATCAATTGTAATGCAGTAATCTCATATTCATTGATCTATAATATGTCATTCTGTATAAAGAGTATTTTAATCTTTATAATTACTTTTCAAGTATTGTTGGGGTAATTAGGCTACTTTTGTACTTGTACATTAAGTGGAATTTTGAATGCAAGAGTTATACTTGGGCACACAGCTCTGGCCACTGTCCGTAATTAGACATCCAACAAATATTAATTTTCATTATTGACTAGTCTGCCACTTTACATATTTTTCAAAGGGAAAAAGGTCCATTATGTTTCAGTTTACTTCAATTCTTTAAATTGTATTGCCTGTTGGGAATAGTAGGAGGCAGTGTGTTCATATACAGTATAAAGAAAGTGGGTGTGGAGATACACTATGTCCTAATAATCTGTGTGTTCTCATTGCTTCATCATCTAAAGCGCAGTTCAATCATGTGCATTAGATTATGACCAATGATTGTTGATGATGTGTTTCCTCAGACATTCTGGTTGCAAAAGACGGCTTTACCACTAGTGCTGAATGTTTTCTCAAAGCGTGAATATGCAAATATGATTGCACACATCCAGTATGAGCAGCATTGTGAGCATGCTTGCGTTTGTGTGATTATCCACTTTCTGCTTGTGTGTTTTTCCACATCTACATCTGATGTCTCCTCTCTGTCGTCTTAGGAAAAGGTTGCGCTCATTCAGTCCACCTACACTGTCCTTGTAGCGCTCCAAACCACCTTCATGCTTTGGATTTGTTTACCCAACAAAACAAATTTTCTCCTTTGCATGGACATGAGGTTATCACTGCCTGCATGGGTTTATTTCTATAGCAACAGACAGAAAACATAAAATAGAAAAAAATAAAAATCTTTAAAAAGGGAAAGTCAGAGCTGGGTGTGTCCAGAAACTCAGAGTGTTTGGAGCTTCAAGTAACACAGGACTATGTCAGGATGGAAATGGATTGTTAATATCTGATATGTATACTGTGTTGGTGGAAGCAGAACACACAGGAAAATAAGGTTGTTTTCTTTACATAGTCAAACCCAGCTGACTTCACTTGTGCTTAGTGTATGGCTTTAGTCACAAGGGAACACACCCTTCCATACCTGATAACAGAGACACAACAGACTCCACCTGCCTGTCAACCACGCCTGTCTTCTCACATACAGATTGAGTGAGTGAGTGGAATTGTATTCTAAAAAAAAAGGAATAATGAAGGAGAGACACTGAACTAGTATATAATACAAGCACTTCTCAGTCTGTACTGTATATGGCAGTATTGCTATTTATGTCCCCTATTGCTTCTCTGGCACTTAACCATACACACACACTCACACCTTATGGGAGCAGATTGTGTATGACAGTGTCATCTGTAGGTTAAATCTGGTTACTGCACACTGAGCAGTGTGTATTTATGCTGGAAACATTTGCCTGTGGTTGGCAGACGGTAGGTGAGGAACTCTGTTCAACAACATCAATTGTAGAGTGTAGTGTTTAAATTGTTTTGCGCTGCATCATTAGGTTTGTAATTTACTTATCTAAGCACACTCTGCAATTCATCTTAAATGTCGTGACTTGTCAGAATGAAAAAAAGAGACAACACCCTTCAACTAGAAGACGTTTTGTCTCACTCTTTTGTGTCCTTGAGGAACACAGTGACAGTCATTGTTCTGTAGCTGAACCTGACCTCTGATCCTTGGCTGGATAAAACCACTACGGACCCTCAACCTCTATTTTGTGCAGCTAAGCACAAGTGTATGTAGAGAAATGTCCACTGTAAGCACAAAGTATATATTGAAACAACATTTTAGCCTGAGGCCTCTCCACAAGGTGGGGCCTCAAGATTAGCTAATAATGCAGGTGGTGCCTTAGACTTCTGTTGAGTTTATATGGTGACTTAGTGGTATTAATCAATAGTCAGCCATGTTAGCATAAATTTGAGACTGAACACACAGAAATGCTTTTAGCTAAATGCTAATCTCACCACTCTAACTGGCTAACAATGACATAATTAACATGTCGGTGTCTATGCACAAACTCCTGAATTAGAGGACTAATATGTACAACAAACTGCTATTAAATTGTATATAAACACACAGCAAGTTTCCATCATCACTTCTCAAAACACTGCCCACAGCTGCAAAACTGCACCATCTGTAACTGCCTAGTCCTGACTGAACGTAGACTATGGCTTCGACTATTTAGTGGTTCTACATAGCCGAAAACCACAACTTCATAACTGCATCATTGCAACAGTTTTGGCATAAAAGTATTAATATTTTAAGACATTCCAAGTTAAATAACTGTATTTTTCTGATTTCCCAGTTCAATTAAGCCAATTTTAAAAATAAATGTTTCAGTAAGTATTTAACCCGTGGTGTTTTGTAGTACCTGTAATGTTGTCCTTTACTCTAAAAATACTTGACTTCCACAATGAGGGGATCTTTGAGGGGGAATTTGTTGGCAGGGTTCGGGCCCACTGGTCTCCTTAGAGGGAAGGGTCACTGCAAATAAGTAAAAAAAGTTCTAAATGATCACTTTCAACCTACAATATAACATTTCTATATGATAGGAGCAACCTCTTTCAGGATGACAATGCCCCTATCCATAGGTCACGAGAGGTCACCGAACGGTTTGATGAGTATGAAAATGAAGTGAATGATAAACTCTAGGCCTTCATAGTCGTTGTCTCAATTCAGTTTTGAGATATGTGAGTCTAGATCTCTGTGGTGAACGGACTTGCTGGGATTAGTACCGAGCACCATTATGACATCATTAAATCTGTCTAATTGCCAAACAAAGAACTGCAGGTCCAGGGCCATGGAGCACTTGATCACCTTGCCCAGTTGGTGATCCAGCTTTGTTCTGACATAAGTGAAGGATGGCGGAAGCTACATTAAGTTTCACATGGGAGACCAGCGCTCTCACTATTTTGCTGCTACCTCCAAATGCTATAATATCCCATGCCTGTAGAGGGCAATCTTGCACAAAAGCAGTACTGTGTGGACTTGAAGCCGTCAACAGCTGCAGATCAGATGTCTCAGCTCTCTAAATTACTGACTGACAACTTTGTGTTAATGAGTCATAAAGCCCACATTTTTGTACTCTTTGTTTGTGACTTCTTTTGCTCTGTTAGATAGGCCTCAAGTTAATGTGCATATGTGCACTTTTGTGCTTGCTTTCATGTTTCCGTGTGTGCTCATGTGGCCCTGCACAGTTTATCACAGTGTTCGCAGTGTTTACATCCTGAATGTGTGTGTCTGTGTGTGTGTGTTTTCTCCTGTGCAGCTCAGTGATCTTAAGATCTTAAGGCATTATGTTCTCTCAGTGTCATTATGTGATTGAGGCTGATTATGTGCATGCAGACAGTTTCTATCAAACTTGGTAGATCAAAGGGTTAGACACACTCTCTCTCCCTCTCTCTCTCTGTCTCTCTTTCTCTCTCTCTCTCTCTCACTCTATCCCTTACACTACCCTCCTTATTCCTTATTCCTCTATCTCCCCCTCCAGTCTCTCCACCCTTTCAACAGGGCAATAGCATGCTCTCTAATTTTTCCCAGATGTTGGGTCCCTCCCTTCCTCTTTTCCCTGCTCTATTCCCCCCATTTCTAACTCTGACAGGCTGAACCAGAGCCCTGAAAGTTCTGCCACCACTACTTTTCTCCCTCACCCACTCACTCACTCTTCTCCTCGTCTTGCTCTCTCCCTCCCCAGGTCGTTTGACATATTGGTATCAACAACAAAACCTGACCTCTGGAGGTCAGGAAAAAAGAGGCTGCAGCTCTCCCAGAGCAGAAAGGAATGCCGAGCGCCAGCACTTTGTGAAACACTGTGATTTTGTTGAAATTGTTATTATTTTCTAAGCAGAGTTAAGAATTGTCTTTCAGTTGCTGCAAATAGACTCGTTCTCTACTCTACTCTTTTCCTCCATCTTACCCTCATTTTCTCCTTCCTGCGATGGGAACCAGCTGGAGGAGTTGAGCAAGGGAGCACTGGGAATGTGGAGAGCTGCAGGAATGGGGCCCAGGTGTTCCCGCCACTCTATAGGTCCACCTAAAATGTGCATTCATCTTCTCTTTAATGTTTAATTCATCTTCTCTGCTCACAGCAGTATGTCAGTACAGTTGCCCACAAGTTGCAGAGAGGGAATAAAATGTCTTTCACCAGCTAACTTTAATTATGTTTACATTCACTCATCCAATCACAAACATACAAGCACACACACACACACACACACACACACACACACACACACACACACACACACACACACACACACACACACACACACTATTAATGCACATAAGCGAGGACTTGATCTGTGATTCCCTAGCTCTAGCTAAAGCACTTAATGATCCCAACAGCTGTTGTTCATGTAAAATCTACTAGAAATAAAGGCACTGCAATCCCACCATCTCATTCCCTCTCTCTGTTCCGGTGCTTTGCTCTCCTACTTCTATTCCCAGCAACAAAATAGTTGAACATATACGATCTTCATACATATGGTCATAAACATGTGAATTTATACACGCACAAATGAACTCGCACGAGCTTTCCTAACTGGCCACACACACAGGGACAATCTGTTATTTATTTAAACAATTTTCTTTTGGATAGAACACTATTGAAGGGCTAATGTAAAGCTGGTGTTCATTTTCATTGCAGCTCATCCGGATACATGCTAGTTTGATGCAGGGTTACATTCCAAAGGACGTGTCCCATACAGCTCCTCTTTCTGTTGCATGTTCGGCCCACAGGGAACATGTGAGCTGAGATCAAGATGCTTGCATTCTGAAATCCAATAGGATGCACATGTTTCCATCAGAATAACATCCTGTACGTTTGTGACTTTGTGTGAGGCTCATTAATTACACTGTATGTTCTGCTGTTTTTGCATATATTGCAATGTCGTTATGTTAATGTTGCATTTCTCCTTGTTCGTCAAAGTCAATGTTCTTGCATAACTCACATCACAAAAGTAAATAAGCATTGAAAGTGCTTTGAAAAGCAGTACCTGCAGTGCAAAATGTTTAAAGAAGTTTTGCATTCAAAAATTATACAAAGAAAGAAAAGAAAAATTGCCTCAAAAATGATAGATTCCAGAGAAGGGTCATATACTTATCTATGTTACATTTTTATATTAAGAATGTGTATGTTATGTAATTTAACTGCTACATACTAGTTTTAACTCTCCACTCAAGGGCCCCTTACTTGTTTATTCTGTCATTAATTACATCTGTGCTTTGATTATTATTACAAGTGTAAATGTCTGCAGTCAGAATAATCAGGAGAGTAAAAACCTCATATAGCACATGTCAAATATGAACCTTTTGCCTCTGCCAAGGAAAGACTATAAATACTCTCTGTCTTTCTCCCTCATTCATAGAGCAGTCTTTTCAACACCACGCTCCAAGACGACCTACATACACCACAGCAGCTGGTTTACATGTAAACGCACACCAACTCACCTGCACTGACCTGAATGTTCTTTATTTCATGCAGACAATATTTTTATGCAAGACAAACACGTTTAAGTCCCACAAAAGAGGCACTCTCAGGTCAGATACAATATATACAAGCCTTTCTCACTCTTCCCCTGATGGTGTCAAGTGTCTCTCCTGCGTACACACACTCTCTCTACTGAGAGACTGAAATGTCATACAGCAGGATGATTGGACGGCGAGAGGCCCGCTGGGAGGAAAGAGATGTGGTGAAAGGATAGGCTGGTGAAACTAGTCTGCAGTCACTATGCAGGCACAAGAGGCGGTAGCTCTCTACGGGGTCCTCAGTGTTGGGGAATCTGGGTCAACTCCAGAACCATCTCTATTTACAACAGTTTAACATTGCACCCAGTTACCTCCTCATCTGATCCGCAGCTCTCCCTTTCCTCAAACTTTCTATCTCTTCCTTTTGTTTCCACCTTTCATTCTGTCGGTCCATTTCATTAACACCTTAAACTCCCTGGAAATGACTGGTTCACCCTCTTCCAAATGTTACTACCTTTAAGTTGAGCTGACGAGTTATTTCTAACATCACATGGCTACAGTGAAAGCTTTTTCCTTCCCAAATAAATTATTTGTGCATTTCTTTCACCTCTGACATTGACCAGGCTACTGCCAATAAACAACTGGACTGGTCCCACTTTCTGAAGCCAGATCCCTGAGTGTTTTCTCAATGTGTGTATTCCTCAGAGAGAAGGAAAGAGAGACCAGAAAGACAAGGAGACACAGGGGGGGGGACGGGGTGGGTGGGGGTGGTGGTTGTGTACTGTTGAGATGCAGAAATGGTCAGGCAGGAAATGACCTCCCAGAAAGAAGGGGCTTCCCCAGGGGTTGTGTTTCTCTCCGTTTCTTTCTTTCTCTCATGTACAGACACTCACACACACAGAGAGCTATAATGTCAGACTATGATGTCTACCAACAGATATGCATGAGAATGAGGCCAACCAGGGAGTGCTTTTACTCCGAGCTGGAAACACAAAGAGCTACAACACTCTGGAAACCATTGCAGTACATATCAAGGATGGTTGAAAAAGCATAGGCTACAGTATGTGCGCGTTTGTGTGTTTGATTAAGTTATGCCTGGGGCCTCTTCTTTCCATGGCTGACAAATCTCTATTCATAGACATTAACATCAATTGTTTAGACTGTGTGTGGTCTAGTTAGAAAGTGGGCAGAAATATTTTGAACAGTTAGTTAAACTTTGAATGGATTAGCAGTTAAAATAGTTAATGTACAAAAACAATATAAAGAGTCGGAACATCCAGTCTCTGCTACAATTAGCTAGTTTGAATATTAACCTCACCGAATCAAATACTGACAATTTAACTGTATGGATAAAAAAATTTTTAACAATATCCACTTTTATAATTAGAAACAGTGGGAAATAAAAGGGATTGGTGCTGATGACAGCTGTGGAGTTACGTCACACAGAAAAGGTTGTTTTTAACATAGACACAGCCGCTGATTTAGACTGTGTATAGGCTCTGTGAATGGATAAGTGCTTTACCTCATGTGCCATAAATGTGCAGATGTCTTGGCAGTGACATTGCATGCTTTTCAGACAGGACTGGAACATAAACCTTCACGTACACTGCAGAGAACCATTTTTCAGTCTGCACAAAATCTTCACGCGCTCCACTCACCCTGTATTTATTTCTCCACTTTTAAGTTGGAGATCTTTAACTCTGACTTGGCACCTCTCTTCATCACAACCTGAATTCCTCATCTGCAAATGGGAACCATCTGTGCTCCCTGTGACCCTGGCAACACGAGGCGCCTTATTGAGAGAATGGTAAATTACAGTCAAGCTGCATGATGAGGGTGTTCCTATACTGTACATACTAGAGCATGCAGCTTGAGATGTTGATGTGCTGATTGCAGCTTTACTTAATCACTTCGTGTAGGCTGTGCAATGTCTGAGCATGAATCTCTTCTGGGTATAGCACAAAAAAAAAAGAACTGTTCACCACAGCTGTTTTAGGAATCACTTTTCATATCTTATCAAAACAGTCAGTATATTGTTAAACGTGTTTCCTTGGTGACTGCGATGTGCTCTCTGTGCACCCGGAATCTGGAGTTCTCGTGGGATTCCCTGGGAAGGAAATCTTCCTGTCTGCTTTGTCCATACCAGGGATCCGATCCAGATCTCAGACCCCCGTTGGCTGCGCAGAAAAACTCGGTCAAAGTGTTTCTCAGTCTCGGTCTCCCGCCCTCTCTTATTGTAGCCTCGTGGGAGTCAGTGTGTTTGATGACCAGTGTGCACGCGGACCACTCTGGATCATGTGCACAACGACTTGTGCACATCTGGTTTTGGCAGGGTCGCAGAGCTGCGGAGGTGGGGACTACTTCAGTGTGTGTGTGTGTGTGTGTGTGTGTGTGTGTACACGCACGTGATTATAACAGTGTGTCAGAAAGAGCACGCTCTGAGCCTGAACTCTGTATTCTTTGTGGGACTGTAATTCGCAGCAGATGACCACTTGGGGGGATGGAGGCTTTACTGGGGAGGTTTTCTCAGACAGCATCAGAGCGCACTGCACAAATTAATATGTTCCATAGGCTAGATTATGCTGCTCAGTGATGGAGCTGCGTGTTAAATCCGTATACCACTTTTCTTTTCCACTTTTCAGATCAACAAGTGGATTATGGCAGAGTTGGTGTCCAGCGTAAGAGTGGAAAGAGGCGTTTGCACCTGAACAACGCACAGCGAATGCAGCATCAGTCTCTGGCTGTGCCAGCCGCGTCGTGGGAATGGAAACCGGCAATTTCCACACGAGGATTTGCTTTTTCCTGTTGTTGCTCGATGGGTTCATCTCTGCTTCGACGGCGACAAGCTTTTGTCCCGACCGCTGTGACTGTCAGCACCCGCAGCACCTCATGTGCACCAACCGTGGGTTGCGCACTGTTCCCAAACCCGCTGCGCGGGTGCCCGAGGAGGTGTTGATCTTCAGCCTCGGGGGTAACTTTATCAGTAACATCTCTGCCTTGGATTTCACACGGTACAGTGATCTTGTAAGGTTAAATTTACAGTACAACCAAATACAAACTATTCACCCCAAAGCATTCGACAAACTTTCCAAGCTAGAAGAGCTGTTTTTAGGACATAATCTTTTATCAAATATACCTGCTGGGACTTTACAGTCCCTGAATAAATTAACTATTCTGTATGGAAACAACAATGACATTCAGAAGATTACACCGGAGCTCTTTGCCAACTTGGATAATCTTGTTAAATTGCGCCTGGATGGCAACTCTATAGACGTTCTGCAGGACTCTGTATTTAAAAGTTTGACCAGTTTACATTATCTCCATCTGGAATCTAACCAACTGCAGCATATTCACAGAAACGCCTTCTCTAAACTCACCAACCTACGCTTTCTAAATCTGGCCAACAACAAGCAGTCAGCGGTGCGCAATGTCCTCACTTTTTCCCAACTCAGAGCTTTGACAACTCTGCTGCTGTCTGAAAATGAAATTCAATACATTGGGAACCACGTATTCCAAAACCTGAAAAAGCTGTCCAAACTGTCCCTGAGCAACAACAGAATCTCTCGTCTGGACAGCGGTGCTCTGAAGGGGTTGTCGAGCCTCAGAGAGCTTCTGATTGACGGCAACGAGCTGGAGGAAATCCCCACTGGTCTCCTCGACCCCCTGGAGCGCATCGAGGAACTCGACTTCAGTAGCAACCGGATTTCCAACGTGGACTCTTCAGCTTTTTCGCAACTCAAACATCTAAAAGTGCTGAAGCTGAAGAACAACTTTCTCACCAGTCTGTCTGGTGCCATTTTCTCTCTTAACAAAGGGCTTTACGACCTGGATCTCCATGGTAACAACTGGACGTGCGACTGTCGCCTGGAGGAGCTGAAGAGATGGATAACTACTGCACACTCTCAGGGTAAATTGTTGGCTGTTTTTGTTCAGTGTCATCATCCAGTAACTCTAAGGGGGAAATATCTGGACTATGTGAACAGCTCCCAGTTGCAGCCTTTCGGGAATTGGTCTCACTTGTGTAGGAGCCCAACAGGGCCCGAGGAGAGCCGGGGAGGGGGTGTACTGGTAAAGGTTGACGGAAGAGAGATAGTAAGTGCAATAAAGCAAGATGAGAGAGGAAGAGAAGGCCAGGTGGAAAACAGAAGAAGAGAAGGTGTAGATCTAAATCAGAATGGTAACGGGGTGATAGTGAGGAAAGATGGAGAAAAGAGGAAAAGAGAGGGACAGGAAGGGTTGGGAATCCAAGGAGACCAAGGGGGTCCAGAGGTGGCACAAGCCTCTTTGTCACTGGAAAAAAAGAAACCAAAGAAGGAAAAACTCAATCCAAGAACGCAGCCTGCTGCAGAGTCATCTGGGAAACGTGCCAAAGGGAGACGAAGGTCACATGTTTCTCCCAAAACTGATCCACCAGCCATTTCAACACCAAGTCACATAAACTCCACTCATGTAAGCGCTGAGCTCACCACGACTTCTAATGTGCAGACAGGAGAGAAGTTTGATCTCCTGAGGTCAGATCAGAAGGATACTCTGCCTGTAATCACAGATCCTTGCACCTTCAATCGCAATTTTATCACTAATGTGTCAGCGGATCAAGTGACATCTAGTACTGTTACAGTATCCTGGACAACAAGGGATCATCACCGTTACACACCAGGTCCTGGGCCTAGTCTAGACGAAGTCCACTACCGTATTCTGTTTGACCGCTTTGGAACTGCAGATCGTTTTCCTCGCTACGTTTATGCTCGTGGCACAGCTCGATCTGTGACCCTTCGAGAGCTCAGCTCAGACGTGACCTACATGGTCTGTGTGGAAGGAGTAGTCGGAGGATCTGTGTGCCAAGTGGCCCCTCGTGACCACTGTGCAGGACTGGTCACACTACCTGAAGGTTTCAGCCACGGAGGTAAACTGACCTCTGACCTGCAGCTGGTGACTGTGGTGATGCTGGCCGGCAATGCCATGCTGCTGCTGGTCATTGGTGGGGTCTGGCTGGGGAGGAGCTTGAGGAGGAGGTTGCAGAAGAGGAAGTCGGCAGTGCACGTGCGCCACATGTACTCCACCAGGAGACCATTTCGTCCCACTATGGCGACCGCTTCAGTGTCCACTGACTTCACCAGCTACCAGAGTCGTCCAGCACGACTTACACCACTAGAGGAGGGGGACCTCATTGAGTTTCCTTGTGACCGTTTTCTAGACAACAGCAGCGCACGCAGAGACAGTGACATGCAGAGATTCTCAGACTAGAACCTTAAAAAGACAATACAAAGTCATTCCTCTTGATTCACTTTCAAAACTTTTATGTTTTTGTGGCTGTTAACAAACAAAGTCAAGAGCTATTGTTTGTGTGTATATATTTTTCATTTAACCGCAAGAAAACTGTTAAAGTGACAACAGAACAGCTGAGCTCACCAGAGGAAGTTGAATCCCTCTTCCTGCTCTGTGCCTTTTCCTCTTTCACTTCCGTGCACCTGCGTGCGTTTCTAAATATATGACTTATTGTGAGTGCAATTGTGAGTGAATGAAATATAGACCACTGATTTCAACTATGGTGCTAATACTGAGTTCCTAGACATTATATTGTCTTTTAATTGTACAGTATGTAATGATGGCTGCTGGTTGGCAGGAAAAACTCTTGTTTTGTATCACATCTATCATGTTTTATACTTTCATGTGAAATATTGTATCATTTTGCATTACACAAAGAAGTAAATCCCCAATAATGTGATTGCTTTGTCATTTGAGTGTCTAAGTAGAATTTAGCAGTCTAATAGATGTAACTTTATCTGTTGATTTATAAATATTTTTTCATGATTTCTTCTGTTTATGTGAAGCACAACTAAATTATATTTCTGCAAACGGGGAATATATAAAGAACACTCAATATATACATTTACACATGCATAAAACAAAGTGTTCACACATAAGGATGTCTCAGCTAAACAGGCCAGATATTCTTATTGTTCTTTGCAGGAAGGCTCCAGGTGCTTATAGATGCAAATTTGACAACCCCAGGTGTTATGTTATAGATTATGTTTATGGTTTATGGTCTCTAGTTATTGAGCTTTCACACATGCCTCGTGTTTATGTGCGTGTGGCACGGTAAATGAGATTTACAGTACATAGTGAGTCCATGTGTATCTATGTTTTTGTATGTGAGTCAAGATAAAGACGTCTGGCAATAGTTAAGCAGTCCCTTTGTTTGAGTAGACAGGGTGGAGTGCCTCCCACACTTAGTTCAAAACACATACACATACATGCAACAAAGTATTTTCATACCATCAGAGAGTCAAGACCTCAAATTTTACATCTTTAACATCAACTATAACATCCTCAGTCGGTTCTTTACAACTTGTTCAAAAATGAACTGTGGGACACTGATGTTAAGTATAATCCGATAAATTAAACTTTCGTAAATAAACTGGCAAAATAACAATTTAGATGCTCCTATGTGCATTAAATTAGGAGAATTAAAAGTATTGGCCGAATACAAAACAGCCTCTGATGTAGTTATGACGGGTTGTAATGTTCAAACATCACTAACAAAACCAGTCACTAGATGGCAGACTAGACTGCTTCTGTACATACAGAAACTGACTCATACATTCTCCACCACTCTCAACAGCTGCCTTATCATAAAAAAGTTAAAAAGACATATAAAAATAACACAAAATACCAGAATAAGTGTTTTTATTTTAGCATTACATTTACAGCAATTGCAAATATCTTTACAGTACAAAAAGTGTAATTCAAATGTAAATAATTAAATTAAACTGCCAGGGACTTAGATATGAAGTGCGGCTTAAAGTTATTTTGTGTCTCAGCGCAGTTGTGTTTAAAAAAAAAAGTGCCTGAAAGGAAACACTGTACAATCATGTTTTAAATGGCTTTCTAGACAGTCGTGGTTCAGAGTATTCCTTTTTTTGTACAAAAATACATACTTTTGCCTCTGCATCAAAGAGAGGGCATGTGGTGCACACTTGCAGCTGCTCAATCAAAATGATATACTAATATATAGGCTTTGTTTTGTTTTAATAGTGCAAGATATAAGAACAAGAGAGACTGAAACAGTTGTAAGTGTTATGATCGTGTGCGTGCATAGTCAGCAGGTAGCGGGCAATGGTCAGTTTGCTGTGAACAGAATGAAATATTTTCTGAATAAGCACAAGATCCAGTTGCCATGTAACCATCACAGTTTTTTGCAAGGCTCTCAACCTTGCATCTGTCGTGAGCATGTGCTTTTGGTCTCCTCTCCAACCGTGAAACATGATAATAATGTTGAAAAATACCTGTGTTCACATGAATTTCGTAAATTCACCTATCCAGTTTAGTATTTAATCTACAATGTAAAGAGACGTGGATGTGTACTGACAAATGACAGGAAGATTATTCAGTCCGGTAAGTTTCAGTTATCCAGTCCCACCCTGTCCTCTCTATGGTGAGAGCTAGCGTCCAGGCTGCGGGTCGTGCCCTGTGTCACCTCCGGCTGTCGAGGAGGTGGAGATGCTGTTGTGTTGGATGGCCTGCAGATGAGACCCTGGACCTACAGGGGTGGGACTTCCTCCCGGAGTCACCCCTGCAGCTGGACACAGAGACAGCTGTCAATCAAAGTCACTGATCCTGTGTCCATTCTGTGAATGGTTTTGTGAGCATTTGCCTTTGTTTTTTAATGAACATCAAATGAATAAAAGTCTGTTACAGTTAAAGGAAAATATCTTTTATTTTAACAAATGAATACTGTACATACAGGTAAAAAGACAACAATAGAAATATACAAATGTTACAAATACCAATATTGCATTTATATTTGTTCTCTGAAGCTCAATGCTCAAAACATAATAGCTGCTTTCCATTTTAGGCAACAAGGTGCAGTCATTTTTCAGTATCTTTCATTTCAGGTCAGTAACAGGTTCAGTTAGTGTTGAACATTATCTTTAGCCTGACTAGAGTGCAAGATGGGCATGGTCTGCATTTTGTCCTATGCTAACTTTGTGCTACAAGAAAGGCAGAACGGCCAACACGAGAATAACATTGCACTTCAGAGTGTTACAAATACCATCAAGCGCTGATTTATGGAGTATGAAAGTGAAAATCAAAGACATATTCCTTTCAATGGAGAGTTAAGATTGCCATGTTTTCCTCTGAATGGCTCTCCACAGAAACAAAAGTGCATATACTAATATCTGGAGACTGTCTGAAACTAAGTGCTGTTTAGTTGGGCTCTGTAACATACAGATTAAGGCCTTTGTGCATATTGGGATTGATTCTCCTAACAAAACAGCAGGTAACCATGGGGTATGCTCTTACTATATGTGCACATATAAGATATGTTGTATCTGAAATATACCCTCAGTGGCGGATGAAGATGATAGGTATCTGGCATCAGGAAAAGCTGGTGATATTTCTAGCGAGGGGTACAGGGTATGGGATTTTACTCACTGGGGTACCCCTGTGCCTCTCTCTGCCGAGCGGTGACTGGACAGTCCTTGTGGGTGAGCAAAATCTGCTTCAGTTGACCCACCTCTGACTTCAGTGACGTCACCTCATTCTGGAAACACACAGAGAAATACTAAGAATCCTTGATGTCTTGTGTTTGTGTGCTTGCGTGTCTGTGTATACAACATGTCCCACCTGTAGCTGGAGGTTTGTGTGTGTCAGCTCCTCAGCTTTCTTTTCCAGCGAAGACACCCACAGTTTCCTCTTTTGTCGGCAGCGGGTGGCTGCAGCCCGGTTACGTTCTAGAAACTTCTGCCTGCGCTCATCGGGGTCCTGATCCGTTGTCCTCCTGCGACGGTTTCCACCACCTCCTCCTGTCCCTCCTCCGCCACCGCTGCAGCTACTACTCGCCTGCACTGCATGCTGGGAATGTGAAGGCTGGGAGGGCTGCATCTGCTGCGCAACTGGTGATATCTGCAAACAACCAAACAGGTAACCTCAGTGTGCCTGAAAGTAGAAAGATTATGTGAAAAGTAACTTGTGACAACCTTAAGCTGAACAGTAATTATGAAGCATCACACCTGTGCTGGGACAGGTAGGGGGGGTGCAGGAGGTGAGCCCTGGTGCAGCTGTGAGGGTGGTGATTGGTGAGCCTGAGAGTGCGGTATGTTCACTGGCTGGTGAAGCTGGTGGCTGTGGGAGCTTCCCAGGAGCTGTGGAGGAGGGGCATGGCATCGTTGTTGGTAGGTGAGGGGTGGAGCTGGAAGTTGTGGATGATGGGGATGTTGATGATGAGGGTGGGGATGTTGCAGTGGAGGTGCCTGATGACGTTGTGACATCATCTCCATCATGTGACCCATGGATGTAACAGGGTTGTTGATGGGGATCATTCCTGGGTGATGTTGTGGGAAATGATGGCCCAGCGTTTCTTTGGATCTCTGAGTGGAGATAAAAATCAAGGGGAGTTTTTTATACTGCACTTTTATACTTATAAATATATTTACTTTATATAGGGATGCATGCACCTGTTGTGTAGTGTCCAGCTCGTATAGGTTACAGTATGTTGCCAAGATGACAAAAATATTACAGAAGTTAACCCTGAGCCATAAAGACAACTACTGAACTCTGTGTAACAGACAAACTCTCTTTTGGCATTTTTGCTTTTATCTGACAGCATTAGTAAGGAGGCGGCAAGAAATATGGGAGAAGAAAATGGGGGTTTGACATGCAGTAAAGGTCCGAAGCCAGACTCAAAACAGGGATGCTGTGGTTACGTGGCATGCACCAAAACGCTCATAGATTTTCAACATTTTTGAAAGATTTTTACAATAGTTCCTTGTAGCATTATTTAGATTTCAGGCCAGTTCTACAGTCACAGACAGACAAAGTTGTGCATGTCACAGCTTCAAGAGAGATAAACACAGGGGTAACTGGAGTTTCAGTAATTGCGATTCTCATTATACTTTGTATGTTTTCATATCATCTCACCTATGCCAAACATTCTCCTTTGAGTTTATTATTGCCTCTTGGAATGTTAAAGTCAACCAAATTCCACTCTGTGATATGCGATAACACACAGTTTTGGATATATTCTACACAGTTGAGTATAGAAAGATAAATGATCACACTTGAGTGTCTGCACTTTACTTACTTAATGTTGTTTCCTTAAAGTGTGCTGTTACTATTGTTATTTCTGTGCTTTACATGTTGTAAAGGTGATCTGGGCCCAAGTGAACAAAACTTTTACTTGAATTAATTCCCAAATTGCTCTGCGTATGAAGTTTTTTCACACTGCTCCTGCTGTTAAAACTGGCCATGAATAGATCTTTTCCCAAAGCCCTTACAATGGAAATGATGTGGGACAAAATCTAAAAGTCCTTGTTGCATGTAAAACTGTAATAAAACATGCATCTAAACCTAATATGAAGCTTCAGCAGTCTCAGTTGATCTGATTAAGTGGATATCTTTCAATTTTTTTTAAACAAACCTCCTCTTTGTGTTCGTCTAGTGATTCAGCGCTTCCCCGCTGAGAAGGAATTTTGTTCTAAAAACTTTGCAAGATATCCACTTAACGTGACTCATTTGAAGCACCAAAGTCTTACTCTGTCTTCTGATGACCACACAAACGCATTTTTCACACAAATGGGGAACTGGGGATTGTGTCGCAGTTCCACAGTGCCACTATTAACAAGAGGAATTGTTACAACAAGCAAAACCTGTTTCAGTGTTTATATGGCACCTTACTGTTGGTATAAGACAGGCAAGAAACCTATCCTGGATTTAGGAGAGCTTTAGTAACACTCTTTAGAAGTGTTACTCTTTAGAAGATGTTGTGAATAAACATTTTCCATGTCTGTCACAGTGGGAGTAGTGTCTCCCAGCCTCCTAACCTACTGGCCACCTCATGTCAAATAAGGTCAAATCGTCAGTCACAAGCTCTAGTGTCCTACTTCTCTTTAGCAAACTGTTTTGAGATCACTAAACTACACACTAAATAAAACTTCTCAGTCAAATTCACCCACTTAGTCCATCGTCGCCATTTCACCTAATCATCCGCAACCACAACCACAAGTGTAGATAAGTTGGATAATGTGTTCCAATAAATGCTGCCGTCTGCAGCTTGATACCTTCACACTTTATCATTCCCGCGTATCATCTGACTAAACAGACTGTAAGAGCTAAATTAAACCTCATCTCACCTTTCTCCTACGCTCAGCAGAGGAGAGGAGAGAGGGAGAGGTCGTGTTTGAAGCATGACATCACCGCCCGTCCATGGCAATATTGCTATCAGCTCCCTGTTACACAATGTTTCTTTAAGAGAAGAAGCTGAGTTTTTCCTCTCTCTCAACCATTCAGTGCCGAAAAAAAAGGGAGCACATTTAGCGGCTGCCAAGGATGAGGTCACTGAGTCTTCTGTACCAGCTTTAGCAGCCAGCTAGGCTGCCAGTCAAACACACAAGCACAGCCACACACACTGAACAAGACGTGACATGGGTATTTCAGCTCTGTTTACTACATAGAAACACCCTGACACTGAGGGCCTGTGATTACATCATGGATCGCCTCGGCCTGGATGACACACCACGTTGATATTTCTGTCTGGAGGGATCAGTGAATGAAGACACAAAACTATACATGAAACACTGATCCACTTGTCAAACGTATACTTTTCCACTTGAGGTGAGAGTAGAGTTACTGTAAAGCAGAGGCTTGTTAAGACATCGACTGTGGTTTTACAGAAGCAGAGTTCTGTTTCACATTTTGGAAACGCAAAACATAACACCTGATTAAACAAAATTACTATAGAATGGAACCAAATTGGCCCCGAGACGTGTGTGGGTGAGGAAGAGTGAGCGAGCGAGCGAGAGAGAATAAGAGAAAACGAGAGGTTCAGATTTGAACCTGTGGTTTGAGTGGCTGCTTTTCATTTACCACTCTATCTACAAGCTCTGCTCATGAAGTCATAACCCGTGTGTGTGTGTGAGTGTGTGTGTGTGTGTGTGTGTGTGTGAGAGAGAGAGAAAGAGAAACTGAGCGTGTGTAGATGGCAGGGCAATTTCACGCACATAGAAAGAGGATATGTACAATTTACAGGGTGAGATATTGAGAGTATTTAGACACAAGGAAAATAAAACAACCAGGAAAGTCATGTGGATTGTGACATCCTGTGGTACGAACCTGTGTGTGTGTGTGTGTGTCCATGTGTGTGTTAAGGTTTGGAGTTACACTCTATTTTTCTGTTTATTGTGATTGGAAAGAAATAAGCCAAAAGAAGAATAGGAGAAACTATTATAATGGTTTGCATTGACTGAAGAGTCAGATATATTAAAAGTTATTCCATGTCTTCAATCTCCTATATGATGATATGTGCTTCTTTACAGTAATAATGTCACATATGATTCTAGCGTGGAAAGAATTTGCATCACTCTCCTCAATGTCATTAAGGAAATAATTGTCGAAATGCTGTTCCAGTTGTTTTGCCCACTTCCAGACATAAAACACTTTTGGCGATCACTGAAACCACAGTTTTAAATACAGCGTATCATCTAACCTTCTTTTAATGGTTTTTCCTTTTTTACTAAAATATCTAATATAATATTTACCATAACGGGCGCATGGCTTTAATTTTAGAGTTAGGATGAGAACACTGAAATCACAGTGTGTCAGAAAGTAGTCAGAGGAGAAGACTGATACCACTCAAAACAAGAAGGTCCAGCATAAAGACCAAAAAGAGGGCAAACAACTAGCCTGGTGATGTCCAAATGTAGCAGACTCTAACATGTTATCTCTTATTTCTTATTATTAAGTCGATGCAAATACTGTTTCCAAGAGGTTATGTGCCAGATTATTTCTTGGCTCTGAGCAGTTGCCAGGCCACAAGCCGAGACACCAGGAAGTTACTTCTCCCAGCCAACAAATAGTCTGGCACATAACTCCTTGTAAAACAGTAAATTTAGATTTTTGTAGATTTTAACTAAATTTACCATATACAGTAAATTACTGCACTTTAGAGGTGCTGATATGAGGGTTAGTTATTCTAAGTACCCAGTCTTTAAGCTAAGCTAAGATAATAAGATGACTTCTGACTTAAAAATGTATGTTGTCATAACTGGTAATAACATATATGACACAGCTGACAAAGCATAATTCTATCACTAGAGGGGATAGAAATAATGCACAGACACAGGAAGACAATATCTATGCTGATCAGTACCTGAGACGAGGAACAGGAAGGGTTGTGCACAGGACCTGGTATACCCATTACACAAGACATCTGCTTCTCTATCTGTAGGAAGAAAAAAAAAAACAGTTGACACAAAAATAACCTTTCAACTGTGACAAGAAAAAGCATCAGCACATACAGTACATAACCTCAAGTATAAAGAGTCACATCCATCTGGAGTTTGACACTTCTGATTAATTCATCCACAAGAGGGAAGTGAATTTTTCTGTCAGCCATGAATTATTCTAGGGTTGGGATCTTGACCACTGTGTGGCCACTATACCTGCATCTATAAATCATAATGCATGTGTGTCTGAATGTGAATGTGTGAATAAACATTCTCCCATACTTACAGGCATGTGCTGTGCAGATGCCCCTTGCATGGCGGGGTCTGGCAGGGTGCCAGGTAAGGAGGCTGGCAGCGGTTGTCTGTGTCTGTTCCGCATGTGGAGGAGGGAGGACAGCGGTCCAGGAACTGGCCTGTGGTCAGTCACAGAGAGAGAGGAATGGGTCACGCCAGACAGCTATTCACAGCTAAGGTTTCGCTAATCTAGGTTCACAGAGAGGTGCAACTTGAAACATTTATACCTGCGTCTGATTGGCAGTTGTGGGTGAGACTTAGATAGTTGGAGCTAAAACTAAAGCAGTGAATGGATGACATAAATTAAAAAGGTTCAATTCTACGAAACGTGGCTGACCTGATGTCTCACATATCTGATGCTTTTACTGTAAATGGTATACAAATATTTTTGGTTTTAAATGTTGAGCGAATAACATGGCATTTTGAAAAAATTATATCTCTGTCAAAGTTTTCAGTGCTGCAAGCATAACGGTGTTTATTTTATGCCATCTAATCTGGCAATGTTTTTACCTCTTTTTATTTGATTAAGCCAGTGAAATTGATTAAGTAATTTCTGATAATTGAATCCAGATAATTATTCGGATGACTCCCCTTTGTATATTTGTACATTGATGATTGGGCTATTTGGTCAAATAATGAATGGAAAAATAAATCTCAGGTAAATATTTTCAAAATGCATAAGCAATAAAATATCCTGTGTTGTAATCTGAGTGAAGCAACATGTCTGGACAATCTGCACAAAAGCATTTACTGAACTGTATGTGAGTAAAAAGGTAAAGTAAAAAGTAAAACAGGAGTCTGATGTGAAGCACTGACAATGAAAGTTATGATGAGATAAAACAAGTAAAACAAAACAGAGATATGGGGAAAAAAGAGTAACAGCTTGAAAGGGAGTAGAGAAGCTCAGGGATCACAGCGGGGGATGCAGAGACCCAGGGTGCCATGTGCTGACCTAACTGCTCTGGCTCTCAGCCAATCGGACAGCGTGGGCCTCTGTGACCGCACTGAGGTCATCAGAAATGATGTCATCACTGAATCTGGAGTATGCGGCCCATTTAACATACACCAAAGTACAGAAAACCAAAACAGCATTTCCTAACGTAACCACAACAGTTCTGACGGGCCAAAAGCCAGACACTTAGAGACCAGGTTGCTATGGTAACCTGTGTTAAACACAAGGGGAAACAGTCAGACACCCGATCCATGGTTCATGTAGTAATACTTAGCTGGTTTCACTGACTAACATGCTGTCTGGATTGAGCTGGCACTGATTTACTCCACCATAATGGACCGTTAGCTTTCTCCTCACTGTCCTGTCATGTCGTGTCTGGTCGTGGACAGATGTTTGGAGCTTATGTCACTGACTTACTTCTAGTACCTTGACTCATCTAATCAACTGCAGAGATATGGCAGTTGCTTTGATTTAACTGTAGTACGTATTGCGAGCAGTTACAGGTCTGTTGATAAAAAGTATGAAGATTTTATTATATGAATGAGATCCAGGGTATGAAGAAGTACAGAATTCTTTCTTTCTCTTCTTTCTCGAGTGGGGTTTGAAGTGTTGACTGGTTTTAAAACGATAATGACACATTGTCATTGGTAGTCTTATGCAATGAGAGCTGCTTGTTTTGTCAGCTATAATCCTACAATTTTAAACTTAGAATACAAAGTGTGTAATAAAAAAAATGTAAATTTTACAGGTCTAAAAAAAGTTTTTTATCATTAGTCAAAATCCCATAAATAAACCTGCACGATATTGTATGTCCATATAATCTAATATTCTTAAGTGTGTCTACTGAGCTTCTCAAATCCAAAGAACTGAGCTGTCAGAAAGAGAGGGAGCAGCTGCTGGGAGCTGGTCAGATAAAAGACAGGAACTCCTCTAATCTGTCAGTTGAACTGGGTGATAACCAGGAGCCAGGGAAGCTACCCAGGCACTGAGAGACTCCAGTCTGGTTTCTGAGTCATAACACACATAAGTGAGGTGGTAGTTGGGTGGTAGGTGGGTGTCTTCAGTGGGTTTGAGTGGGTGTCAGGCAGCCATTCTATTTTGCTAATTTTGCTATGTTTTTGTCCTTCAGTTCATTAGTGCAGTGATACATTAGGCTGGGGAAGGTGCCAGTCTGTCCCAAAATGAGTTCCAATACATTGGACAGGATTGGTGAGACAGAGTAAAGGAGAGGAAGAGAGAGTGAGAAAAGAAGGATATGTACATGTGATGCGCAGAATACGTACTGCTGTCTTAAGGTGTGTATGTGTGAACCCATAAACATACTCACCCTGAGTGTGTAAGAGTGGAAGAAGCCTGGGTGATGACTGATCCGCACTGGGACGTGGACAGAGAGTGCCGGGCAGCCAGGCTGCAGCTCGGTCCCATCATGGGGCCTTGAGACTGGGGATGCTGCAGGGGTTGGGTCTGGGGATGGTGCAGCGGTGTCTGCCGCTGTGAGTGCTGAGGCTGGGGTGGGTGCTGGAGCTGAAGCTGGGGTTTGAGCTGCTGCTCATTCATACAAGACGGTCCATTATGGGAAAGCGTCTGTGGGGGGGGAAGCGGGAGCAACAAACAGCTGGGACCATTTCAAACAACCAATCTACCCTCAGTCACTGTGTCTGACTTTGATGTATATGTATACATGCATTCAGTGATTTAGATGCGTGTGTGTGTGTCTGCACATGCTTGTGTGTTTGATGTCTAGATGTTTAATTTACATAGGAGAACGTAGCAGGAAAGACACACAGTCAATCAGCAATATCAGCAATAAGACGTAATCCTGTAAATGACACCTGTTTGCTTTTTTCCTCTTCTTGCTCTTGGAGAAACTCTTCCTCTATCTCCTTGAACAGACCAACTTCTTCACAGTTCTGCAAAAATCTTGTAGGTGTCGGAGTCTGATCTAGAAACATTACATACAAATACACACAAAAAAGAGACAGGTTTAAAAAATGAGCAGACATTCATGTGTCACTATCCGTTTGTCTGTTTTGTTTGAATTTATTTGCTTTTTAATTCAACTATGGTCCAGGTTGTGATCCTAAGAGGAGAAACAAGTCGCATCTCAGGCGTATTCTCCGTCTCTGATAACATCAGTCTGTCTCTCTGTGTCGTCTAAACATGCAGAGGTCAAAGTTCAGCTGAGCTCTTTGTTTTGACATGAGATTTCCTGCAGGAGGCGTGACAGGCTGCAGGACAGAGATACACAGAGACAGAGAGGCAGAGGGAGAGTCTGCAGATGTTAGATGTAAGCTGATGTTTATGTGCAGACAGCTGTTTCTGTTGTTACAGACAGTGTCACATGACAATGTTTTGACCACAATCTCTGTAATGAGTGAACTATGTTGGAGGCCTTTACGTTTACAACCTTAATGTTTCGACATACACATTGAAGCAAAGACCCAAGTATCTGGTCATTTAAAAGTGCATTCTTTTTTTAATGCCCCAGTGGAGAAAGAACTGCAGCACTGAGAACATGTCTGTCAAAAATGTGGATTTCTTTTCAAATCCTTATTTCCTTATTCCTTATATAAGTGTATTTACTCAAAGAGAAAAGTGAATCTCTTTGAGTTCATTGGATAAAAATTTTTGCTAACATCACTCTTGGCTCCTGAAAATCATGACTATGATTTTATATTTTCTGACAGAGAAAAGACAGAGAATATAATTGGCACATGTATCTGCAATGCAGCTCTATCCATCCCATACTCTAACATTGTTTCCTGGCACTTACTTTTGCTACCATCCAAGATACAGAATAAAATATTTAACAAATGTTTAAAATAGTCTGTGTTGACCCCTGTGCACCCTCTCCTCCATCAGTGTTTTGAATTCACTGACCGCGTTATCATTATGTTTCTTCTGATCTGACGGATTAGACTGCATATGTTGCAACATGAGCTGCTCTGTCTTACAGCACAGACTGTCTGAGTGTTAGGAAGCCTGTATTGAGCTTATCTGATTTCATACTGTATAACATAGCGTCATCATTTTTTCATCAAGCACTGATCCTGAAAAGATGTCACCACGCGCACGTGCAGTCAGGCAACCGTTGAACTGAGTCATTTATACAGTAGCAAGTGTTGACAAAAAGACGATTACTTGTGCTTATGTGGGAGTGAGGGGATAATCTGCTAATTAAAAGTAAAATACCCCCAGAGGATCAGAGAAACCACACACATAAATCTCTAACTTAACAGATGCAGTGGATGTTGGTGGACGGTTCTGCGCTAGCCTCACCTGTAAAAGCTGCGTCCATCTTGATGGAGGGGAACTTGAGAGTCATTTCGTGCTTGTGTCTGTGGATGATCAGATGCTCCTCCAACTGGAAGCTCTGCAGCACAGAGTGAGAAAGATATGAAGAGCTGCGTGCTATGATGTAACACACTGGAGGGGACGTTCAGTAAATTAGTTAAATCAACTGATGCCTCTTAACTATGACTTTATTGTCTTAATAGATTGATCATTTTAGAATATGACTTCAGATGATTAGTGAATGAAATATTTATAATATTAAATATTGTAATATGAATTATATTATAATTCTTCGTACATTTTTACAGTTTTTAATCACTAAATGTTAACGTTTCTGTTTCTCTACTATTCTTTTTTTCTGCATTTTGAAGCACGTACTATATGACAATGTGAGAAATTAAATATTTTATTTTTAATATTGACTTAAAATACTGTGATTATGAGCCTCGGAATACATTGTATTCCCCAGCAAACAGAGATCAAGGCTGTGGAGTTTACCTCATATAACTACATATTGTTGAAATTACAGCGCAGGTCTAACACACACATGCTGTAGCCCACTGACCTGAGAGCAGCCTGGGGCGCCGCACACATAAGGCCTCTCCTGTTTGTCATTCATGTCATACACAAGCCTGCAAAACAGAAGAAGCAAGAACAGAACGTGAACCCGCAGTATCATCATATGAGGAACTACAATATCTCTCTTATGTCACAGTGATCGAATGATGGTTTCATTCACAGGGCTGCAGTTTTCAGTTCTATGTTTCTATTTACACAGACTCAAAGACCCTCAGATAAAAAAACAAAACACAACAAGCTTGTACAATGCAGTTATCCACCTGTTACCACATCTCGTTGTGGAAGAATTGTGGAAGTGTTGTGTAATGAGTTAGATGCCACAGATGGTGAATGTTTCTCCTTGAGACACAACGTTATCTCAAAGACAATGATCCCTTCGGTGTCAGTGGGAGTGCAACAGCCTTGGGTTCTGACAGCACTGCTGCACACTGTAGGCCGTCATTATTATTAGGAGAAGTACTATAATACATAAAATCTGTTTGTGTTTTAACCTAACTATTAATTACACATTACTAATAACATGTGAGCACCAGAAGGGCATCAAAGTCTTACAGAACCGTGATCTTTACACGGTTTTGTGCAGCAAAGTGCTAAGTGCAGCGCAATCGTTTCAGCCTACAATTAGGCTTTCATCGGGACATCAGTTAATAATACGAGTGTGATGAAAGGATGCATACTCCCCATGCCTTACATAAAAATCAAGTCATCATAGGATATAAATATCAACACAAACACAGAATAGAGCACAATGACAAATACGCTTGAGGCGTGTTAACCCGGGCCTGACCCAGTTAGCTCCCCTGTGGAAATGTTAAGTCAGTGATAGGGGATAATTATTTGAAATGCTACTGCTGCTGGCTCTTTATTTTCCACATAGAGCAAAGGAGGAATCTCCCCATTCATCTCCCCGCCCTCAGGCATTCCTCTGAGCTGCATGTCACCAAGCAAGATTCACACACTTGCAGAGAAAATCCAGAGGTCAATAGGTCATGCATGTCCACTGATAAACATATTGATCACTTCTTCCTACTGCACTGAGCAGGAAGAAGGGATCAAGGAATGTTTTACTGGGTGCAAATAATGATAATTGTCCACTGGATACCTATTCACAGGTATACACACACACACACACACTCTGAAAAGCTGGGTTTGTGTGAGCAGAGAATGAAGAGAAAACAGTAAAGTGGGTCCTGATGTTATGGGAAAGAGTTAGAGCTAAAGAGAAGGAGCAAGGAGAGTTAGGACAAAAGTGCACACTTCCATCAGAAATGGAAAGTGTGCGTCTGTGTGTGTGTGTATGGAGGGGGTGACATTACAGCGATGGAGAGATGGAAAGGTCAAGTGGCAGACAGACAGAGAGAGAGAGAGAAAGACAGACACAATGAATGGAGGAGAGAAAGAATCAAAGTAGGAGGCGGCAAAGGGAGGGCTGTACTGGAGGCCTACCTACTCCTGACAGGTTTGAACCTGCCTCAGCCCCCATTTTCCAACCCTAGACAAGTAGAGGTGACTTCATAGGTGTGTGTGTGCGTGTGTGTGTGCGCATGTGAGAATGTACATTAGTGTACAGGATGGAATGGGTAAGCAAATGTCCACAACACCACAATAAAACATATATAGATAGATAATTTATTAAGACGGTTAGTGTTAGTGTTTCTGTTTTTAATATAACTGCAGTTTACAGTGTGTGTGCTTTCCTGCAGTGATAATAAAATAATCTAATATTTCACAGATAATCATCAGCATCCTGGACAGTTCCTCCGTCCATTCAGCAGCACTTGAACAAAATGAGCAACCTCAGCACATTTCCACCAAAACCTTCTGTCAGCGTGGTTACATCAACGCACCGTGACGTCATCCTTAATAAATAAACCCAGCAGCAGACCAGACCGGTATGTTGTCAATGTAAGACGGATTAATATATGTGGGGCGAAAAAAAACTAACTAAATTAAGAGATTTTTGCGGGGGGGGGGGGGGGGGGGGGGGGGGGGGGGGGGGGGGGGGGGGGGGGGGGGGGGGGGGGGGGGGGGGGGGG
>JAUYWH010000003.1:13035337-13116452 GCA_034779795.1 Ctenopoma multispine | reverse complement strand
CCCCCCCCCCCCCCCCCCCCCCGTCATTACTCTACACTTAAAATCATCATAGTAGGGATGATGACATAAGTTTTAAAGTCACCCTGTGATGATGAATCATCTACAATCGCCACTTGTCCAACTTTTTTAAAAAAAAACGATCCAACTTCAGTTACTCACTAATTTTTTAAAGTTGCCACAACTCCTGGATGACTGTCAACAACATCGATCCGCCGCCGCCGAAGCAGATTCAAGCTTAACTTAAAGCAGCGGTTCTGACGAGCGGTCCCTCCGGCGAGCGGGCGGTCATCGTCCGTGTGTGTGTGTGTGTGTGTGTCTCCTCGTCCTGCCGCTCCGTAAAACAACCTGTTCAACTCATAAACAAGCCCGGCACAGCTGTATGTGAGTGCGCTGTGCGGGGGGGGGTGGGACCCCCCCCCCCCCCCCCCCAGCTAAACAGACACTCTCGCTCTACACGACGTCCGCACTGCTGATGAGACTTCACCGGGACAGCTAGCCAAAAAAAAAAACTTCCCCTCGCTAACTTTCTGGTACCGTTAAAAAACAAAACGAAAAAGAGACTCATGAAACAGTGACAGCAGAGTGCGGTTTAGTGTCGTGAGAGCTGTGGCCGCGCAGTTTAAAGTTTTGTGAATGAAAGTCTTACCTACAAGCAGAGAGGGACGAGCGGCGCTCCGCAGAGAGGAACCACGTTGGACTGAGGAGAGATTACAATACGATCTATTTACAGAAGCATTACATCACCCTGCCGGTGACGTCACGTGGGATTCCTGAACTTTTAAATCATTGCGGTCCCGTAGAGGGGGGGAGAGTGGGGGGGGGGGGGGGGGGTTACGGGACCGACCGGTAAGGGGACGGGACGGGACAGAAAAGCAGCATGGCGAGAGGCGGGGGTCTGTACCAAGAGACGAGCCAGGTCCGACACACCAACAGCAACGTGACGGGACACGGGGCAGACGGGGTGGGCGGATGAGACCCAGTTTTTTTTTCTCTCTCCCCACTTGCAGTGTCGAACTGTACGGGACGCCCCCGTGGCGGTATCGCGTTATTCAAAATGAGCAACTGAGCCTAAAGTGTTTCGAAAGTTTGCACATTTCATGGCAAAGACTAAGCTGTGAATTTCGGAAGAGTTTTTCTATAACATTAACACACGATTGTGGTGAAGAGAAATTAGTCCGTACTTTGTCCCCAAATGATCTCAACAAAGGAAGCTGAAAACCTCATTGAACTAAAAAACTATACATCTAGCCTATAGACTGCAACATAACAACAACTACCCCACTACTACTAAGAATAATAACAACAAACAAATAATAATAACACATTTATATTTTGATTTAAGTCTCATTAATCTCTATTAAGACAGACCTGAGTACATAAAGACTTACAAACAATAATGCAAAGAGCATAAGAAAAAATATAGGTCCATCTTAGGTCAGACAACCAGCGATAATAAACATCAAACTAAAATGAAATACACACATGGACCTATGCATTATAAGCTGCTGCAATTAAAAAAACACAGATTACAGTTATTCTCCAAATGGGGTTAGGGTAAATAAATAATCTTTCTTGAACAATGTAGAGTTCATTCCTCTTGTGCATATACCTGAATGTGGGTTATTTACTGTAAGTTATTATAAGATGAGAAAAGATATGTAACGAGTCATTGTTCCAATGCTAAAAGAGAGACACTCCACTGTGGCAACAGTAAAGGAACAGCTTTACAGATTTGTTATTGTGAATATTTCCAAGATACTTTATATTACAGTGCATATTTTTAAAGGTATTTAAGTATTCAGGTTTATTTGTCTTTTTAAAATGTATTCTCACGGTTACAGTTGTTTTTTAATATTCATATAATCCCACAAAATCCCATTGACTATGCAAAACAAGAGAATAGACTTTGATCATTCATCTCCACTGAGCTTAGCTATGCAGTAATTTCTCTTTTTCTATGTTTGGTCAGGCTTTCCGGTGCTCCAGCCAGGCTCGAGCTGCTTGAGCTGGGACACGGTTTTGTTGTGGTTTGAGCGCATAATGGGACCAAACCCTACTGACTCATCATCTACCAATCACTTAAAGTATGCAAATTCTGCAGGCCCTGGCAACAAGAAGAAACAGGAAGTTGTGATGATGTCATTCTGTGTTTTGAGCTCTTCCACTGTGTGGATGTGAATCACTGAGTTTTGTTTTCAGTGGTGATAAGGGACCTTTCACAGCATGCATGCATGCTCGTGAAGAGTGCACAGTCACACTAAAAAGTGTATGACCCCTAGAGCAGATAATGTTGCTGAGACTACAACTACCTCTATAAGTCTGTGGTAATACCAGCCATTATTATCTGGCATCTTCACCTTAACATGACTGTTAACAAGCAGACTGGGAGCTTCAGAGCTGCCTGCTCAGAGCCTGATGTCACCTTGTCTGTAAAAATATGGTGTTTCAGCCCTGTCAGTGCCAATGTCCTAGCGCTGACCTGGCAAACAAACCTACTGAACTCCATCGCCATGCAACATTATGCTCACTGTAGCTGCAGCGCACATCCAACTCAGCTGCCAAACACTTGATAGATGGTGGTTCCTTACTATTTCTATCAGTGGACTGCAGAGTAATGTGGGATTGGTGTGTACCTTAAAAAGTAACTGGAAACAGATACTGTAAACAGAATCCAAGAATACAGGTTACAGTCATCCGATTATGTAATGGGACGGTTGCAGTTAAATTTACATCCAACTCTGGTCCTCACATACAGAGCCACTCAAGAGCAGACCACTGGTCTGTGTACACACGTTTGTCATGATTCTAGTCCGAAACGCACAGCATGTGTAAACCGTTTGAAACATTAGTCTTCTACAAAAAGAATCTGAGAATCAGAAAAACCATGCGACTTTGAAATCTATACCAACCTGTTGCATCCTACTCCACCCAATCAGATTCGATGAAGTCATGCACCGTAAATGCTCTCAATGTCTTTGCCTGCCTCTTTTGCATTTCGCACCACATGCTAGCACTTCTCAATTACGTAATGATGCCGGGAACTGCGTCATAGTCCCAGTTCTGATACACCATGTGTGTAATGAGTGTGTTTATGCTGAGTGTGTGTCTACATGTTTGTGTGTGAGAGAGAACATCTGTTGAAGGTGGGTGAAGTCACTGAGTTTCTGTACTGTACATGTGTGAGACAGCGTGGACGTCAGTGTTGTCATGTTGTTTAAGTGATTGCGTGTATGTAAAAGTTGGGACTTATTGGTAGCAGTGAATGTGAGTGCATTTCACGTTTTGTTTGTTTGTTGCCTTGTTTCATACGGTTGGGTACACAGAGGGAGGTCTGAAACAGACTGAGTGTGCTCACAGGTCTTCAGGTTATTTGCTGAAGTCACCAGCCAGTGGTTTATGACAGGCCATTTTACCGCTTGATTAACATGTCCAACACAGGACAGCCGGTCCCAGTTAGCCAACACCAGTGATTTAAGAACATTCTCCTCTCTCTGGGAGCCACACACACATTCAGAGATCTGTCATCACCACAGGACCATTACAGGGTAACATTACACCCACAAATACATGGGACACATCTCACTATGGTGAAATCATTTTTGAGTGACTTTGTCAGTGATGAAAAATGAACAACAGTAACTTTAAATACTACAAACAATGAATGATTTTTGATCAGTTTTTTAAGGATTTGAAAGTTAAAGCAGTGACATGTTTTATAAACATGTAAATGTTGGCTCCAGTCTATTACATGCGAATAATGGAATCAATGCTATTATAAGAAAAAGGCAACTTAAGTATTTATATAGCACATTTCATACATACAAACAAGTCAGAATGATTACGCCATAAAAGACATTAAAGAAGAAATACACCGGGAGGCATTTCTAGTAAGTACATTACTAAAAATTAATATTTGGAAAATTGTACCCCAGTCACCACGATGGTTGCATAAAGAAAAATGCAGATTGTTTTCATCTGTCCTGTTCACAGTCAGTCGTTATTCAGGGACTATGGCACTGATTACCAAGCACTTGGTTCCACCTACAGCTTTCTATCCACATAATATCTGGATGACTGCTTAGGCCTATTCATTGGAAAGCTCTGTAGTATAATGGACAAGTAAAGTCTATTGCTGGCTACAGGTGACCTGGAGTAGATAATTTTCAGTTAATATGTTTCTTATTCTTACATATTAAATTAGTTTTTTAGAACGCAATATGTGAAATTAATTACTATTTACTTTTATTTACTATAGCTGCTGAATTTCCTGGTGCAGACAACAGTGATACACCAATAGATTTATATTAAAAAGGACTAATAAGGAAGCGCTGTGCGTTATTAAAGGCTGCTGCATTGTAAGAGACATGTTAATGTGTTTAAAAATAAAGTCAGTGTAGGTGGTCATTATTTAGGCCTACACCATTTCCATTTCCAAACGATTACGCATCTTTTCTAAGCTAAATTAAAATAAACTGGAATACGTAATTGAATGGACTTCTTTAGCTTTATTAATTATGATCCAGAAGAGAGTAAATACATAATAAAGGACGAATCAGACTGTTTATGCCTACACACTGCGCAGCTCCATATTAATATGTGATTATGTGGTAGGCTAAATGTGTCTTTGATGTGCTAACTTTGATTTATCTAAATATGCTTTGTATCATACATCACACTCATATCCCAACAGGTAGGCAGGTCGTGACGTAGGCTGCCACCAACCAGCCCTCTGCACCCCCCCCCTCACCCCCCCCACCCCCCACCCCCTCATCCCCACCCCCTCCGTCCCGCCTGCCTCCCAGCTGCGTCCGCCGCTGTCCTGTCTGGCCGCCCGGTGTCTGCTTCGCCGCTCCGCGCTCTGCCCCGCTCCCACCCCGGACCCGAAGCCTCTGCCTCCTCGTTCACCGCCCCGACTCCCCTGAACCCCCCTCCACCCGGTGAATGCACCAGCGCCGACAGCATGACGGGCATCGCCGCTGCGTCTTTCTTCTCTAATTCCTGCAGGTTCGGGGGTTGCGGTCTCCAGTTCGAGTCTCTCGCCGAGCTCATCGTCCACATCGAGGACAATCACATCGGTGAGTCGGGCCAGAGGGGCAGACGGAGCTAGGCAGCTAGCTGGTGTTAGCTTGCGTTCTAGCTAGTTAGCTAAACGGAGATAGGCTTTGAATTCCGCTATTCCCGCTGCTCCCTCTCCGCCGAGGCTCGTCGGAGAGGGAGCTATTCAACCACACGGGACTTTCATTCTTTGGGAAAACTCTGCTTTTAAGTGAAATAAGTGGTCAGCTTGTTTTATTTAGTTTTATCTGTGATAGATACCTTTTGCAGCGGTAACCCGACTACGAGGGCCGCGTAGGACTCATAGGTAACTAGCATCCCGACCAGGCAGCGGTTTCACAGCTAACGTTGCAGAGTCTGTGTTTACGTTTCCAGGCCCGCAGTGCAGCCGGGGCTCCCATCGCACCGCTTGTGTACTGAGCTGCTAGGAGGTCTGCTGCTTATAGTACTAAAGGTGTTTCAGCGTGTAAAGACAATTCCTTTTGCAGCGCTTTCCAATTACGTTGTTGTCACTTTAATTACCTGTAACACTGGACCAATTCAGCTAAGTTGTAGCAGACAGACAGTGACATAATTAGATTTTCTTCCACATGCATAAGCTTCGACTTGTTGCATTGCTTATGAGATTTTGAACCGATGGTAAATCAACTGAACTGTCACCTGGCATGTATAGACCCACCATTTAACATTAGACAAAAATAATTAGTAAAAGTAAAAAGTAAACCTCACACTAATGTGGAATAAATGCAAGTTATTTAACTTATGGCAAAGAAACAAACTTATTATGTTATCGAATGTGTTTTATAACTGCTTATAACTTATAATTGCACTGGTGATAGAGTTAAATAATAATATTAATTAAGCTGTTATAATTTGCAGATAAAGGCTCTGTAAATATAATATTTGCAAGATTGTGTATTAGTTTTATTCATTAGCATAATTTCAGTGAGGTATTTTGCTGTTGTTATTGTCTTTCTATGGCAGTGAAAAGCATTAAGATGCAGCCCGGCAATGTAATGCTTGTTAAATATGAAGCACAGTTAAAACTCTACCCTTCTGCTTAAACCTGCAATAATCCACTCTGGTAGATTAACACATAATTCACTGTGGCATGTTACACTACAGAAGCATTTAGGCAGATGTGACCCACCAAAACACTCAATAACCTGTAACCGAGTCGATGGAGGCTAATCATTATTAGTGGCATGTCTATCATCAGGAGGCTGTTTAACGGGGGAGAGCTGGTGGCGTGAGGGGGTAGAGTGGATGCATCACTGAGCTGGTCTCCATGGAAACTGGCCATCTCTAAATGGGTTGGGGACAGTACGCTGGCTGAGTTATTGCACACCTGCCTTCTCACTAACAAAAGAGCGTGCCGGAGCAGCCAGCTGTGATGAGGACACCTTGTGTGTGTCACAAAATCAAAATTAATTTTGTGGGGTGAGGAGAAAGTGGAGCAGGTTGGGCGGGTAGCACTGTTGAGGGCCATTTTCCTCTCTGCCATATGCTCGATGGATTTCCTCCAGATTATTCAAAGGGGAGGGAATCAGCACTCTGATTTTCCATTTGATATTTTTTTACACTAGACATCGTGTGATCTGTTGCTATGTAAACCACAGTGCTTCCCCAGAACCCACAAGTAAACTACTTTAAGATATTTTTGTTTTGTCAATCCCACAACTGCACCGACACTGATAGATGCTCCATCTGGCTCTTGGACTGACCTTTGACCTCAACCATCAGCCAAGCAGAACGGCAGTTTACAAGGCATAGCGCTTGAATTAATGAGTTACGCCTCTGCTCGCTTTATACTGCAGCTTATCATCAGTGGCATCAAGAACACACAGTCTAATCAATACCACTGGCAGATTGGATACCACAGGGATACATGTGACAGATGGAGGGGATTGAGGTGAGAGTGGTGAGAGTGTGGGAGAGGAAGAGTGGTGGTGGCATTTAGATTTGACTCCCATTTGGTTTTGAAGTGGTGCTGCAGTGTGTGATCGATAATCAATCAAAAGATAAGCTAATTTGATCTTCCCAGCGAAATCGTGTGAAATGTCAGATAAGCTGTTGGAGGCGTTGTAAATATCAGATGGCTGTGATTGTTGTGAATCTTGCAGAAAAAAGCAGGAACTGACCATAAATCAGATAATCTTGAGGTGACACCAGACTTGTGATAGCAGATACAGATAGTGGTAAAAGCTGTGAGTGGGGGTCAGGTCAGCGTTCCAGCCTGAAACATTTATTCATTACCATAGACTGTACTGCCCTCGTGTGGTAGGAGATGTTATGTGCTGCGTAGCCAAAAAAAATCAAATCAAAAAGATTTTGGTTCTGACTTTGGTTTGGCCCCTTGTTAGTCTTAGTTACATCAACTTGTAATTTATATGGACTGTTGCCTCTGCTGAAACAATAGCTGATCCTGTTGAGGTCCTTTCCGTGAGAAAACTTGATAATGTCTTCAGCACTGACCTCATCCCAGGAGAAAGCATAGCCACCTTCCAATAACATACCCACACTGTTTAGATAACAGCTGAATGTACAAGGAAATGGGTTAGGTGAAGTGTGTTTATTGTGGTGTTTAGTTGTTGTTGAAGGCTTTGTGCAGTGGCTCTAGGTAAGGTCTGTGGAATGTAATGATGTCAGGCTGAGCTGCCTGCGTGCACAGCCCAAATGTGTTGTGTTCTCACCTGCACAAGCACATACCTGCCTGCTACCTCAACAAAGACGAGCACGGGGGAGGGCAAGGCTGACAGAGATTAAAAATCAGGAAGAGATTTGAAAGAGAAGGTTAAGTAAGGAAAAATGTTGGGGCGAGCACAGGGAAATCCCAAACATCTCAGCTTTGTTTGGACAGAATTTACTTGAGTTTTTTTTTTTCTTTCTGGATTTGGTTTTATTGCTGTAAAAGCAGGCTGAGCTGTGAGCTGACATGAAGAGCCAGGCCACCAGTGTGTTGTAATAATATAGGCTGTGCTGAAGCATGTCAATAATTAGCCTACAGTAACCTTTAAAGACATAATCACTTAGCCCACAGGCAAAGTTTGACTGTGGCCCTTTATCTGCCACGGCAGGTGAAGAACACAAAGCATAGCTGAGCTAAATCCATGCCATGGCAGATAAAGAGCTAAGTAAAAAGGAAATGCAAACATTACTCACATCAACACATTGGAAAAACCCGTTCATGCTAGATAAAAGATAAGGTGTAATTAAGGAGGTATTAAGTGAACTATCAAAGTTTGTCTTTGTGCTTATCTTTGATAGGGATAAATACTATTTGATCTTTATAGCAAGCTTTTCATTTTGTGATGATACAGTTTTCAGAGCTGAAATGATTAGTTAATTTATTGATCAGGCGATGGACAGAAAATTAATTGATCCTAATTTCTATCTTTGTAAATGTGAAGAATTGCCACTTTATCTTATATGACAGCGAATTTAATATATTTTAAGTTTAGACAGTTGCTTAGACAACACAAGGCATTTGGAGACATATTGAATTGTGGGTATTGTAGGCATTGTTTCACTGTGTTCAGACACACAAAATGATTAACTGAATAATTAAGAAAAGTAGTGGGCAGATTAATCATTCATGAAAATAATTAATTATAACAATAATTGATACCTATTTAAAACCCCTGGGGAACGTCTTGTGGACAGGTAGCCCACCTTAAGGAGCCAAGGTTTGGGGTTTAGTGTCTTATACAGGGACAATTTGACAACTTGCCTTGAATCAGGGGAACCGGGGGTCGAACTATCAACCCTGGGGTTCGTAGGCATCTACCCAACTACCCAACCACTGGAAAAAACCCACTGGAAAACAGTTTTGTTAATAAATGTGAAAACAACTATGTTTTCCAGTCCCAATGATCAAATTATGCAGTTTCTTGTATTATTTCTATGTCATGCATACGACTGGATCACATTTAATTGTTTAGAACATACCTAATTTTTTATCATGCATGGCTGCAGGAAATTGCTATTCATGATCTAATTTTATAATTATTTTCTTCATATGCACAGTATTCTATACAATTACTAGATTATTGGTATTCTTACAATGTTCTGTTGATTGACTGATGATTTTTGGCCCTAGTTGCAAGAGTGTTTCCCCTCCTACTTTCAGAGGTGTGACATGGGAAGAGGTGTGTGTTTGTGCATGTAAGAGCGTGTGTTCACCAAAACGTCCTGAATGACCTGTCAGGGTGTAGCAGAGCAATTAGTGGATTGGCATCCCAAATTGAAAACTGCAGACCCTTTCTTTTCACACTACACATACATCCACACAAACAGTCACACAGATTGCCTTTAGGAAGTCACAGGGCCTGAGCGCCCCACCAAGCCCTGGGAAGTGTAATTACAGAGAAGTTTGCCTTTTCCCCACACCCATATCCCCCCCGCTCTCTTTCCTCCTCCTCCTCCTCCTCCTCCTCCTCTCCTCTCCCTCCATCCGGTTACCTGCTGCTCTAGAAACATGTTAAACAGCTCTCTGTGGCTTAATTAGCAGCCTGCAAAACAAGCCATGCATTCTTGACTTGGTTTCAACACATACACACATGTTAAAAGACATACAAAGATCTATACACGTGCACATACATGTGGGAGAATGCACACAGTATGCATTCAGCAGGGGGCAGCAGTGTGCTGTTGGTGAGAGATGACTGACTGTTGAAATGCATGGAGTGGCTGTTGATTGGGTGCTAGCCTTTAATGACAGGAATGCTAATTAGGGAGATATTTATAGACCCTCAGGATTGAGAATCTGAAACGTCTCAAACATGCAGCACACGCTCACTGGAAACTATCTACACACACAAACACACAGATGTTGATCACACACAGAGTAGATTTCTGGTGATGGACTGTTTAGGTGCAATGTAAAACTGGAATTAATTCTGTAAAATTATATCACTTTATATTAATGTACCTTACTGAGCATCTGTGTGTTTGTGTGTGTGTGTCTGTGTGCGCGCGTTCCCTCCAGCCACAGGATCAGCAGTGTGTTTGTTTCCTGTCCCGCTAGGTGAGTGGAAATCGTAAAGCCGGTTAGCATTTACTGCGACTCTCTGTGCACCTGGTTTACTCCATTTACACCAACACCCCGCTTCTCTCTTCCTTTCAGCGCACACACATGCACACACTTACCTCATGTTGAAGGAAAATCAGGAGCTCCTTGTGCATCCCACGCTAATGTTGGCATTTTTACTTCCTCAGCTTCTTCTCTTTTTTAATACTCGGCTATTAAAGGTTTGTGTAAATAACATTTAGATGAATTTCTGCCATTGTTACAGCAATCATGGTGCTATACTGAACAATGCCACATTTAAATAGCGCCAAATCACAGCAAAAGAAATCTCAAAGGCACTATACATAGTAAGGTTAAAAGCTATATGGAAAGCATATACTGCATAACCTACTCATGTTATGTGGTTGAATGTGGTTATACATGGGGGTTGCTGAAGTGTCGTTACGAGGGGGGATGGACACAGAACAGATTTTAGCAGTTGTACAGCTTCTAATTGTGTGTGCTCCTGCATGGGTAAATGCAAATCTCAACAGGCATGCAAAACGCAGAATAACACCTATTTACTGGAGGGAAGAAATAATATGAATTGATTCAGTGTGTCTGCTTTCTTTCTCTCCTTTTCTTCTTTTTGATTTGATTGAAAGTTGACTACCTTTAGGTTATAGTGAAATGCATTCCAGGTATACTTTTTTATATGTATGCCAGTATTTACATTTGTGTGTGTGAGTATTTCACAGGTGTATATGAGGAAAACAATTTATTTCCAATGTACCTCAAGACATGTACCATTCTCCCTGTGCCAAAGTCTCAGACCCAGGGACCCAAGGATTGCTTCTTTAGTACAGTTACCCCGCAAATACTGGACCAGCCCCATCTCGTGGTGTAGTGGTTAACACTGTCATCTCACAGCAAGGAGCCAGGTGCCTTTCTGTGTACAGCTTGCTCAGTGTGTGTCTTTGTGACAGCTTCCACCTTCCACAGACATGCATGTTACGTTAATTGGTGACTTTAGATTGCTCATAGGTGTAAATGTGAGTGTGAATGGTGTCAGTCTTGTGATAGACTGGCGACCTGTCCAGGATGTATCCCTCCTCTCGCCTAGTGAAAGCTGGGGTAGGCTCCAGCACCCCGCAACCCTTGAGGATGACAAGGACAAGTGGATAGAAGGATGGATGGATGGAAAATGCAAGATAAGAAAAGGCAGCAACATGCCCATTTTTAAAAGGCGGAACAATCAAATGTTTGGCATTTTTGTTAATTTAACCACATTAAAAAAGACTCTCAGCCATCAGACCTTTAATATCTTCATGTTATCTTGATACAAACTGATATCATAAATATCGTAAAATTGTAAAAGATTATTTTCCAGTGCGGCAACAAAAATATTCCAATTCAATGGTTTTAAAATGTCAGACAAGAAGCTACTGGCTCACAATATCATATGTTGTGACTCAGCCCTGTCAGGCATGTAGGTCGAGGTGTGTTAGTGTTTGTCTTTGTATGCATCCACACTCATGTGCTTGGTCAGCTCGGGTCTCTACATCTGGGCAGCAGGTAGGATTATTAAAGCACAGCTATAAAAGACTGTCAGAGACCACCTTTGTGGACCACCTCAGATATGTGTGGGATGTGTTCATTGATCCATCCCCCTGGCATATCTTCGCTTTACCCAGCATCTTCAGTGCTGTGTGTTTTTAATGTAAAGTGACATGTTTAGGACTGGGCTATGTACAGCAGCAGCATTAGTTAAGTGCATTTTTTCCTGGGTTGTTTTCTTGTTTGCTAGTCTCCTTGGTGTTCTCCTTCATGGTGGGAAGTCTGCATTCTTTTTTAATTATGAGGTGTGAAAGCCTGAAAACCAAAAGGGCTAAGAAGGCTTGCACACGAACGCACACACACTTGGGATTAGTTGGAAAGAGCAGCCAGTTGTTGCACTGCGATGATCCAGTTCTTGGATCTGAATTGCTGTACATCTGCTAGCCATTACATACACAGCTCCAATTATACCACCATTTACATACACTCACACAGACACAGACAACAGTGCTCGTACTTTTTTTTAGTTTGGATCCTATTGAATGTTCCCTTGTTGAACGCTTGATGGCACTGGAACTTCATAGATATACCCACCCGCAGTGTTTTCAAGGACACTTGCTCCTGTTTTCCAGGGGGAGGGGGGTGGGGCTTTGAAGTTAACACTGCTTCCCTCAGGCAGTGGAAGTTGAATATGTTACTGACAAGTCACTTGGAAAAAGCATGTGTGTGTGTTTCGAGAAATACACTTCACATTCATCACAGCTTCCAGTCACTCCTTCACTCTTAGACAAATTTCTTCTTTGCCAATTTCAGACTCTGGCGATGATTAAGCAGCCTTTGGTCACTTAAGGAAAGGCATTGGTAGTAAATTAGAAAGCGCTTAGCAGTGGAGGAAAAATGCGTCGTTTATGAAAGCATCCGAAATGTATCTGCAGGCTGCCACACATTATAGTCCAATACAGAGAACACAGTGTGAGAAAGGTCCAGTGATCTATCAGCCAGTCTGGCAGGAAGAATAGATGTATGAGTCAGCTACATACTAAGAGTATTCACATAACATTTTCCCTCCACACAGAGCAGTGATTAATGTGAATGTCTTTCTCTCTCAGACACAGATCCGCGGGTCCTGGAGAAGCAGGAGCAACAGCAGCCCACTTATCTGGCCCTAAGCTACATCAACAGGTACATGCATATATTCACAAACACACACACACACACACACACACACACACACACACACACACAACCAAAGGTGTCCGTCCATAGAGGGCAGCAGTGCTCCACCAGCAAAAGTCTGCTCACGTGCTTAAGGGTGTACACATGTGGCTTGCAGGGAGCAGCTCAAATGACTGATGCCTTCCCATAGAGACAGCAGTGACTCATCCATAGACCAGCACAGAAAACCACACGAGACAGTCATTCCCGACTCCCTGAGCTGCAAACGGCACAGCCGGAGGCACGCTGCCTCAGGATTATGGCATGTTTTTGTGTGGTGAACCAATGTGGCACGTCCCCACTTAATGCCCCGTTAAATCACTCTAAGAGGCAACACTGAGAAAGATAACGGCAAAACAAAGAGGGAAAGAGGGAGTGAGGTTTGTTTTCTGCTGTAATTGTTCAAATGGGAAGGTCGTAAATGTCATCTGTATTCACTGTATAATGTTGTGATGACTGTGTATTCAAATGGGCAGTTAATTCTTTAGCTCAACTGTATTGTGTCAAAGCTCAGACTTCCTTCTAAAAGCAACAGTCTACAGAACACCCTTACTTTAATGAGATTTAACTGTAAAGCCACCTATTAGAACACTGTAGAAGGTTGCAAATCACATTTACAGTAAGTAGTACAGTAATTTCACTTAATCACAATTTGTACTATTGGTAATTCTATTGTACTCACCAAGGAAACTGCTGACATCTGGGAAACATCGTCACAGAGACGTTAGATGTGGCAAAAAACACCAACATTCAAAATGGGATTTTAACAAATCTGAATTAATGCAAAAGAGAAAACATTGGTTAATGGTAGGATTATTACGCAAAGAGTCTGTCAACATTATTTACAGCATGATTCCTGGTCAGATTTTCATGTGCTGTATTTGCTAAAGGAGAGGATTTAATGGTGGAAATATTATTTTATATTATTATAATAAGAAGAACCAGATTTGTAATAAACACAAATTATTCTATTTTTTACAAATGATAAAAGCATAACCTAAATATCTTTAAAAAAAAAAAAGTTTGACAATGTAGTAGGGGCGAGGTGTAAATGTGACATGGGAATAGTACTAGACCGAGAAATTAGCCATTTGGAGACAGTGTCATAGTTTGTCCACCAGAGAACACTGACAAGTATGTTTTTAATATGTCGTGATCCACACGTAAAAATAAAAAAAACCTAAGGGACCCATGTTAAGATTACAAAGAGGTCTAGTTTTGGCCTATGTAGTGTATTGATGACAAAGTTTCGATATCATCGTCAGCCTAAAACATCTATTATAGGTCGAACTGGGACAGGTAACGATAACACGTATTTTGTCAGGTTCGTGACCGATGCAGCGCGGCGGGAGCAGGAGACCATGAAGAAGAAGGCCACGCCCAAACTGTCCCTGTCCATCACAGGCGGAATGTCCAGGAACAGCACGGCCACACCTCCTCGCCACACCAGCGGCAACCTGACGCCACCTGTCACGCCCCCCATCACGCCCTCCTCCTCCTTCCGTAGCAGCACACCTACAGGTATGACAGGTGTGTGTGTGTGTGTGTTGAAATGTGTGAGAGGTAGAAAGATGTATTGCCTATATGTGTGGAGTGAATGGAGGTGTTGAAAGTGACTAATGAAAATGATCTCTATCTGGTAACAGAAAAAGCTTACAGTTACGATTGCGCCATCAGGGAAGTATTCATCAAAATTCAAAGGCAGCGTCCTCATGAGCAAACGAAGATATTTGTAACCTGAATGGAATGCACTGCCGCTTGTTTCATACCTGGTGACTGGGAAGGAAATTGCCAGGAGAGCATGAGCCAGCTCAGCTTTTATTTGGCATGTACATGAAATCACTCTCTTAACCATAAAATGTTATTTCATAATAGATGTTTATGCCAATAATTGATTTTTGCCTCGTGAAGTAAATATTCTGCCACAGTGGAAAGTGGATGAGGTTTAAACCCACAACTGTCTAGGGCTGTGTGTGTGTGTGTGTGTGTGTGTTATTTGTGTGTTTGGTGGCTCCTGCAGTGAGCAGACCAGTCAACACTCTGCTAATTACATAGCAGCTGTCACGCTGTGTGTTTGCATGGGGCTGTGTGTTGCACAGCCCAGAAGCAGATGTCCAATTCCAGCCCAAATGGTTCCAAACGTAGTGTTAGGTCTGGGCCTATACACCAGCACAGCCACACACACACACACACACACACACAAATGCATACACACATGCCCTCTTTCAACATGTGCCAGGGTGCCATCCATTTCCTCATGCTGAGGTGCAGCATTTCCTGTGATGTGGGGGGGGGGGTCAGTGGGCTTGTGGGTGTTTGTGTGCCTGAGCATTTAAGTAATGTGTGTGTGTTTGTGTGTATGTGTATGTGAGTGGAAAATGTTTTGCACTTAGCAAAACACATTTTCCAAGCTAAGCAATGGGGATTACTCCCACTTAATGATCTCTTTCTCAGTGCCAATCCCTGCGTTTTGACTCACAGGCACATACAGAAAAACATCCACACATGCACGCCACTGGTGTTTTGACTGAACAGCGCTTTCAGTGATATGTGGACTGCTAATGCACCACAGCCGGGGCAGAATACAGAGAGAAGCATTAATAAAAAGTCAAACAGTATATCATTTCTTTTGGTTTGGTAAATTCCCAAAGCATGATGTCCATTTGGATAGAATGCCACCCATATTTCATCTGGGATGATTAGAATTGTTTTTGTTCTGCGTGTCTCCGTTGTGCCCCCAGGCAGTGAGTATGATGAGGAGGAGGTAGACTACGAGGAGTCGGACAGCGATGAGTCGTGGACCACAGAAAGCGCCATCAGCTCTGAGTCCATCCTCAGCTCCATGTGCATGAACGGGGGAGAGGAGAAGCCGTTTGCCTGCCCCGTCCCTGGCTGTAAGAAAAGATACAAGGTAAGGCTACCCTAGAGGATGGAGGTCATTCGCAGCCACGCAGCAGCAGCAGAACACGAGGTTTAATAGTTTCTGCTGAAGTCTACACTGGAGCTTTTGTCTGAGTATCACATGTCTGGACATAATATTTAAAAAAGCACATTATAAATCCACAGTGTCGTGATTGGGAGCTGTGATAAATATATCATGGTATATTTGCTTTGGCTGAACTTTATTACTGCTGGTAACAAACCCCTCATTCAGCTTGTCATTCGTGCTCTTTAACAGACAGTGTGGGAACATTACTGCTTTACACCCTTTTCAAACCAAAACAGTGACGTGAGATAAAGACACACTTATTGTTGAGCTGAATGAGCCAACATGCGTTGTCTAACACAAACCTCATGGTCATTAGAATACATTGTGTGGGAATCATAAATATCTATTTAATAATTATATATAAGTGAAAGATATTTCAGTGTGGATTCAAAGTGGCGGACTGACCAGCAGACCAACAGAACGTTGCTCTGTGATTCTGGATTTTGCAACAGCACAAGGTTAATTGTCTACATCCTGTGTAGGATTTATGAGGGTCAACGCACAGACATTAACATCAGCAGCAACAAGAGTTTCATGTTCACAATGCGGATCAGTTTAGCATGCCCAGGCTGCTTCATTGTTCACTTGCATGTTAAACATTGCGTTTGACATGCAATACAAAATAATATATATAAAATATAATATTGGTAACTCCTTACCCCGTACTCCTTCTGTTTCTAATCAGAATGTGAACGGTATCAAGTACCACGCCAAGAACGGTCACCGCACACAGATCCGTGTGAGGAAACCGTTCAAGTGTCGCTGTGGGAAGAGCTACAAGACTTCACAGGGCCTGAGACACCACACCATCAACTTCCACCCACCTGTCTCCACCGAGATCCTGCGCAAGATTCAAGGCTAGAGTCCGTGGTCTCACCAGTCTGCTACCCCAAACATAGCTCTGGTCTACCCAACCTTCTTTCCCTGACCCTTTTATACCCATCCCACATACACTAAAGGATCAAGTGCATGCTTTAAGTTGTTTTACTTTATTTTTTTTTTTCATCTTTTTGTTTGAGTTACATTATTTTTTTTCTATCCATGTTATATCACTTGTATTTTTGAGAAAAACAATGTATCTTTGTAGTATTTTTATTGTACATTTGCACATTCGTATATGCTATCATGTTAATTTTTTTTCTTTTGTTTGACTTACATAAGGTGCTAACTGTAAAAAACAACAGAAAGAAAAGACAAAAAAACAAACGAAAGATGAAACGGCAAACGTACAAAGGAGATGTGAAACAGGAAGTGCAACCAAGCCCTGGCCCTTTTCCTGCCCATCCTAGAGCGGGATGAAGTTGACCTCTAGTGCTGATCTGAAGTCCAGTTGTCCTTACACTCCCTTTCCAGCTGAGCTTAGATCTGTGCCTTCACAGTAACTTCTGGGGTTTAAGTGTGAGATTTAAGTTATACTTTAAATATATATATTGATATATAAACAATAGACAGATATGTGTACATAAAATATAAAACTATTCATGAGCATATACATAGTTACACTTTATTTTCAAGCTTTATTTTATATATTTTTGTCAGTGTTTTAGGTAGAGTTTTGTTCTGTGTATCAGCAAGTGTTTCTTTCTTTCCTTATTTGCTGAGAAGGCCAGTTTTGTCACCTCAGAGGTCAAGGTCAAACAGCTGGATGACTTTAGGTTGAGAGAGACATGTTTTCTCTCACATCATCCTAGAGCTAATACGCCTTTCGGTTTGACACACTCTGAATGTGTTATTTTACTGTTGTTTAGAAAAAGAACGTATTAGATCCCATTACATCCCCACAGAAAGCCATCCATACATTTCAAATCTCTGGCGTTTCCACATTTGGAGCGCCGGAGCTGTGTTTCATAGAGTGAGCCGTGAAAGCAGGTTAAGCCAGTTGCCAAGATCATTGTTGTTGTTTTGTTGTTCCATGATGGTTGCCAACAGCTCTCCACTGCCAAACATTGACCATACCATGTGCCTGATGTTGAGGGGGGGGATTGCGGGGGTGGGTGGGTGGGTGAGGGAGTCATAACTGTTTCACGCAGGAGGTCTGCCAAACGTATGGCAATGATTTTCTTGTTCACTGCGCCTCCAGAATGTGTGGATGTCCATCGACAGGAATGTCCTCATGCATGCGTTCTGTGCTGTAACGAGAGAAACACTGTGTGAAACAAGAGGGTGGGTTTGTATTTGAAAGAGATTACCATGTCCAACCTGGCATTTGTGTATGTTGTCGCTGACAGCATTCCAGTTCATTGTATGTACTGTGTGCGTGAGCGTGTGATGTGTACGAGCAATGTGTGTGTTTTTTTCAGCCGTTATCCAAGTCATCAGCCTATAGAGTGTTACTGTGTGTTTCGTGCCAGGCCGCTGGTTGGATGGTCGTCTGGCCGGCCGGTTGGTGGCCTTACATCATGTACGTAGGGTTGCGGTGGCCAACTTGTTGCCCCTGCCTTGGACTTCATCATTCATTGCCTGTAGAAAAACAAGAGCGGCACAGTGCAGCGTCGCGTGCCAAGACACATTCATTCATGACATCATTTCCCTCAGTGTGCACAGGGCTCAAAGGATGAGCTTTTCTTTCTATTTGATGGGTAGAGTGACCTCTGAGACACACACACACACACACCCTCCTCTCCTCTGCACTGCTGTTGTCATGGAAACCACTGGCTTCTATTGGCATGGCTTCTATTAATTGAGTTTTTGCAACTCAAACACCAGAAAATAAGGTTAAAGAAACGGTTGTTACCTGCAGGATTTAACCCCGTATTTTCAGTTTAATGTCCTGTTCCAGTTAAAATAATGACCATGTACCTGTACTGTACTCACAATGCCTTTAATAAGTACTGTGCTACCTAACAAACAAGCACAAACGCCTAAAGACATTCATGTCTATCCTAAAGCACCAATGAGTTCCACGATCTGTAAAATCTTTATCAATTTCAAAGCATATCCGTGGATTTCACCCTGAAAATAACGTTGACATAATGGGTGTGTGTCTGAGAGAGGGAGCTTCATTCGTGTTTTTCAGCACAGGAGAAGGGATCCGAGCAGAGATGGATGGAAACTAATAGTTCTCAAGTCAAGCTCTGTCAAACATGTAAAATCACTCCTGCTTTGTAGGCGCCATGGCAGTAGCTTGAGCTTTACACAGGGGAAGACTGCAGTATTATGCATATGAGAGGAGCGGAGGTTGTGTGCAGAAGGAGGGGATGAGGGAAGGATCTCTATATACCGTGTACAGTGAATGTATTGTAACGTGTGTCTGTTGTCAAGTGCTTTTAAATTATATTTTCGTATGTAATGTGGAGACCAATGTTTCCTTTTTGTATGGGGGGAAAACAAGTTTTGAACAGAGTGACTTGTAAATGACGTTCAATTGTCTTTCTTTATAAAAGAGAAGCTGCTTAAATGTAAACAGGAAATGACTGACAAAAAAAAAAACTGCAAAATAAAGTAAAAAGCTTTGTAGCTCAGACTTACAGTGGAGTTCTTTCTTTTCCTTTAACCTGAATGAAGGACAGCATTATAGTTAAATGCGTTTAGACAAGCCTTTATTCATAAAGATCTTTGCAGTGCACACTTTAACCACCATCCAGATGTTCTCACATGAAAAAGATTGCATCGGACACATGACATACACACTCACACAAACACACTCCTTTGCCTTGTGATTACTGGGCATGTGCAATTTTTAAAGCCTGAATACAACACTGTCAGTTTTCACTTTGAAATGACGTAAAAATATACAAGCGATGGTACGAAGCCCTATGGAGACAAACATAAATGACATTCACTCACGAGGGCTAACATGTAGCTGTGCACAAAGCAATTACTTTATCTTAACAGTTCTAACTTTAAAATTATGGAAGTACATAACAATAAAAGTGTCTGTAACTTATTAGTAATCTGCAGTGCATTTGCCTTAAACATGGTACAGTATCTCTCACTGACCGACTAAAGACCAGAAAGTGCACATCAGTAAGTAAATCATCATTGGTCTAAATCATCTGGTCACTGAAACATGAGGGAGATAACAGTGAGGGGAAGCGGGGTCACGACAGTAATTCACAGGTCTCTCCACAACTTGTTTTTCTATGTACAGTACATTCAGAATAAAGCCTTATTTAGTGCCGATACATGTTTTTGTTGAAACTGTCACTTCCCGTTCAACTTGATTTTAAGTTAAGACATCACATATTCAGATCTGTGTGCATCTTACACTTTACAACGTCGTATCTCTTCTCCCTTTTTTTAAGCTTTGTGATGATGTGGACAATTAAAAGGGAATGCAGTGTCCTTTCCATTTCACCACAAGTGAAATATACTTAAAGAAATATTCAGGGTCATGAAAGAATAAGGACGTTAAGATTTGAGAATGATTTTTTCGTCTTCAATGCCCTGCTTGAAAGGCTTCTGCTACTGCTTCCATTTACTCTTTTAGCTTGAGCAGCTGTAATTTTGTAGGTTCAAATTGTTTTTAAAGCAGAATAACAAGCATGCACTTCCAGTGGTGTTTCAGTTCCTTGAAACAGAAAGATTAAAAAAATATATACAAAAGTAAAGGACCACTGCACTGTTGCCAAGTGTTAATAATTATTTTACCCACTGAGTATTAAGGTGGAGCTAGCCACCAAAGAATAAACTCTGCTTCCTTTCAGAAGTGGATTACATTCTGACTTAACTTTTAAGATTGCAAAAAAGTGCTAATGATTGTATATTAACAGGACAACTTAACCAGACCCCAGTCAAAATGAACTAATAGCTGACAACAAACATTTACCCACACAATATGTCAGCATTTACTTCCTTCATTCAATCTGCTCAAAGTTGAGCACGTTGCCATCAAAGTGCGTGAGGACGTGCCTCTCGAAGAGCTGCTGCTGGCAGTTGAGGGGGAACTGCTCGGAGCACACGGGGCAGACCTTCCAGTGGCTTTCCACATGCTGCTCGAAGCTGCGCTGCTCAAAGTGGGGCGGGAAGATCACCTCGCATAAAGGGCAGCGCTTGTGAACGTCAGTGCTAAAGAATGCCAAAGGGGGGTGGGGGGGGGGGAGGTAGTGGTGGACACAGGGATGGGGAAAAAGCTGTGAGTTTTGGTGTAGTTGAGACTGAATAGTAATAATATGTGTTTTAATATGATGCATTTATGACCATGGGTAATGACAGAATACATGCCTGATACTGCCAGGTATAAGAAAACTCCATGTACTGTAACGCTGCTCTGTTTTTGACTTGAGAATGAAGCCTTTGTCTTGAAAACCAATAGTTCTGCATCATACAGTGCTGTGAAAAAATATCTTCCTGTTTTTTGTTTTTGCATATTTTGACATTTAAATTATTCATATCAACAAACTAATTTTAATATTACATGAATATATACCAAGTAAATTCAAAATTTTCTTTTTAAATGATTTATGAAGGGAGGAAAGCTGCCCAAACCTACCAAACCCTATGTAAAAAAATAATTTGATAAGCTGAAGTCAGTTTCACTTGCCATACCCAGGCCTGATTACTGCCAGACCTGTTGAATCATAAATAGAAGTTGTCTGACAAAGTTAATCAACACCTGCTGTGATCTAAAGAAATTCAATTACAGATAAACAAAGTCACTGATAAGTAAGTAGCAGTCTGGGAAGGGTTACAAAGCCATTTCTAAGGCTTGGGACTCCAGCGAACCACGGTGAGAGCCATTATCCACAAATAGAGAAAAACAGTGGTGAACCTTCCCAGGAGTGACCGGCTTTCCAAAATTACTCCAAGAGCACAAAGATGACTCATCCACTCATGGAGTGCCATAACTGATGAAACTATGAATTCTGTGCTATACCAGAAAATGACAATGACATCATTTCATGACCTCATGACCAATGATGCAAAACTCAACAGCAAGCAATACTTTTTCACAGCACTGTAAATCTCTGAATGTATCCACTTACTACTGAAGCAGAAAGTATTCAGGTGTCTTCACTGACTGAAAATGTAATTTTAAAACAGAAACGTGGCAGTCCAGACACTTCCCATCCAGTCTGACAGGGGGAAAGAAAGGGATAAACTGTCCTAATCCAGGTGTGCAAAGCTTGCAGAGACTCACCCATGAAGACCTAAAGCTGTAATTTTTACCAAAGAGGCTTTTGCAAAATTAAAGGTCTGAATGCTTTTATGAAAGAGAGGCTTTGATTTTGTATTTGATTAAAAGCAAAACATGTCTAAAAACATGTTTCCACTTTCCCATTATGGCTTATTGAGTGCAGGCTGATGGGCAGAAATGATAACGTTACCCACTTAAAATGAATTGTGGATAATGCTCCCACATCTATTTTTAATTCTGTGTTCTGTTTGCTTGTTTATCGTTACCTGGGGTCAAAGCAGAAGCTCCTCCTGGCTTCGCTGCGTCTGCTGGACGGATGGTCACAGGACGGCTGAACCCCGTCAGCAACCTATGAAACACAACACAAGCACATTACTAAAAGAGATACGTACATAAAAAGCCAAGAATTCGCTGAAGCGGTAAACATTAGTGTGATCCTTGCTCACTAGTCCCCATGTGTTCCCAAACAACCAAATACATAATCTGACAGAATAACTGATCTTAGTTCTGTTCCTATGCAAAATCTCCTCTAATTGCTCTCTGCTGGCCCTCGTTACCACATCTCTCTTGAGCTCTGAAGGAGTGACATTAATTAGAGCTTTATGCAAATTAGCTCAAAACGTCATCTTTTAAGGCGAAGCTGTAATTCTCTTTATTCCGTGAAACAGAGCACTCCAGAGACAGACACAGAAAGAGAGGTGAAATAGGCGAGTGACGACAGGAATTCATTGGCAAAACAGAAATTGACGAATGAACATAAAGGTTATGATCGCTATTAGGGCCTGATTTACTATAGATTTCAGTGTACAAAATGTTAAAAAATGACTCACTAAGGGTGTGCAATGAGGAATGGGGGAACAGTGTTCTTTATTGCAACTTGAGAGATGGCGAGTATGGAGATGGTTAGCTTTTACATGAGCCATTATAAGATTAGTAAATTAATTACTTGAATTAAAGACAGGAGAATGTATGTAAGGTCATTCACCAAACTCTCCATGGTGGATACCAGCAAAACAGGGCCTCAGCTAAATATGGCCGCCTTCACTGTGTTTCAGGCCTTTAGTGTTCTTTAATGCTGCTTCAAAATATACAGACATAGAGACTGTTACCAGTTACAGTCTTGCAATTCAATGACAAAATGTTTTCACCATGAAAAATAAAAATGTATTCCCCAGCTTGGGTGTGTGTATGCATTTACATTTCGAGGTTCCTCCGGTGGATGCTCCAGGCTCTCAGGGGGGCTCGTGCTACGAGAGGGCTGGATGCAGACCACCTCTTGGTCCCAGCCTGGTGCCCCGGGGCCGGGGCTCGGGGGCGTGATTGGGGGTGCGCAGGGAGGAGTGCAGGGTGGGGCCTCAGGAGGTGGACGGGATATATGCTCAGGCGACAGAGCAACATCCACTCGATCTACCAAAACAGTTACATATTAAGGCATTACAGTTCAAACATTTGACAGATGCCGAGTTGAAGAGAATCTAAAGCACGACTGGACAAAGTTTGAATTCCCCCCACCTCTTTTGGTGTCGGTGGAGTAGGGATTGCCATACTGCAGCTCAGCAGGCCTCTGTGGCACCAGTGGTGGAGGGGAAGGGTCTTGGGGGTAGGGCATCGGGTAGCGCAGCAGCATTGGCTGCTTGACCTCAGCACCCTGAACACAAACCTCCTGCTGCCTCTGTGTGGACACGTAATGCTGCAGCTCCTGGAGGAGAGAGCAGTCATCTCTGAGTTTCAGGATGCGAGTACTCTGTATTTATATGTGTTCAAATCTTCTGTCAGTCTAGCATTCTCTGGTGTCCAGCTTCACAAGTTTCTATAGCATATTTTCACTGTTAAAACTACACAGAGAATAAGTACTTTCAGCTAAGAGTTAAGTTTCCCTCTACACTACTGCTGCCCTTTGTGATTATATCTGAAGCGAGAGCATTAGTATCCTACTCATTACTGTAATGGGTGTCAGACTTTGGCTCCCACTGTTCAGGGATTGCTGATAGAGCCACTTGCCCTCTCTCTATTCTGCCTCCCCCGTTCCTCTTGCTGTTCCCTACTGAGCTCCTCTCTTGATGACTTCATTAGTGCACTGCTATCAGGTTTAACATTTAAACCAGGGTTAGGAAGGTGAAACAGACACGCCACGTGGCATTTGAACTGTCTAATGGCACTATAGCAATTGGCAAATGAAGCGAGTATAGATGTTTTAATTAGCATGTAGTGCGAAGTATAGAGAAGGGAAAGAAAGGCAGCAGACACTGCACTAAAGTGCTCATGAATGAACGCTGTGATATTTCTGTGGACTTCAATTGAGAGCTAACAGTACATCCTTACATCTGTGATGTGATTTATGAAGTAATTATCACTGCTTTGGGAATCACAAACCTTTCTAAAGCAAAACTAAAATCATAAATATGTACAGTTCATTCTGAAGAATGGATATTGTATCAGCTCATTCACACAGTGCTGTAAACGCGTGCTGTCATGTACAGTACAGATCATACAGTGCAGTGTGTTACTTGATGTTGCTGCTTTACCTTCTGTAGCTGCTCCTTGTCTCTAAGAGCCTGTGCTAGGTCACGTTTTAGCTCCGTCACCTCACTTGTACGCTCGGCCATCTGCACCTACAGGCAGAAAACATGGAAGAACAAAGAAAATATTAGGTTGAGGTTCATAACAATGCTCCCTACAGTTACTTTGCAACGAAGAGGTTAAAAAAGATTTCATTTCAAAGCAGTGTTGTCACTACTACTGCACTGAAAAATGCCTGTCACAATTTCTTCAGTCCAAGGCAAAAACTTCAAATGGCTTTTCTTTGCACACCAATAATAACAATACACAATTCAATTTACCGTCAAATACAACAAAGTAGTACAGCAAATTCTCACAACTAAACAAAATCTGAGACTAGAAGCTGTTAAATGTGTTTTTACTTAAATGTTACTATAAAAATGAACAATAATCAAAGCAACTTTCAATTAATTTTCCAAGTGTTGTCACTGAATTTTATTTAACCTTGATCTGCATGAAATGTGTGCTGCTCACTGTAAAGCACAGTTCAACACAGAAACCCGCTCTGTGCACGGGGGAGAGTGGAGCAGACCAGGTGATCGTAGTAAATCTTTTACTTTCTAACAGAACTGACCCTGTGGGATAGTTAACTTAGCTAGTTGCCTGCTCTTCTCTTATTTCAACCCCTTACAGAGGGTTCCAACTCTCCTCCTCTCCTGTGGTTTCTCTTTCTTTATGTCTGTCTGTCTAGCTTCACTCTTAAATTCTCTTCGCTTCTTTCGCTTTCCGTCTCCTTCTCTTTCATCTCCTTTTGTCCTTTCTTGCTCTCCCCCTCTTTCATAAATTTAGGGTGCAGCATTAGAGGGTTAAGTTCAGGTGAAGGGAGTCCACAACAGTGAATTTCTGTCCTCCCCCCTCTCCTCTCCTCTCTCCTTCGCTCCATCCTCTGGGTGGCTGATGTAAACAGCCGTAAAGCATGGCGTTCTGCGGCTGCCTTTCTTGTCAGTCTCTGGGGCCATTAAGAGCGGCTTGGGGGCCTGAGGCACTCACCTCAGACAGAAGACTCTATCAAAGACACAGGAGAGCCTTATTTACAGCGCTGATAAACACACACTCACTCATGGAGATTAAATGCCAGTAGGTACTTTAGCGCATGTTTGCACGCAGAATGCAGCAGGCTGAATCACATACCACACACAATGACTAATGTAGCATAGATGTAGCTTCTACATTTGTATGTGTGATCCATGCAGTAAACTCGATTCCTGTGTGTAAACGTGTGCTCAAGTAAATTGTTATGAATATCTGACACACTGTGACCAAGCTACTCTTGCCATTGCTGCCCCTCTCCTTGCTCTATGCAGATGTTTGGGCTCTCTTGCTGTCACAAAGCCTCACTGCGCAAAAACTCAGGAAAGCTGCCCACAATGCACTGGAAGGCTACAAGAAGATAGAAAAACTGACACACTTTGTCACCAAATCTTAGACAGAGTTGCTCATAATGTGGTCAATAAGTTGAGCAGATTCAGTAGTGGCGGTGTGCAGTGCTGCTTGCACAGACGAAACTTTCATGGAAGAGTGTGTACAAGTAAAACTCACCTGAGTCCTCACCATAAAATCCATCATCAGAAGTGTGCTGCAGATCATCTAAACACACCTGATGAACTATTTGGCCATTTTATGAAAAGAAATCACAGGAAACACTACACAGTAAAGGGAAGAATGGATTGCACTAAATAACAGCAAACAAACCTTCGGCACTGGGATGATGTTTTAAGATTTTTTTCCCCAATATTTTATGAACTGGAGGTGAAATAAAAATATATGTGCTAATAAATATAGAACTTTACTTCAGATTTGTTTGACAAATTCTTAAAGGTGAAAATTACTAATGTGTTGTTACTCACAGACTTGTGGAACAATGGGGCTGATTTTGTGAACCTTATAAAGTGACAGGAGGTTAATGATGGCTAAAGATGTTACTCGCAGCTCTCTGAGCTTTAATCAATATGATGTAAATGTCCATGTGTGGGTGTGTGTCTTACTCTGAATCGTTCTTCCTCATCGGCAAGTCGCTGTTTGAGCGTCTCGTTAATGGCACACTGCTCCCTCCACTTCTCCTCCATCATTGCCAGCTCCTCCTCTACAGAGCGAGTCTGTTCCATCTCCGCCTCCTCCATGCTCCTCACTTCCACCTCCAACAGCACATGCTCCTCGACATCGTCTCTCACTTCCTCTGCCTTTGGTCCACTTTCCACCTGACTGTTCTCCTCAGCACTTGGCTTCTCGTTCTCCACCTCCACCCAGCTCGTCATCCTCAGGCTCTCCTCTGGCATGCTTTCCTTCTTCTCCTCTTTTTCCTTCTCTTCTTTTTCATCATCTTCCTTTTGGTTCATTTCTACCTCACCCTCTGCTTCGGGCCTCTCCTCTCTCTGCCTTTCTTCTTTCTCACTGCTGATGTGTGTAGGTTCCCTGCTACAAACTTCTGCGGTGATTGTCATCTCAGCTGCTTCTTGTAGGGCTGCAATAGCTATATTCCCTGCAAAAATAAAGAGAAGATCACATAGTCAGCTGGACATACCCAGCTTTGAACTATGAATAAATAAGTGCTTTATTTTCTCTATAATGCTGGTATGGAAAAGTTATACATACGTTTGTACAACAGTTTTCATGGTCAAGTATAATAAAAGTGAAATAAGCACTATGGCAAAGCACCATGGTCAAGTGAAGATACTACAAGTGCTTATATGTTTGCCTACCTCCTGTGGGTGATTCTGGACTAGGAGTCAGTGGTTCCTGTGTTGTCTCAGTGGATGCATTTCTCTTTGCCTCCTGTAAAAAGACACACGGGAACACAAGCAAAGAAAATAAAAAAAATCAGGAAGGGGGGAAATATTACTTTCACAGCACTGTGATTGTTTTAGTTGCAAATCCATTTGTAGTTAATATTTATTTTCCATTTCATTCAGTATGTCTTACTTTTACTATGCAGTTACTCACCGCCTGTGTCTCAGTAGTGTTTAGTTTAGCAACCTGCCTGCGGAGGCGCTGGCACTCCCTGTACTTCTCCTTATAGTGTTCAGCAGCCATATGAAGCCGTAGCTTCAGCTCCTCGACCTCTCTCTGCAGCTCAGCTTCCGCCTCTGACACCACCATTATATTGGGTGCCACCTGCTCACTGGTCCCAACGCCCTGAAACAGACAGACATACTTAGAAGAAAAATACACACCACCACAGACTGGTCAGGTGGTATTAATTCTGTGGCTGACTGGTGCATGCTGCACTGCATTAATACAACCTAATGCAATTCAATACAATCCAACACAGCAGCTCTGTCCTTCTACAAGGTTAAGATTCACAGCTATTGAAAGTTGATAATTCTACTACAGTATATTTATATTGAGGTCATAGTAGATGGTATAGTAGAGTATACTGGAGTACATCATATTAAGATGTGTTTCTTATGTTTGGGCCATCCTATTTACATAAATAAGGTGACCAAAAAATGGTGGATACTTGAAAAGACAAAGACATTTCTCAAGTTTGTTGTTGTTTTTCTCCTCTGGTCTTACATCACAAAAAGTGAGAGGCGTAGGTACAGGATAAGGAAGTTCGACACTGACCACTTCTTTCTGTGCAGTACTCCTCATGCGGTCTAGCTGGCTCTCCATGCGTTGGCACTCAGCCTGAGCATCAGCTAGACTGGCACGGAGTTTGTCAGCCTCCAGGCGGGCACGGTACAGCTCGGTCATCGTGTGGTCACGGGTGCTGGCTGAGTCACGGAGCTCTGAGGCCAGCAGGGAGGCCTGCTGTCGGGACGCCTGCAGCTGCTCCTCAGCCTGACGGAGCTGCTCACGCACACGGACCAGCTCTGCCTAGAGATTTGCAAGGGGAATGAATAATGTACATTTATTAACTGAATTAACTAAACAGACACAAAGTTATACTGAGGGTGGAGAAGACATGTAACAGAAGTGAGCAGAAGTCCACATTCCTGTAATCAGCATTATAAACTAAGTCCAACTACCTTGTCAGCTTTGTGTGCCAACAGCTCTTTCTCCAGGCTGTCTCGCTGGGCAACACAGACCCTGAGCCTCTCCAGCTCCTCCTGGAACTGGGCAATAGTCACCTCTCGGTTCAGCTCCACTGCCTTCAGCATCTGCAGCTCTGCACTCAGCTTAGTGTTCTCTAGTTCAGTGCTGCGCAGGTGGGCCTGAAGAAACACAAACATCCACAGGTTAGCTGTCGTGTTTCATAGTCAGACATATCTTATCGGTCCCTCAGTCCTTCTATTACCTTGTAGAGATCTCTCTCATCCTTTTCATTCTTCAGCTGGTTCTCAAGACTGTCTCTCTCTGCTGTCAGCTTCTTCAAACGATCGCGCAGACTGGGACAAAAAAAAAAAAACATTTCACTGTTAATCTATCAAACTAAGTCTTAACTTATCAAACCAAGTCATCCTCTAGTAGACATGATCCAAAACAATGTATACACAGGGAATATCAGGGACGTAATAGAATATTTGTTGTTCACTTGCTAAAGTGGCAACTTTTGATCTGGTATTATATGTATACAATGACAAATGAAATGAAAAGTTAAACATGTTTTGGCAGTAGGCTTGGATGGAGTTCTTTGATGCCACATACAATGCTTCATGTAATAAGAGGTATTCCTTCTAATTATTTATTTATGTTCTGTTTTATTTATTACACTGCAACCTCAGTGCAACTGATTTCATGCAACAATTTTGTCCTTCATAAAAAAAAGCTATGTTTTGTTTTCCATTAATTTTTCCACCCTTACCAGTCAAGCTCTGTCTCCTTTTGCAGGCCTCTCTGGGTGACTCCCAGTAGGTCCTCCTCCAACTGGCGGACCCGGTCTGTGGCCTCTGTCAGCCTCCTCCTCACCTCCTCCCTCTCTTCTGACAGGCCCTGCGATGAACGCAGCAGCTCCTACAAGACAGGGAGGCCATGAAGCAGTGGATCACACTGACAGGCAATGCAGCCAATCACTGCGGCTGAATCAGTTAAGTGGAGGAGAAAAAGAGTTGGAGTAAGTCAGCAGCTTATGCAACAGTCATGATTAATCACAGATGGCAATATATCATCTGATGCAGGACACTCACAGTGCAAGTATTACACACCGTAAGTTGCATACTTTATTTATTTATGCCTGCACTCAACTGCCACTTTGTTAGATGCACCCAAGTCAAATGAATGCAGTCATATCAAATACTCCATGTGTATGGTCCTGTAATATACAAATCATATGTTAGTTTTAAATTGTGTTTATAAAATCTTTCCATTTTAAACAGTTATATTGCAGTTTCCTATCTTTATACAGTAGCATATTTCTAGTGCAGCTGTAGCATGAAATTCCCCTGTGGGGATCTGTAGTCTTATCTTATCAATCATAAATCACCAGTTACAAATGATGACTCTGTGAGCCTTTTGATGGACACAAAACACACATTCTGCATTTGAAGTTACTGTAATGTTCAGTAGGTTTTACTGGTCAAACACAAGCAGTGTGGTATATACACAAATGTATAACCAGTCTACTATCAGTAAATTCTTTAAAACAAATTACTGATATTGTATAATAGATCATACAAGGTCTGGTTTGTCCATGCGGTTTCTGCTGAGTAAATGCCTTGTTTAAACTTGCTGCTAATCAGCAGCGAAGGACATTAAATCTTTCATAGCCAATATGGGTTCTGACAGATCAACATACCTCAGCTTACACCCTCCTTTCTAGTTGCAACATATGCACATGAACATGTATGCGCGCGTGCGCACACACACACACACGCGCAGTGACCAGATGAACTGCTATACATTCAAGGACATACGGAGAGACAAACAGCACGTAGTTTAGACATCAAACCAAAACAGAGTGCACATGCACACACTAATGCATACTCAGGCCCGTCTCCCTCTGGGCTTGGCTCTGCGTAGATTACTGTATGATTTTTACGGCTGGCGTTTGGGAAGCACTTTAGCAGTGCATAAAGACCTTATAAAAAGTGTAGTCGTAAAATTAGCAGCCACAAAATATGTACTTATGTTTTCATGTTAAATTCAGAGGATATTTTGATCAGCATGGCATGAGCTAATGCACCTACTGTAAATGCTGTACAGGACGCACACACACACCTACACACAAGTCATATATCTACAGATGGACAGGTCTGTTGAATGAAAAGCAGCACGGTAATAACAGTGTGAGTGTGTATTACCTCGTAATTTATGGTGATTTTGTCCTTCATAAAAAAAGCTGTGGACTAACTCAAAGCAGCCTGTTCTTACTCTGAGCCTAGACCAGAGAGCAGCACTAGGGGGCGATAAGATACAAGATTCAAACTCACTAAACTCTCATAAGTTTCAGTATTTCACCTCTCCCTTTTTCTGCCAACACCACAACCCCCCATCCCCACCCCCACTGCACGGACTTTCCTTGACTTTCCTTGAGTTGCCTTTTTTTAGACGAGTGTGTGCCAAGCTGCTGCTTATCAAATGAGCAATTCATGCATACTAAAATCTGATTCTTCCTGGTGAGTGACTAAATGTAGAAGGCATGAGGGGAATAGAAAGTGTATTGAATCAACGTGGAGGTTTACTAATTTAAACTTTTTATAAATGTAGGTTTATGCGTCTTGCTTGATAAAAAAAAATAATTACCGTTCTTGTCATGCTAATAAACTATCTCTAAACTGAAATCCATGAAAATTGAGAGAAGAATGAATGGACAGTCACATAGGAAGAAAATAGACAGTGAGAAAGCAGTGGCCACAGAATCGCGTGACTGAGTGGTGTTTGTCCCTGAGGCTGGGCAGGGCTCTTTTTTCAGGCAGGCGGTTTTGCGGACTACCCTCCTCTCATTCCACACACACAGACTAAAAGGGTTTGCAAGCGGGTGGCATAATGAGTGTGTTTGTGTGTGCGTGCACTTGTGCATGTGCAAATGCACATTAAAGGGGCCCTGTGGTGTGGAACCTGAACGTGAGTGTGAGTTTTAAGGGGGGCAGTTTGTGCATGTGTATAGGCGTGTGTGTGTTTGACGTCATGTTTGTTCACTCTGTGGTTACGATGGCATCGTCCCTGACGCCAGACGCCCGAGAAAACTGCATCCCAATTCCGTTCTGGCCCACTGAGTCAGGTCGTTAAAGACGAAGAGGAAAACGGGCGCACACATACATGCATGTGTACACATACACACACAGCACACACATACACACACAGCACACACACACACGCTGCAGCCCTTTGTGTGAGTCTCAAACATGGACACAGATTATTCATAAATTCGGCCTTTGAAGTTTTCAAACCTGTGATCACTGGTGAGGAACAAGCTCCAAGCACATGCAAATAGCGGCGGTCCGTCTATGTACACACTCACCCCTACATGTGTACACAGTCCTGCACATTTACATACAAATACATATATGCACAGACTCACTGGAACTGCCTCACCTTCAATTTTAATACTGCACAAATGCTTCTTCATTACAAGTGCTACAACAGAGAATGTATTATGTGTGTGCAGAAAAAGACTGCATCCCTATGTGTCATCACTCCACCTCATCGCTTCTTCCTAACCTGGTTATGTGTCCGCAGAAGGCAACAAGTCTCCCTCTCCTGCTCCCTCTCCCTGGCCAGTCGTTTCTGCTCCTCCTGCAACTGCTGTTTCTCCTCCTGCAGGAGTCGCATGGCCTTCAGCAGCTCCCTGCGCTCCTGCTGCGCCTCCTCCACTCGCTGCAAAGCAGGAGATAACTTATGTGAAAAAAAACAACAACAGAGAAGATGAGAAGGCGTTGGAGTTTCATACAGAGTTTGATTCATGCTATATACTATATTGTATGTCATTGCAGCCTAGAAGGAGAATAACATCATGTTTGCCAAAAGGGGAGTTTGTACTCTTCACCTGCCCTGCATTCAGTAAGATCAGAGGTCACAGTCAGGTGCATATCAGCGCCTGTGGAGCTAACTTACTGGAGTGGCCTACCTCTAACAAGCCAGTCTTGGTGGTGACAACCAGTATGTCTGAGTTGCTGTCATCCTCTGTAACAGTCAGCAGCTCTTCAGTGGGAGTGGCTGACCTGAACTGGAAGGGTGTGCTGGCTCCTCTGATGTCACCAGCATGTGTAACATAACAGAACTGGTAAAACTCTCCGTCAGATTTAGGTACATAATAACCTATGGTGCAGAGAGAAAAGTGTGCATGTAATCATTAAAATTCCCACAATGTCTACAACCTTTCTAGTTCAAAGCAGAGAAATGACACAAAGTTGCACTGCCTCTTTCCCAAAGCACAGTAGCAGGTAAATTTATTAGAGTGCTAAATATTTTGATAGGCAACATAGTGTTTACATGTCCTGATATCTCAAATAGCCCATAGCTATGTGTAACTGATGTCATAGGCCTAGTAGGGACAGAGGAATAAGTATAGAACATCCAGCAGCTAGCTTGTTTTATTGACTACTGACACACCACAGCACACTCTCATATTTTCACTGTGTAATATTTGACCGTTCCAGGCCCAGTAAAACCAGTTTGCAGCCTCTCAATGTATGTGTATGTTTGTGTGTGTGTGTGTGTGGTTAGAGAGGTGCTCAGGTCCCAGACCGCCGTTTGCGGTTGTGTTCCCTTATTAAATAAAAGTGCTGGTTTTTATATGCACCGTAAAATGGAAGAGTTGCTTTGGAATACCCTGGGTCTGTAACGTGGTTTACATAGAGTGGGTGTGTATGTGTGTACCTTGAAACACCACAGTCCTGTGCACAGTGTTTCCTGGTTCGTAGTTTTCAGGCATAGGAGACCAAAGGAAGGTGTAATAATCCCGGGCTGTGCTCCAACCCACCTGAGGATTCCAAAATAAAAATCACCACAATTTAAAAAAACCTGCTCGACTGGACAGCGTAAAACATGCAACATTATATTAAAAATCATTAACTCTAACACATATATTTACTACCCGGATGACATGTTTGACAACATCATTTTTAATCATCAAATTAAAGCATCACATGTAATAAAAGAGCCTAGAGGATTACATACAATTTTCAAGCAAGAATTGAAACATTTAAGACCCTGCCCTGTCACTCTTTCACGTACCTCCTCCTCACAAAAAAAAACAAAAAAAAAACAAACAGGCGCAAAGAAGGTGTGAGAATTGATTGGGCGGGCAGGGGTGTATGTAACTTTGTGTCCGTGTTCAAACATGAGACGGCACAGAATGAGCCACGTGGAAGAGAAAAGGTGAAAATTTTACATAAAATGGCAAGGGAGATGTAATTCCATGAATTTCATGTGTTGTTAGGTGACAGATGATGAAAAGAAGTCGTGAACACCATGACGCGGGTCCTGCATCGTAAACCTGTCGTGCACAAACGACAAACTGTGCACTCTCCCTTTTTGTGCTGCTCTTGCATACATATACACACTCCCTCGTTTCAACTAACATACACAATACATGTTTCTGACATTACATAATTGCACTTCAGCTGCGAACAACTCAACCACTTGTAATACTGCAGATTTTTTTTATACATTAACAAAAATGAATAAAAAGTTGCACAAAAGAAACACTGCTGGTTTAACTGCTGCCACAAAGAAATCATATACTATTACAGGTTTACCAGGTGGGCCATTGTGTAGTACAGGAAATTATAGGATACATAATTCGCTTTTGTTGAATTTTTATTTAAAAAAAAAAAGCCACCACTTTTAAAAAGTGAACAATAACATGAAAGTGTTGTAAATCAACTGGCAACTGGAAATGGTTAAAAAAACAAACAAAAGAAAAACAATACAGCTAAGAATCTGGATGGGCCAACACATGAAAAAACATTTGGAAGCTTTAACTGGTAACTATAAATCAACTGAGCTACTCAAAACATCTGTCAAAATCCCAGTTTGGATAATGCTGTTGCATGATATATAATTGCAGTTTTTGCCTTATCAACCCATTACACTGAGAATAATGCTATTTGAAACAAATGTTAATTGTCAACATGAAAGCCTGGGCCAAGAACATTCCTTCCACCTCCAAAAGTATCTCAGCGAGAGGCTCAGCTGCGATGGACTCCGGCCAAGTATGCTTGTGTACTCACGTGTATTTGCTTAGGACATAAGAGACATAAATAATTTTGCTAATTGCAGAGTGAAGTTGACTGACGTTTGGTTAGGTATGAGGTGGCATTCCAACACAGGAGTGATGTTATAAAATAATCACAGGCAAAGCAGCTATCAATCATTCAGCCAAGGTGTGAGGGAACAGCGTGATGACATGTTAATTATACAGTCACACAACGGGTTTCTCCCTGCCGGCCTAACAAACATGCCACAACCAAAAACCTCCACAGGGTTTTTGGGGGAGTTGTGCATGTGTGTGTGTGTTTGTGTGTGTGTGTGTGTGTGTGTGTATGCTTGTGTCAAACACCAAACTAAAACAAACTTTCACTGGACAAATAAAGTTAAAAATGTGTTTAATTTAACGGTGACATTTGTAACATTTGTAAATATGTAAATTATGCTGAAAAACAAAAGAAAACTTGACAAATTTGAGCTGCAGCCTGTAGACTGTGCATATCGTGTGCTGCCTGAGAGCACCACCATCTAGGAGCAAGTTTCACAGCAGCAAGTTTGTTATAGTAGGATCCTCTTAGTTGTATTATGAATACTTTTGGCCACTAGGGGGTGTCTGTGCACAACACAAGTCAACAGTGCCTAAGTAGTCTGAGTCATCCTACAAGTCAGCTTTATTGCAGAGTATCTCTCTCTGAAACAGGTAAGGCCTGTAGATGTGAAAGGTAAGGAGAGAATTCTCCCTCCCTGAGTCACCTCTTTGTCATGTTGCACATAACAGACGACTAACATTTTCATCAGTATCTGTCAGTCTATGCTCAGTGGGAAAGTCAAATGTAATCAATCATTTTTAATAATACGACAACAACCTGTTGATTTTTACATTGCAGCTTCCAAACACCCGAGGCGAAAAATAAGATTAATCAACGTTTGCATGGTTGTGTCATCTTCCTATAGTGAACATTTGTGATTATTATTTAGAACAGAACGCAGAGATGGTGGCCTTTTTTATACATGTCGCACTGAAAAACATTAGGAATTGTCATGAGTTGATTGGGTTCATTCAAATAGATACACTCACAAAGTCAATATTTTGTCAAAATAAAATAAGATAAATAAGTCTACAAACACACAGATACACAGTCAAGTACATCAAAAGGATTAAATGAGTACAGTTTGCTTGTTTCCAGGCATGAAGTACTAACCATCAAACAGGTTTCATTAGTGCAGATTACAACAATTAAAATTTCCAATCTACTTTTTCCAAATAAACCTAGTGTCTTTATTCTTTTTTAATTGAGCTGGTGGATTTGAAGTCAGTTCTTAAACAACGATCAAATGTTTGCTTTTGACTTTATGAGACATTAAGTTTCCTAGTTCACATTTCCTGTTAATTACGTGTGAGATTTCATGGCCATGATAAAAGAGCGGCAGGGCAGGTTGGTTAGCAGGAAGCAGAGAAACTACTGATGGAAAGACAGAGGGGAATAAGCAAGTGTAGTAGAAGAGAAAAGAGGTCCTAATAAGAATCAGAGTGGTTCATAAAGAGCACCAAATGTTTGCCCCCCAGCGAGACCTTCAACTAGCCCACCATGTACAGTCTTCCTCTTTGTGCACGCAGAGCAACCACATTAAGCTTTTGGTGTATTCTACATTAGGTATGTAGAAAAGCTAGGCCATTAAAACAATGGCGGATGTATGTGTTAATCTGCCAGTACAAGCCTATGGCCAATTATTGAAACTCTAACACATAATCTATGTCACAAACACTTACGTAATGGGCTGGGAATAGCTCTAATCTCTGAGTATCACTTTGTAGCATAAGTGAGTTACATTAATAAAAGTCTGGTCCTATGTTTCTGAAGCATTTTCTAAGTAACAGCAGCTGCTGTGTTTGTATGTGATGTACCTTAAAGATGCCCACCCAGTCTTTGGGGTGGGGAGTAATGTAAGGGGTCAGGGTGTAGCGGCACTCCAGGGGCGCCTGGGGCAGGAAACTCTTGCCCACATTCTGGAAGATGACATGGGCAAAGTTGGAAGTTTCCATGACGCTGACGCTACTTCCCGGCGATGAATCCACCACCTGGAATGACGACATTTTATCCTGCTGGTCACTTCATTTGTCTGTAAGGGAAGAGCAGAAGAGGACAGATAAGCTGAGTGTAAAAAAGACTGACAGAAATGAGTCATACAAACCTTAACAGAAAGAGCTCTAGTTGAAGTTCCTACACAAAACAAATCACAAAATGTGTGTGGTTAATCTCAGTAACAAAGCTCTGGTGTAGTGACATGTTTACACGGATATATGTTGTATAAATCTGTATTAATCAGCACAAGTACACTTCTGTTGCTTGACTTCCGCCTTTCAGGCAGTGCCTTCTCCCAGGCATCTTTTCCTAAAACAGCACCAGACATGAAGAGAAGCACTGTCATTCTCAAGAAACAAAATTCCCTTCTTTTTTTTTTTTAACCCACGACATTTGCGGAGACAGATAAACCAGATGAATAAATGGGACGATTTTAGAGAATTTTTATATCGTGATATTGTACTTAGTTAAAGGGTAAACTCCATGATTTCTCTAGTTGAAGTAAATTTAATACTCGTGATGAAGAGTTAACCCTGTTGTGAAAAGTGTCTTTGTTGATGACCGTACGACAGTGACGGCCAAAGTACTGATACTTCTAAGATACATTACAGGAAATCCATTATTCATAAAGCATGATTCATAGTAGGGATTAAAGTCTGGATGTTTTTGTGGCATTAATATTAAATTGTACTCCTTTAACTGAACTACTTATCTTGAGGAAGACATTTGGTTGTAAACTGCTCAAACTAAGACTTTGGTTAAAGATAAAAGCAGGTGTAAATGTATGTAGGCGCCTGCAGGTGATGCAGCTGCTTTGCATCACTGTCGTCCATCTTTCCCTGGATGAGAACAAGGCTAAAACCACGAATCCTCTTGTTCTACATTTCCATATGACCCAGCCCTCTACTCCTGACTAGGATAGATTATTGTGAACGTGACTACGTGATAACTGTAGCGCTTTTCAGCTAACCAGCTAACATAACATAGTCTGTACACCGAGCCACAGCAACTAACACTTGGTAAATGTTTCGTAAAACTGTTATGAGACAGCTTAGTTCACTAGAGGGTAATCCTTATTACGGTGGCTAGGCAGCTAACATTAGCTCATGAACAGGCCATGTCGAGTCAAGTCACTAGCTAGCTAAACGTTACCATGGTCGAGCAGCTAGCTGGTTGACACAAGAGAGGAACATTACAGGCGTTAATATAACTTGAAATTATAAAAGTACCCGTTTTATATGAATTCCACTTGCAAGAAAAGAGTAAGTGTCTGTCTGGCAGGCCGATGTTTTTGCCACTGTCCTCGTTGTTGTGAAAGCTCTGACGATGATGCGTCTCTTCCTGAAGAAGCAGATGATGCTGAACTTCCGGGATGCTGAGCAGCACTGAGGCTGCTGAGGATGCTCGAGACAACAGATGTGGTCTCCAGGTCTGAAAGGATTTAATAAATAATTTAGATCACTTATATTCCTTTCGTATCGGATATAAATGATTTTAATAAACTATTTGCCTTTGTTTCCGATTTTTTTTCTTGTGAAAAATAAGTATTTAAATACCATATTTTCTACTGACAGGTAATCTATAATTTTCAACATCAGAAAGCAAAATATGTATTAAAAACCTAACTTTATAAGGGTGCAATTCTGTCGTTTTTCTACTATTTTAATAATAGCTTTATTGTGAACATGATTGTGACGGTAACGGTTAAAACAGCGTTAACAAGTAAAAGCACAGGATATCCCGCCTTACTTCATTCCCATTGGCTGACGAAACTCACCGAGAGCTGCGATTGGTGGAAGTCAGAGTCAATCTCAATAGTTTGGTCTCGCTTTCCTGGCTTGACAGCTGTCACTGTACGCCGAGGTCAAGGGGAGAGAAGCATGGCTGCGCTTCTTAGAGGGTCTCGACATTTATTGTTAAAGTGGAGTAAACATGTCGACCTTGCTCACGGTAACGTATTGGCATATGCTGTCCGTTTATGATTGCCGTTTTTTTCTGGTTACGAGTGTGTGACTGCGTTCAGAGGAAAATACAATCCCGCAGCAGCCTGCTAGCACGATAGCCCTCTGAAGAAGTATGAGTACTTACTGTTGTTGTGTTATTACAGTCTGGACACAGTGTCCCTGTGTTGGCCACCTGATGTATGATGCACATTTATGTTAGTACAATATGCGTAATGCGCTTACAGAGATGTGAAACAATACCCAGCAATGCACACCTTGTTATACCTCTATGTGGCTATAGGTCATATCTGTAGCTGGCTTCACATTATATTTTTCTGCTTTTGGTGTTGCCTGTCACAGTACTGTAGTGTGTTCTATACTGTACACAGAACCATAGATTTACCTCGCCACAAAGCCTACTCAATCCACTTCTCCCTGTTTGCCCCAAAGTGCAAAACACATGTGTTTTCTTAATAAGGAAAAGTGAATGTGATTTACTTAAGTTATGGTGCTTAAAATTCACAGACCCCTGGCAGAGAAAAACAAACCAATTAACTGACAAAAAACAAAAAATATTGAATATATTAATCGCTTATGAAAGTAATGACTGTAGCTGCAGTGCAGTCTTTTAGTAATTATAAAATGTTAAAGCAGAAGCTAGTGTAGAGTTTTAATTTGAAAATGAGGAAAGCTTAAGAACTTGCCTTATAATTATAGTGTCAGGTTTTTACTATGTATGGTTTGACTAGACTACAAAATATATGGTTGGTTCAGTTCATCATGTTTATTTTTTTGTGATATCTCACACCATCCTTAAAAACAATTAAGGAACTGGGAAAATAAAGAATTGTGTCATCACCTTTAACTGCAAGAACAATTCTAGCCTAACTAGAAGATCAGCAGTATTTTCCCTCTTGTGTTTATGTTTGTTGTCAGGTTAATGTAACAGCCTCCCTTTTCTCTTCTTGGAAAAAGATTTGATCATGGTAGAGTTCATGGAGGTGATGCTGTCCTTACCTATGTAAAAGAGAATCCTTCGTCATATTTAGTATTTTATTTCACAAATTATATAAATGTAAAGTTGTAGATGCTCTTCTTTCAAGATGTTGGTCTTTAACTTTTAACTTTTACATCAATTAATTTGTTCAGGTAATTTCAGGCTATGTTACTTATCCAACAGTGACATTATTGAAACTATCATAATAGAAGAAAAATATACTTCTTTAATGATACAGGTATATACAATATACTGTATGTTGAATGGCTGGCTGAATTTAAGTTGAGGCTATGTGTTCTGCCTTCATTATTCAGGCCTAATCCTGTTGTTGTAGTCTGGTTTGTTCACTGCCAGTATTTCCACTCTGTTTAGTATCTGTTAACCTGCCCAGACCTTGATTGAGCCAGCAATGTTTAACAGCCTGTCCACGCTGGCCAAACGCCAGTTACAGCAGAAAGATTTGTTCTGGTGCTCTAATTAGAGGATTTCCTGTGAGAAAGTGGCTTTTCATTGCCAACTAATCTGACAGTTTTTCACTGTACTGCTGCAGTAATAAATAACTTTACTAACCAAATGGAGCAGCTGTTACTGTACAACAGGATGTTATCACAGTTACCGTGTTGCTATGCTAGCACAGGTTCTCTGAAAGTCAAGGTGTGAAAATTCATTTTTAGAATCTTTTTTGAATTTTTCTATTTAAAAAAAAATCACACTTGCTTCTTTTCTTCCGTCTTCAGTGTCAACAAGATCAATGGCCTCAAAAACACCAGTGGGATTTATTGGTCTGGGAAACATGGGCAGTCCCATGGCCAAAAACTTGTTAAAAAACGGTTACCCTGTTATTGCCACTGATGTCTTCCCTGAGTCCTGCAAGGAGCTGCAGGACCTAGGTGCTCAGGTAACATTTCCTCAGTAACACATTACATGTGCACATTGAGCCCTTAATTAGCTGGTCAGATCGGCTACAAATATTCTCAGCAGTCATGAATGTTTTTTAAGCTGATGAATCCATTTCCCCCATCACTGCATCTCATAAAACAGTTGCTTATATAACAAACTACTGTGTGTGTGTGTTTTTGAGCCAACAGAACAGGTTGTTGCAGGTAAGAGCTATAACCTGCAATGTATGAAGGTGTTTATTTTGTGTTGATGATATTGTGTAATAATTCAGGTAGTGGACTCCCCATCAGAGGTGGCAGAAAAAGCGGACCGCATCATTACAATGCTCCCCTCCAGCCCCAACGTCATAGATGTCTACACAGGCCCAAATGGCATACTCAAGTAAGCAAACTTTACTATCCCCGTCTTGGCTAGACAAAGCTTCTTTTATGTGCTGTGCATTACCTCTGTCGTCTTGCCTTCTTCAGAAAGGTAAAGAAGGGAACACTGTTGATTGACTCCTCCACCATTGACCCTGCAGTCACAAAGGAGATGGCAGTCGCTGCAGAAAAGATGGGCGCCGTGTTCATGGATGCTCCAGTGTCAGGAGGTAATAACTCACCAGAAGAATTACTAAGAGAATGCACATTTTGATCGACTGTCATATGCCAACAAAATCAAAACACTATTCTAGTCCAACTCCACTACTGTAGTTTGCTCTTTTGTTTTTAGAATAGCAAATATTAATTGGTGGCTTGTTATATTGCTTCACCCAACTAAAGTGAGATGTGCTGTTGCGTATGCAAGGAGTGTATGAAGAGAGACTAATACATTTTTCAATTGAGTAGCAGGATTTACGTCTCTGTCAAAGAGTACTGCATCTGATCAGGTTATTGAATGGAAAAGGAGACGTGTCACAGCAGAATCAGACTGCTAGTTTGTTCATTTGAGAAAACCAATCATAGTGTGAAGCCTATGACCCCTCCGCCTTGTTTCTGAACTGTCTTACATTCTTTTGTATATCTAAACTATGGGACCTTTTTAGGTTAGTGCTAGGACATGGATTGCAATTACCGAGCGGGCCAGCCAGTAGGTGCCCTCTTGAGGTTTTTACTGCTGCTTTTGACCAGGGGTCTTAAAGGCAAGGTTAAGGTTTTAGGTCCTCATTATGTTGGTGCTGTCTGCTGGTGACGGGTCCTTGACAGAGCACAGGATCACCAGTCATCCTTAATGGGCTGAGCCGCTGTGGAGAATCCCGTGTCAGAGCTTTTCATGTTGATGGAGCTGTAATGGCGGGTATACCATGTTAGTGCCTTTCATGTCAGATAAAGAGTCATAAAGTGTAGAGAAACTGCCCTCACATGAAGTGCAGGAGAGGAGAGGAGGGAGATAAGACATGAAGGAGACACATTGCAGTAAAACCATCCATCTCTCTGTCTCGCTCTGTCTTTCTCTCTTTCTCTCTTTTTCTCTTTCTCTTAAACACACAATTCTTATGAGTTAGGATTGCTAAGTCCTGACACTCCTGTATATCTTAATAATATCTTTGACCATGATCTATTTTCTATGTATTGAACAATCTTTTTAATTCATGCACATTACACACTGTGGCTTTTGCTCCCATAGAAACACAGACATGGCCCACATGGGCATGTTTACCAGCTGGCGTCTGCAGAACAGACCCACTGCAGTCAGTGAGATCAGAGCCCTAAGCCTGTTACTCTTCCTTAACACACACTCTGTTTACATACTACGGACAGTGCACAGTTAGTGTGTGCAGCCTTCTGTGAAGGTTCTTCCTTTCCTGACTCTTAACTAAGCCTCTTTTACTAGCCTGAGATGACCAATGATTTACCTGCTACCTCTGGCCTCTGCAGCTAGCTCGGCAGATGCTCCTGTCACATACAAACATGAACATGCACACCCATTATGACCTCAAGACACCCATAAAGACATGTGCACTGGTGTCACCTACAGCTATTTATAGGCACAACAGTCAGCTAATCTAAACCAAATCAGTGATTGAATGAGAAGAGAATCGGGGAATAAATATTATAAAATATAATATTGTGTGGCAATGGTATGACCCAGTAAGCCGGGCTAATCGCCTGGAGATAGGTCATGGAAAAAAGTTCCAATATGTGACAACTCTATGAGAAATAGCAGAAACCTATATTCCCCTAATACCCAGGCCCCTCACTCCACTTTTTACGTGGGCGGGATATGATGTTACATGCTGTGTTCCAACCAGGAGATGGCACCCTCCCCAAATAGGGCACTGTCATATTCTTAATGTTTGTATGTGAGTGAATGACAACAGCTCAGCTCTATCACATACATACTGCATTTCCACAAATGAAACACAATTTGTCAAGGTGAACTAGACAATACTTCAAGTCATGATTTTATTTTTATTAAGTCGGCACAGTCTCAAATAGACTCCAAAGTCTCACAGTGATATTTTATCATGTCTTTTGGATACATTTGTTTGAGTTGACTTAAGGAAAGGCAAAATCCAGTCAAAATGTATTTCGCTTTCTGAGGATACAATGCACTCAGCATCAGACTTGCTGTGGGCTCCCACGCTCTTAAACTTCTGGAGACACAGGCTGTTATTTTTGTGGTCTCTGTATTTGTTTTTATTTTTAATTTGTATTTTTCTTTTGATATAAAATGAGTCTTTTCGTGTGTGTGTGTGGTGTAAGAGGTGGCACACTTTATATAAAAGAAATAGTGCGTGTATGTCGTGTGCGTCACTAGAGGTTTGGCAGCCAACCGTGGGATCTGAATTGCAGAGTCATAACCCTTTTTCAAAAAGAAGCAGTCAAAAAACTTTGACTTTCTTCTCATGGGCATCCTGCTGGCTTTCATTCTTGCACATTGTCCATTGTCGTGGCTTTAGCGCTGCATGACCCAGTTGTGTCCCTGCGTAAACACACACACTCACATGGGCTTGTGATTTTTATGCAAATAATTTTTTTTTTCTGCAGAGACAGTTCTATTAACTCAGACACTAGTTCTCCAGGCATGCTAACATATGCTTGCGCGCACACATACAGTACTTTCTGGTGTCATTAAAAGTGTCCGCATGCAAAGTTGACCCACAACAAAACAAGCTCTGATGTCACAGGCCCAGGGTGTTGGCACAGTAATGGCAAAAAATAGGAGGTCTGTCTAACAAGCAACAGGGTCGTTAGCGGTAATTACCCAGAATGCCTGTGTTTGTGTCTTTGTGCCCATGGTGGGATGCCATATTGCTAACGGACGATGGCTTTGAAAAGGCTCTAAAAAACCTTTCATTGTGTTTTTCTCAGCGCTGGGAAAGTCAGCATTCGGTGTAAATAAAAACAAGAAGAAGCCGAGCTGTTGTGGGACCATGGGCATTTGAGCTAATGTTATTTGTTTGTGAGGTCTTAAAATCCTCAGCTAACTACCTATTTAGGCTGCATCTCAACACCACTCTAATCATATCCATACCACATCAACTGAAGCCCGGGTTTTGCAGTGTGTCATTTGCTGACAGTCTGTACGTCATCCTCCAGCCTGTAGGAACTTGTTCGACCCAAGGCTGGCACCAGTTGGTTCGTCAGTCAACGCTGCCAATTCACTTCTCTGCTGTTTGATACAAGCTCTGTTTCTCCCTCTAGGCCAACAGGACCTGCGGGTTCTTATACAAAGATCAACTCTGACTTTGGCTTTAATTCTCTTCTTTCAGCAAATACTGATATAAAGTCAAATAATTGTAATTAGTTGTTATTATTTTACTGGTTGACAAAATAATTAAAACTCAAAGTCCACACATATGCTTTCTATATTACAATGGCAAGAAGAAGTATGTGAACCTTCTTGAATTCCCGGGTCCTGAATAAATTAATCTGATCTTTATTTCTATATTCTTGTCGTGAATTCCTACTTTTCTTTGTTAGTCTTGTTGGTCTATTCTCTCTTAACTCTCTCAGCTGCACAAACTTGTCATAAATCACTTGTGTCAGATCGATTACTGTTTATGAGAAGCTGTACATCCATGAGATTTGATTATTAACAAAATCAATGTCCTTACCATATAAGGGTGCATGTTCTGCTCAATTTCTGGGAAAGTTTCATTCACAAAATGTCATAGGAAAGAAAAGGAAGATTTTCACTCTGTGGAGCTGAAAGCCTGATATCAGAAAGAAGCAAACTCAAACAGAACTAACTGAACACTAATAATAATCACTGAGATTATTACAGCCTTGAATATCCATCTGGACTGTACAGTCATCCTTCAGATGACATCTGCATGTTACTGCTCTTAGTGCAAATTACACACTTTATTTGTATAATACATTTTAAAATATACATACAATAAAATGAAAGAATAAACTAGATTATTAATGACCATCAAATATTAAGATAGAAGTCAGGCTAAAAGGTAGTGTTTTTTTTCAGTTTCTGTTTTAAAATTGTATTTCAATCTCAAGTACTCTTAACAGACCAAAGGCTTCGCCAAAAGATTTTGTCCCGCATGTCCTGCAACAATTAAATGATTTGTATCAAAGAGGCCATGCTGGTTCAAAAATCATTTTAAAATCGACCAATGTATTGATTTTTAAAACACATTTAATTTGCTCTGGCCTTCGGCACTAAAATACTGAAGTTCTGAATCAGTTGTAAAAATTAGTTAATGGGCTGATCTTGTCAGACTGTTTAGATATTTGTAGTTTTGTTGAGTCTCTGGACGAAACCTATTTTTTAAACGAGGATTACATTGCTAATTGTGCAGCTGATTGGAAACATGTTCACTCACTTAATGCTGTCTTTATAATAAACCTTCCGTTGTTTGGGAGCTAAAAGAGTTGGTTCATTAATAAAATAATTCATTAGCAGAAAGTTAACAAACAGCTATTTTGATCATTCAAAGGGATTTTTGAATAAAATTTAATTTTCTCTAGTTTTAACTTTTGAGAACTTCCTGATTTCCGTTGTTCTAGACAATTTGGAAAGGTAACCTCTATGAGTTTCTAACTGTGTGGACAAACATAAATAAATAAATAAAAATGTGTAAAGATAACGAAAAGATTTTTAATTATCTTGTCTTATATTGTATCCACATGATATGGAAACCATTTTTATTGTACTGTGAGAAATTCTTAGACATAAATTAAATGGTATAAAATAAATTTAGTGGACTAAGTAGCAGATTCTGAGTTAACGTTGGCACATCTTTAGACTTTGTCACTGGTATGTCTGGTCAAAGGGAAGGAGCAGGAGGGTACTCGTGCCAATCTAATCCAGTCTGAGAATGAGATTAATGGAGCCTGGGAGCCTCTAAGCTGTTTAGTGAAGGTTAGTGATGTTTCTCTGACACTGAGTTAAGGAATCAGGTTGGATGGGCAGGGGGGTGGTGCTGTCGCAGTCTGTCATGTTGATGGCTAACCAGCACTAGAGAGCGTCAGTGGTCCAAAGACTAGATTAGCATAACAAGCCTTTCACTGACAGGTTTGGTGGGGGGGGGGTAGTGAGAGGGAGGGTGTAGGGCAGTAAAGTGACCAGGGATAGTGATGATGGAGCCTATGGTCCAGATGGATGTAGACCAACAGCAGCTGGGGACTGGCTCTTACATCTCTGCCCCTATGTCATCTGCTCTGTCTGTGTGTGTGTGTGTGTGTGTGTGTGTGTGTGTGTGTGTGTGTGTGTGTGTGTGTGTGTTTGTGTGTGTTTGCGTGTGACAAGTAGTCAGCTGGTGTATGAGTAATACAAAAAGTCTCTGTCCGTCAAGTGTAACCCAAACGCCACACTGCATGTCACTTATCTAAAAGGGAATTAGCATTCTGTCAGTTATGCACGTGTGTATGTGTGTGTTTGTGTATGTCTGTGTCCCTGCCAGCTAACAGGCTAATTGGGGATGATTATTAACTTGTTCTGTCCTAGATGAGTCTCGTTGGGCCAGCAAAAGGATTGATTGTGGATCTCTCCTGCTCCCTCAATCCTCTGCCACCTACCATTGACCAGCCTCTCCCCTATGGAGCAGAGCAGTTACCGATGATGATGATGATAATGATGATGATGAGGGTTGGCCTGGTGGTCAATGGACGGACATTGTAAACAAAACCCTTAAGGCTGTAGTAACATTTATATACAAGAAACTATGTTGGTTTTTTCCTCTCTTTTTTTTTTTTTTAAACCCAAACTTTCTTCAGTCGCCTACTCGCTCGAGGTTCTCATAGAGTGTTTGTGTGCAGGAGTCAGTTCTCATGGCTCCGCTCTCGTTAACTGGAGCCGATAAAGAGCCTGTTTTTAACATAACAGAGGAGCATTAGCAAAGTTGGCAGATAAACTGTTGAAAGTGCAGATTCTTTTTTGTTTTTGCTTCTTTTTTTTCTTCAAATGTGTGTGAGCAATTTTGGTTAATGTGTACCCTTGTACTGTTTCACTTTTTCACTCGATATCCTTTATGCTTTTTACAGGGCCTGTTTGGGTTTTTAATTTGCTTGAGAAAAAGATCTGCCCTTGGGTGTAATTATAATGGTGGACCACATGAGGCTGCGTTGTTGCCCTGTAAATATCCTACCCCCACTGGCTTACACTGAAAGCAGTCAACTCCCGTAGACTCAAGGCTCTGACACTATTAAGTGTGAAAGTTCTTTTCAGCCTGAAATAAGTCCAACGTGCCAACATTTTAATCTTACATGTGCATATAGTTACTTACTAGAAAACAAGGTAGTATATTGCCAAATAATAGAGTTTGTTTACACCAACTACATTTGGACTTGAAGGTGTGACATGAAATCTGGCGTATCGCTAAATCTCTCCTGGTGTTCTCGGAGTAAGAGCTGTTACATTATCATTTGAGGAAATGAGGTGTTTGGAGGAGCTCTAATGATGTTTAGGTGTTGTTTTGCTCTAAGTGTTTTTCCGTATACTCGGTGGTGGGGAAGCAGGGTTGTGGCACACTGTCAAATGCGTCATTCATTACCAAACTCTGGGACCATCCTTTTTGTGTGCAACTGCGTGTGTTGCTTGTGTAGCCTCATACTTACAAATGTAGCTTAATTTAAACCCACCACCAATAAAAAGTGCCTACTGGTTTACATGCGGTTCGTAACTCTGAGACACGGCCTCAGAAGCTCCAACTGACGTCTTATTGGCGTCTAGGATTTGCACCTGTCACACACACAAATACACAGGCAATCTACTTTACTTTATACATACACACACCACTTCAAAAGAGATTATGAGGCTGCCATGAATTGCCTTGGCTGATTATTTTGTGTCTAATGAAAGAAGTGCTAATGAACACAGTGTTCACTACAAACAGGCCAAACCAAAGTTAATGCTCCGATCTTCCTTTGCCGTCACACAACCAATTTCAGTATCTTAGGTCCAAGGTTAATGTCTGTAGTCAAAGCGTGCTGTTAAGCATCTGTCCTAACAGTGTTTGGTTACTCACTTATTAACTTGAATATTGTTGATAGAGGAGATCAGAAGCAGGAACTTTCTTTAACACGTGTCTGCAACTCAGTCGAAGCATGGGCCACACACAACTACACATTCTTTCACACACATACATAGGCACATATATACATATAACTGCTGATAGTTGATCAGTCACAATTCCTTTTTCATGCACACTTTTCAAGGTAAAGATCAGTTTGGCTGTACCTAGAAGAATATTTTTGTCCATGTAAGACATATCTCTTAAGTCAGTCTTTTATCATTCCACTGAACCGGTCTTTCTTGACTGTCCGTAACATTCGTTAGGAGGATTGTTACTGCATTTGTAATGCCATGTTACCGCCTGGTGCTACTGGCCTCCAATCACTTTCCAACACGTTTTCCACTGGATGAGGGAGTAAGCTGCTGGTGTTACCACCAGTGACAACATGTGTGGCCTTTAGTCCTTTCATCTTTTTAACATCTAAACTACAGACACAGCTCATCCCCTGGGCACACGTCCTTCTAGCCCATGTTGCTCTTGTTTTCTGTTAATCTACCATAGTGTCGTAATAAAGCAAATGCTTTCTTTCATTCAGGCATTGGTCAGGTTTACATTAGAGCCACACGATATTTGCCACAAAGATGAGATCAGGCTAATTTATACTCATACATTATAATTAAAAATATATATAGAATGTTTTTAACATCATTCCTGTGTGTTTATCTAAAAACAATAATAAAAGACTGATGCTCTGAGTTGCTTTTTGCATTCATCACAGCAGTAAATTAATTGATGAATGCAATTCACGGAGTTTTGCATTTCTGATCAAGTGCTGCATTACTTTTATTATTTACCATATTACCATTATTATTATTTTTGAAAGCTTGTGTGTCACATATCAATCTGGTTTACATAGCACAGCGATAAGTACATTTTACCTTTCTTGTATTGGCTATAGCTGGTTATCCTCCTGATCTTTTCACTGTGGGTCTGCTGCTGGATACTAACGTTTCCCTCTATGCTCTTTCTCTCTGCAACTTTTTCCATCATCAACGTGAATTCCCTCTAATGGTGACTTGAGGTTTTTCTTTGGTTACTTTGCTACAGATGTCGTTACCTAAAAGGATGGTGGTCGGAAACAGATGGACCTAAGCAGTACGACTGCACATTTTTTTGTAGTCTGTGACGTCTCTTATTCACTTGATAATGCCTAAGTAAGTTTTCATTTTAGATAATAACCATGCTCCCTATCTGTTTGTTAGTGTGACGGCATGGAGTGGCACATAAATTTTACTTGGTCTGACCTAGTAAGGTTGTTGTTGCAACTTTTATGGAAAAGTGGCCAGGGTACTCATTCAGACAGGACGCTGATACATTAAAATGCTTTCAGATTAATGGAAAGTCATGCTTGTCTGAAAGGGGGTATGCTGTGATGCTACATAGCTAGCGAACAAGTCGTACCCAGCATACCATATGATGGTGTAATTTTGTTAGTCATGAATTGTTGTGTGTCATGGTGTTTTACTATATTACCACTGAGCTACTGGAGGTCCCACAGTAATATTTATAGTAATTACATTATTCAGAATTTTTTCATTAGTATTTGAGGTACCATTATATACATAATTTTATATGCTTAATTTACTTATCTATATAGATATATATATATATATCTATATAGATATATATATATCTATATAGATATATATCTATATAGATATATATATATATATATATATAGATATATATATATATATATATATATAGATAAGTAAATTAATTATCTATAGATATATAGATATAGATATAGATATAGATATCTATATATATATATCTATATCTATATCTATATCTATATCTATATATATATCTATATCTATATCTATATCTATATATATATCTATATCTGTATATCTATATCTATATAGATATAGATATAGATATATATAGATATAGATATATATATAGATATCTATATATATAGATATAGATATAGATAGATATCTATATCTATATCTATATCTATATCTATATAGATATATAGATATATAGATATATCTATATCTATATAGATATAGATATAGATATAGATATAGATATATATAGTTTTTAATATAAACTATTTTCCCTGTTCTCTCAGTGTCTTCATTCTTCCTCTCCTCTTTCGTCTCCATTTCTACTGTGTATCCTCTATCATAGGTGTTCCCCATCTCTTACACAGTCTCTCTCTCTCTCTCTCTCTCTCTCTCTCTCTCTCTCTCTCTCTCTCTCTCTCTCTCTCTCTCTCACACACATACACACACACACACACACACAGCTTCTTTCCCCCCGCCTAGGGGGCGTTGCGTAGTTGTGCAGTGTTAACGATCCAGGACTGTCACTCCCGCTGGGATGGATGAGCCGACGGACCCGGCGCTCAGGAAGCCTCATTAGGATTCCTTTTTAATCCATCTCTGACAGGACCAACCCAAGACTGGGACGTCCCCTCACACGCACACACACTACAGACTCTATCATAGACTCACACACACAGACACAAATGCATTTGAGTCCATGCACAATGAGCAGACTCACTGATACCCCCAACACACACACACACACATTGTTATGCTAATGATGCGTTATTCTAATAGCAACAAGGATCTTCAATCATCCCAGTGTCGCTGCTTATAGAAATCCACTACAGATCATAAGAGCTTATTATGGGTGATTAGTTAATTTGAGGGAGGGAGAGTTGGGAGCGATGCTGGGAGGTAGAGAGAGAAAGATTGCCTTCCTTTCCTGCTCTCGTCGCTACATCTCTCGCTACTTCTCTCTTCCTTTCTCCTCTTTTTCTTGTGCCTCTTTTTTCTTCTCTCCTTAGTGAGGTATATATTGATCAGCATGTTGACTGAGTTATCAATAATCTCCTCTTTAGTCGTCCACAAACAGCGATCTTCACTAATGAACTGGCAGAATTGTCACGCTGTTCTTTCTGTGTGTGTGTGTGTGTGTGTGTGTGTCTGTTTGTGTTTGTATTTTGTAGAGACAGAAAGAGGTGCAGACTGCAGTAAAATTTAAAAGGAAAACCGATACGGTTGGCTTGACTTTTACAACTACCTGTGAATAAAAATAATGCTAAAAATGGTAGCATTTTTTATCAAAAATGTAATGGGATATTTGTCAGGGGACCCCTTATGACTACTTCAGTACTGTGTTTTAGGTAGTACATGGGTGTATAATAACTAACAAAAATTATTTGCTCATAAAGACAAAACAGTGCCAAGAGTTTCACTGAATAAAATGAAATACCTTCAGTGAACTAGATTCAAATAGATTAAGTCAGACATATAAACAGAATTAGAAATGCAACATAGAGTAACAAGAAAGGAGATAAGTCTATCATGTCCTTGGTCTGTGGACCATATGTGTGTATGATTGGTGTGTGTGGCTGCCTTATGTTAAGCGTGTGTTTTGCTGTGGTCCATAGGCAGCTGCTGCGACGTGGGCTTTGGCTTTCATTATGTGGCCTTAATGACCTGCTGACAGCTCATCACTGACACACGTGCACACAACACACACACACTCACACATACATATACAGTAAAGTGGCATCGTCATATACTTGACAACAGTACAGCCAATTAAACAAGGGGGATGGAAAAAAAGGAATATTTATGTTTATGGGTCATGGAAATACACAGTACTTTGCCTCTCTTCTTTCCTCTGCAGTGAAGTCTGATAATGTGATTTCGGCTGTTTTGTCCCCAGTAATTCCCTTTTAATTATTAACACTAACATTATTAGGCTTTCACTGTTAAGAGGCCTTTCATTACAGTTGGATGACACCCTATAGGGAGATTTGAATCCCTTCCTCCCTCTCTACCCTCCTCTTTCTCTCTTTGCCTTTTTTTTGGACAGTCAGTTTTTGTGCATTTTTCTGAAACTGGTTCTTTAACCACTTCCACAACTTTTTGATTTTCACTAGTACTAAAACTAAATAAAGAAAACACAATTATTCTAATATTTTACAATATTTACAAAATGCACTATTTTTTTAATGTGGAATATAATCCCATCTACTGTTTGCCACTGTTTATGGTCAGGACTGTGACTCTGCCCTTCCAAAACATTGTATTTCTTCTGCTTTACCCATTCGTTGGTAGAATGACTTGTGTTTTTAGGGTTGTTGTCATGCTATATGATCTACTTTCTGTTCCACCTTAGTTCACCGATGGATACATTCACATTTTCCTGTATAATTTGCATATACAACTGTTAGGTTATAGTTTCATCAATGATAGCTATGATGATGTCTTGATTCAAAACATACCAGGGCCAAATCATGACACTGCCACCACCATGTTTCACAGGTGGGATGAGGTTCTTCAAAGGGTACAATAGTGCAGGTATTAGTATCTTCAACATTCCCCTGGATCCCGGATGACTATCACCTCGTTCTTGTTGTGATTTTTCTCGACCAACCACTCTTAGGTAGGCTGACAGTGTTGTAGAGCATCCGCCATTTGTACAGTACACGACCCGCCTGACAGTTGATGGGTGGAGTCCAAACTCCTAAGACAGCCTTTTGGAATATTTTCCATCCTGGTGCACATTAACAGCTCTTCCTTTACGGTCCTCAACCTTGACAAACCTGATCATACTTTGATCTTGACACAGATATCTTTTCTTTAAATAAGACTCACAGCTGATTATCACCCCATTAATTAAAACACCTGGCTTCAAATGAACTCATTGTTCTATTTTGTCACATTTGTTACATTAAATTGATTCCCTTCATCTAATTTTAGCAAATGCATGAAAATATGATAACATTTTAGGTTGTACAGTATTTATGCAGATGTGGAGAAAACTGTAAAGGGTCCACAAACTTTCATGCACCATGAAAAAGTATGTGTACTATGAGTTTTCTCTGTTAATGTTTTGGCCTTGTCACTGAAGCGTTTAAGTCATCTTTGCATAAGACTCTCAGGCTGACTGTGTCCAAGCCGCTCTAAAAAGGGTTGTTTCTGCATTAAGGCCCCCAAGGAGGAGGTGAGGGGGGTGAGGTTGCCTCCTACAACATGGCATGCTCCTTAAGCCATCAGGCACGGGGAGGGATGCCTAATTGAACATGATAAAGTGTAAAGTTAATTACCCCTCACGCCTGTCACTGATACCCTCATGAGGGGGCCTGGCCTCAAGCACAGCTGTTAGTGTTGGGGTGTGTATGTGTGTGTGTGTGAGAAAGAGAGAGAGAGAGAGAGAAATTAGGGTGGCAGGACAAAAGGCTTGGGCTCCCATGAGGGTTGTGGAGTGGATGATGGCAACAATTGACTTTTAAAGGTACCCCTGTCCCTCTGGTGCACCAACACTTAATGCGCCTGTCCCACTCTGTGTACCTCACACAAGCAGAAAAGTACACAGCTGACCCTTTAGACACAGTTGGTAGTTTTGAAAAAGTGGTTGCTAGTGGTTGATACATTATGATCTTTTGTGTTGCATTTCCTATTCAGGCTCAGTTGTCATGTTTTATCTGGACTTAAACGTTTAAATCTTTATATTCAATTTCTTTGCTGTTTGTTTCAGTTGTTCAGATCTGGGTTAGAATATTTCATATGTTGTGTGTTCAGGTGTTGGCGCTGCCAGCATGGCCAAACTGACCTTCATGGTAGGTGGAGTAGAGGAAGAATACAACGCTGCACAGGAGCTGCTCACCTGCATGGGCGCCAATGTTGTCTACTGTGGACAGGTTGGCAGTGGACAGGTAAAGGCGGACATGTGAAAACACACACATTCGCACACATATCAATCATCAATCAAACAACCATCATCAGCTTTCTGCCCTGTACACAAAGATTTTTTTTATTATTTTACTTTACATATTCATAACTTTAACCAGTTTCATAAGTAAACCATTAAACATAAATGGAAATTATTTGTGATAATTTGTTTCATTCATTCACTCCAGTGACTCTAGAAATATATATTTTTTTATTAATTCTGTTTTACATAAGGCTCTACTCTGTAATTGTTTTCAATTCATCTCTTTGTTTTGAATACATAAAACAAATAAATCCTATGAATAAAGTTTTTACTCCACCAATCTAGGGGTGTCCATGCAAAAGGCCCCTGAAGGATATTCTCTGTTCATCATGTGTTTTTTGTGTTCAATACTCTTTAGGCAGCAAAGATCTGCAACAATATGCTGCTGGCCATTGGGATGATTGGGACGGCAGAGACCATGAACCTTGGTATCAGGTACTGTCAGTTAATGCTGGCTACTCAGCTAAAAACAAAAATCAAAGATTAAATGCTTGATTTATTTGGGAAAGTTTCATGTAAATTTGTGGGATAGCAAAGATACAAATTCTGACACAGGGACAGAATAGTTACTAAAAGTAAATACTGTGACCTTCTATTGTTAACATACAAATGTAGACACTGTAAGTTGGAGCTGCATGTGAAAAGCAGAGGTTCAGCAGGTTATTTGAGCTAATTTCTCTTATTACAGGGTGTAGAAAAGTGGATATAATCCTCACTTGTTGACACACACTGGGGTTTTTCAAACAATTAACATAAGAATTGCCAGCAGCATCAAGCTAAAGATGGCACATTTGAAGGTTCCACGCTTTAGCAATGCATCAATACAGCTATAAACTCGCTCTTGGATATAGCCATCACTGTAAATGCAATTACTATACCGGTGGTATGGCTCTAACTGTGGCAGCAATTTACTGCTTCAATACAGGTTTAGAAGTGTGCGTGTGTGTGTGTTTCAGTTTATGGATGTGCACAGGGGTCAGCCCTGCCCAGAGTCAATGCCAGTTCCTCAGGAGAAAGATGAATGAGGAGGTGGAGCCACAGATTCTAATTTGCATCTGCTGATTGAGCTCTCACCATCATCCTGTCACACCCATGTCCCTGAACACCACCTAGAATTCGCATCATTCTTCATGCCTCATCTTGGCGCAAAGCCTCCTTGGCCATGAGACTGAGGATGATGGGATTTGAAGTCTTCTGAATGAAGCTATGTGACTTGAAATAATGGACAGGTTCAGAAATTCTAAAATGCTGGACATGCAGAAATAAGCATCTCAGCAGCATCCATACCTCGTCAGTGCATTGATTTTCTCCTGATTGTCCCTTCTTTCTGGGGGTAGGGGTCAGGAAATTATATTTTTTACAGTACGTTTGCCAGTTATTCCTCACCTGAATGAAATTAGTGTATCAGATTAGATTTAAATTTTGCGAACTGTGAATTTATTATCTCTGTGTTCATACGTATACTTTATTATAATAGACTATTTCCACCATCTTACTATTATGTGCTTTTATGGATTTTGCAACTTTAATGGTGTGAGCACCCATTTTGTTTTTGTTTGTGTGTGTGTGTGTAAATGAAATGCTCTTCTCATAGTGCAGCTGATTTATCTGTGCTGAGAGAGAGGAGGAAAATTGGCATGAGCAGTTGCACATAAATCCCCCCACTAGGCCCCTGAAATATGGAGGCATTAAGGGAGCAACACAGATTTACACATCGCCACACTGTCTTTGATGCGCACACACACACGTACACACAGATTTACATCCAGAGATACTGAAGACAGCAGTTTTCTACCAAACCACAACAACTTCTATGAATAGTTCACATCATTAGAATATACGAGTATGAAAAAGACTAAGAATACTAGCTACTGCATCTCTTCACTTTGACTCTAAATTATTTTTATTTTGACCCTTATTCAGTCTTGATTGTGTGTGTCTGTTTCTGCGTTTCCCCTCTTACTAGCTAATCTCTAGGGCTTTATTAGAGGGTTTGACAAAGACTGTCATCGTTTTGAGAGAGCTCCCACCCATAAATCTCCCATGCTGCATTGCGGCCCAACCTTTTATGCAGAGGATGCTCTCTTAGGCCAAACACACACACACACACACACACACACACACACTACACAGCATGACATAAAGGAGACAGAGCACTCACAGCCAATTTAGAACAAAATGGCAATAACATTTTATCATGTTGTATTTGGGCCTGATAGAGCTGCCCTTATTTCAAATGTGTCTGTGCGTGTCCATGCCTATACATGCAGGTGGACACACAAACACACACAGCTCTGTTTGCGGAGCTAATTTGTTGATCTCAGATGGAAGCGCAGGCCGTCTCCAACAGAGCATGACGTTCTCCCAGCACAAGGAATGGCCATGCATGACAATTATGAGCACACACATACCAACCATGTCTTTCTGTCTCCCTCTCATTCTGTCTCCTTTGGCTTTTTTTCCCTATTCTTATTTGTCTTAGCTCCTCATTTTCATTCTTTTATCTTAATCCCAGAGTCTCTCCTCTCCTCCCTCTTCTCTGCCTCCCGTAATTTCTGCAAGCAGCCAACGAGTCAGTGGAAGAGGGGGGCCGAGAAGCTGCAGAAAGGAACGTAGGGTAGCAAAGAAGGGTTGCAGTGATTTCACATGCACGTGAAGATGAAAATGGAGGGAATTCGTATAACAACACACAACCCTTTGTGTTGAGAGACAGAAATAGGTTTGCCACAACACACACATGAACACAAACATCTCCTCCTCCCTCTGTAAATCAGATGAATTGTGAGCATATGTTGTGATGAAGATTAAAGGTGATAAACGAGCTTGTTGCCTCTATAAATGGGATAGTAAACGCTTGTGTGTGTGTATGTGCTCGTTATGTCTTTAATGTAATAATAAATGTGGAAAGGGTCACAATGAGGTAGACAGTTAATGTTAATATCAGCGCTGCCAATTAACTCCACGTGCTAGAACTCCTAGCATATTAACACACAAACACCCAGCCCCACTCCCTCTTATTTTTATTCTCACCTCCATCTCCCTAACATTTCTTTAATCTGCAGGGGCCTTTGCGCTGCAACACGTTTGTTTCACTGTTCGTGTCCGTGTGTGTTTATCCATGTCAATCTTGTTAAAGCGTGACATGTCCTCTTCTCCACGCAAATTACCACAGGCGAGGAACAACACCACTGCGTCAGCTAATAACCACGGCAGTGTGTATGTGTGCGAGTGTGTATGTATGATGGGAGCAGGAGGGGAACTTCATTGATTTATCGTTAACAGAGGACAACAGCTCCCCGTCAGCGTCTCTGGTTGCTATAACAAACGATCTGTGCGCTTGGATGCGCTTTATTGTAGCTCAGCCAGTAACCTTTTCAGCTGCTGACCCAGAACGCTGGGAGGGGCTGCCTGTGTGTGTGTGTGTGTGTGGGGGGGTTTTGTGTGCGATGTCAAACATATGTCCCCCAGAGTCCTCAGACAGGGAGGTGTCAGCAGTGAAGACAAGGGGCAGGAAGAGGAGAGGAGAAGCAGGGCAGAGAGGGATGCTTACAGACAAAAAGCCGTCATGAGCGAGTCTGCCATTTAAGAAAAAAAAACAAACTTCAAGCTAAAACACATGTTTACACGCACATGCACACTCACAGCGTCACTTATGCCACATTTCCAGAACAGTTAAAAAAATTAAGGAGCGTGAGCGGACACAAAAGAGACAAAGGGTATATGAGGAGGGAGAGACATGGAGAGAGTGTAAATGCAATTCCCATTCTTAATTAGTTAGTAGACAGCTAATAAAAACTGTGGTAGTAATGGCAGAATGAGAGTCAGGCAGAGGGAGGGAGAGAGGGTGGCTGCTCCCTTTAAGGAGCTATGATGGTTTAATAGTCATATTGAGAGCAGAATAGTTACAGATCTGTAAGTAACAGTGAAGTGAAGCAGCCAGAGCTTGATGTGGTCAGCTTTACACTGCCCTTTAAACCATTAATGTACAAAATCTGCACTACACAGGCAGCTTACACAGCCGACAGACGCTGTAGTTACACCCTCCGCTACTGTAATGCTTGGCACTTTGTTTTACTCCCTGCTTCTTTCTGTCTGGGCGCTCTCGTCTCATTTGCTTTTGCATCTTTTTACAAATCTCCAGACTATATGATTGTCTGGAGATTTGTCCTTGCATAAGAAAGTAGGTTGCTGCAAAATGGGGCAGCAGAAGTAAGAGCGCGCTCCTATACATGACAACGAGGTTTATGGCTCCCCTGTGCTACTTAACCACTTCTCCTCCTCCACTTTCTTTTTTTTTTTTTTCATGAAACAGGGATGATGAAGGATAGATGTGCTGGTAAACATCAATACTGCATTAGCCAGCATTACAAAGCCTTCAGCCATTAACACTGAGGAATGGTCACAGCTGGGCATAAGGTTCAATTGGGGTCACTACAATTGCCAGGCGCCCCCACACCCGTTTTTCTCCTTTGCTCGTATTTTAAAAATGAATTTCATAATCAATGCGCCTGTCCTCTCATGGCTATCTGTCCCAGTTCCTCCATACTTCTCGTGTGCCACTGTATGTGTAAAAAGTAAAATGCAAATGTAATAATCGTGGCATATTCCTTTTTCTCGCTTCCCCTTTCAAACAATAATCAGAATTACTGTGAGTCTTTTTTAGGAGCCATTTATCTCACACTTTATGCAAGGCAATATTCTCTGGGCTTTCACTGACATTTCTTCAATGTGGCAGTTTAGTGGTGAAATAAACATCCAGACGATACATTTTAGTCTGATCGTCACCAGCGGTCTTTTTAGGGTTTACATTTAAAAGTTGACCAATTCAGAGTAATGAATTACCCACGGATTTCAATGGTAACATTTTTCCAAACAAGATTCTGATCTCTGTCCCCTTCTCCTTGTCCCAGACTGGGTTTGGACCCCAAGCTGCTGACAAAGATCCTCAACATGTCCTCTGGCCGTTGCTGGTCCAGCGACACGTACAATCCAGTCCCGGGAGTCATGGAGGGAGTCCCCTCTGCCAACAACTACCAGGGTGGCTTTGGAACAACTCTAATGGCTAAGGCACAAGACCTGCTTTTCTCCTTCTTTATGTCACATTTTGTGTTTATTATCATGTGCAACCTGTTAGAGCTGCATCAAAGGATTAGTTTCATCATCAGTTCATCTTTTTTTTTACTTTAAATATAATAATGAAAAATATGTAATATGCTCCCAGAGCCCAAGGGGACATCTGTTAAGTTTGATTTCTAACCAACAATCCAAAATACCAAACTAGCATTGGTTAAATTCTCTGCTGGTTAAATAATCATTTTAACTACCACTCCTACTCTATCTTTTGTTTCTTTTTTTTTTCAGTCTCATTTGCTTTGTTTCACTTCTAACTCATCTTTTGTTTCCTCGTGGTACTATCTGCTCTCCTCTTCCCCAGTCCATCTGTGACTTTTTGTGTTCCACTTGGTTTTACTGTCACTGCATTATCTTCTCTGTATGGGTCAGTCTGTGTCTGTATATTATGTAGTGCATCTGGGTGTCTGTAAAACCTCTTGCAATGTGTGCTCTGTATATACCAACCAGGATGAGACAGCTCACAGTAGGATAAGGATAAATACATACTTTCTTACTGCCGTTTATTTCAGCCATTAAAAAGACAAAAATGTTATCTAACATTCTGCCTCTCTTTTTCTCTGTTCATAGGATCTTGGTTTGGCCCAGAACACAGCCACTAACACTAAGACACCCATCCCTCTGGGTTCCCTTGCTCACCAGATCTTCAGAGTCATGTGCTCCCGTGGCTACGCTAACAAGGATTTCTCATCTGTTTTCCAATTCCTACGCGAGGAGGAATAAAAGTGAATGGAGGGGGAGCACAGTCGCTTATGATGCTACTACACACACACACACACACCTAAACCATACACCCCAGTGCCCCTTATCCCTCTATGCTCAGGAGAGACTACGGCCTTGCCCTCTGGCACAGTTCTATGGTCAATTAACATACTGTATGTTGACACATGTCCCCTCATTGCATTGGCTGAATAATGTTTTCAATTCATATCTCTCTCCCTGCACCAGAGAAATGTTCTGCACTTAGATCAGTATCTAGAGACAAAGCATCTCTTTTCCCACTCTCAGCTGAGTGGCCAGAGTAGGGGAAATGAGAGGTAGGATCAGACGCTGCAGGTTTACATGTATCTATACATATAATATGTGGGTTTTCAGGGTAACTGATAAGTAATCATTGCTGTAATGTTGAAAGTTAAATTTTTGCCTGTTCCCCAAATTTACATATTAATGGAAATTTCATTTATAGGACAGTGCAAGAGAGTTCATTCACAGTAAATCGCATGTATGTGTAAAAAAATCTGGCCATGCTGTTGACTCGAGTTTACTTGTTTTGTTGTATCTGTCTGTTTTTGGCTTGAAGAGGGTGTCATTCAGTCATCAAGTGTCAACCTTCCCTCTAGCATACATACTTTCATTTGTTCCGTACTTTATTCAGTAAATTTTTTTTACCTTGTGAAAACACTAAACCTACATTAGTTTAATTTCTTTGGCACTACTGTACATTTAGGTCACTACTCACTGGATCGACCAGTTTTGTTCTACAGTACTAGATACGAAGAGAAGTGTCTGGTTATTTTTGCATTGTGTGCATCGCTGTGCGATGTGCCAGACCATTTTGATTCAGTTACAGAATCTCTTTAAACTTACCTCTTTACTCTATTGTCTACATGTGTTTAATGAGCCACCAAAGTATTATTTTGTGACCAATAGTGTTTCAACTTTATACTGTTTGCTACCAAATACTCTAATTTTCTAGCTTTTTCCCGTGCCAGTTTTTACTGTAAAGTCTATCCTCACAGATTTCTCCTGTGTTTGTTCAATATCTGTGTCAAGCGTCAGTGAGGAATGGTTCTTCCCTGCTTTGTGCAAATGTACATAATGTATATTTAATGTTGTAGTACTGAAGAGAAATCCCACATTTTTAGTAAAAGGTAATAATGTCCACAGTCTGCCTTTGGTCTGTCAAACAGATACACAGTCATACTGTAGCCTAAAATAAAAGATACTGTGTATTTGCTGTTTGTGTCTGATTTTGTTAAATCTCCACTGTTTATCGCTCGAGATGTGCAGCATTTGTGATTCGCACTATATAATTCATTAGGCACTAGCCAGCCACAGCGTGCTAACATGCTCAAATTGACAATATCAGCATAAACACAACATATAGCTCAGGTTGATGGTTGCACACTGTATTAAGTACTGTAAAAAATACGACTTGGTGATGCAAGATGAAAAGTGAGAAGATCACGAAAGCAACAAATTAATCTTGAAGTGGCTATAAATGTCTGTACCAGATTTCAAGGCAATCCACCCTAGAAATGCTGAGACAGATATGTCACTCAAAAAAAAATAGTCAACTAAAATGGTGACAATAAAATAAATGTCAGAATCACTAAAATAATTAGGATGTATCCTAATGAATCATTGCCACCATGATATTAGCAGCCTTTTTGTATTTTACACAAACACTTATTTTTATAACTGCCCTTTTTTTTTAACTTTTGAGATCGTGTTAGTTATCCACTATCAGTGTATAGGACATAGTGTAGCTATATACTGTAGAAGAGTCAACATTTGTTTGATGTGCTGATTGTTTTCACTGTGTATCTCTGTTTGCTCTTCCTAACTTTTCTCCATTCTTTCTTTTTTATTCGTTATAAGTTTGTCCATATTCACATCAGTGGTCTGGGACTAGATGGTGTCATGCAGCACAAGAAAAAGCCATGTGAAACTTTGACTTTCCAGAGGTATCTGTGGTTTGTCACCTAATGTGTACACTTGTATGGTCTTCTGGTTCTATGTTTCAGAGGCTGCATCACCAGTGTGATGCAGATTGGAGTTCGCCTGCAATCCCACCATCTTGCTCTTCAGCGGGTTATTGTTCTATTGTTTCTCTAAAGCTTTTCAGCATGTGCTCCTAACTTTTAACGTCAGTCGGGGAGAAATAGCAGCACTAATCTCAGAATGATGCCCTTATTTCCATCATTACAATGAAATGAGAGGAAAAAAACAAATGTGGTTATGTTTTATTTTACTCTTTTTTTTTTTTTTTTTTTTTTTAGGACTGGTGTTTCTTTGCGACATTTTATAGAGCTGCTGTCGTCTAAGTGGCAGCCGCAGTTGTAGCAGACTGTGGTAAGCCATTGGTGGCAGGAGTTATGTCGTGGGCTTGTGACTCATTCTGTTATTGTTCTCTGGGAAGTTTTGCACTTGCCTTAGCTGTGTGCTTTGAAGATTATCTTTATCTGATGGTAAAAGTGGGGACATACTGAGAGGTTTAGTATGTGTGCAGGAATCCAAAGAAGCCATTATTACCTGTGTAATATTAGTTTCTTTAAGCAGGATTTGACATATTTTGGCCTTTGACTCCCTCTTGGCCCTCTAGACACCACTACGCCTTTGGCTTGGCCTGCTGAATTAAGCATCGAAGCTGATTCATATTTGGGTGTTTTAATTTGCCTGTGTTTTACAGCCGGCTGCTGAGCCGGCGGTTTCCTCATTAAAGGACAGATGAAAGCAGCCTGTAAAGGAGCCGTGGTGAGACCGGCCTGCACTGACGTCTAAAGGGGACCCGAGCGACCAAGGGACCGACAGAGTTCCGAGCCAGCCGGTCTGAGCCAGAGGGCCTCACCCTCTCAGCCAGGCAGCCGGTGGTGGGACACCAGACACACCACATTGACTGTGTCCACACCAGGCTACAACTCATGTCTGATGTGTCAGCAGAAGTTCACTTGAAGTTACCTATATAAGTTATACGCAGATAATCAAGTTTTGTATCTTTCCTATTTCTGCTGGTGTGCTCTCAGGCTTTGAAGTTAATTGCCCACCTGGTTAGACCCCCCCTCTCAGCCAGTTAGAGAATAAAACAGCCTCGGCTCTGAGAGTGGCTGCTGTGATAAATACCTGAGGCAACAGCGTTCATTATTTCCCCATTATAACTGCTGGTGGATCCTCTCGACTGTTTAACGACACGCTCTTTAAGAAAGTAAGAGCGGTGGGGTCACAATGCAGCGAGGGAGGTGAGGCTCCTCTAAGCACCCTGTGATTCATATCAAATGCACGTTAAGTGGCATGTGGCTAAATTAGTGGCTAGAATCTAGCAGGTATAATAGCTTTGGCCAGCAGTGCGTAACAACCCAGTGTCTCACTGTGCAGCAATGGGGCCTTGATATCTTTTACATGAACCCACCGATAATAGTCAAGACATTTAGCACCAGTCCAAATCCACACCCACATTGTCTGCACATCAGCACAACACCCACACAAAGTCTTCTTCCTGTTTTGTAGACAACATTATCCCAGCCTGAGTCATTGACTCTGCTTAGGTTCATTAGTGAAGATAATTCCATAGCAGACAGCGGGTCAGCACATAACATGTCACAAGGACAGCGAGACACATAACAGCAGCTAATTATAACTGTGAAGACCTCATTTGAATGTCTACGGGGTGTAGGTAGTTGTCGTGAAGCATGTACCCCATACATTGTTAGAACCTTGCGTCTCAACAATATGAGAAAACATAAAGGAGAAATAACCCTGTTAAATCCATCCATGCTTGTCATACAATGCTATCTGATTTTCTCTTTTGTTTTCTTTTCCTGCCTTAGTGACTTCTTTTCTCTTCTGTCACATGTCCAAGCAGGAGATATGACGCTGTACAGGGTGTAAATAGTTTAATCAGTTTGTATCCTTATCTCTAAGACTACAACACTGCTCTGTCCTCCAACATATTGATTCACTCATACTTTTCTACTCTGCTCTAACTTTTGTTAGTCTACTCTTTCCTCCTATCTTACACTACACTTCCATCTTCACATTACCCCCCACACACAGTATGTCACCTGTGAGTAATGACAACATGCACTCTCTATTCATCACACACTGCTGCACATGCTCAGTAACTCTTCATTATATTAATTAATCTCATTGGAAGAGTGATCATCAGCCCCATCAGAATCCATCACCACCCAGTTCCCAAGGAGACCCAGGCCCGGTAAATAATCACCAGTCTCTGCACCAGGATTCTGGCCCGGCGGTTCCCGCTAGATCCACGAGGGTGGGCCCTAAATACCCAAGGGGGTGCGATTCCCGCTGCTTCACATCTATCTCTGCCACCAGCTACGGGAGAGGGCCTGATCCAGAGGATGCCAGTGCTGCTTCAGACCTGTAATGGGCGAGGGTCTGTGATATTCTGATCCTGGGTCAGCGATCAAAAGGGAATAACACACACTGCTGCTTGTGTGTCCTGACAAAGTGTATGATGAGCTGCTGATTAATTTGTTGTGGTGTATCAATGGTTTCAAATGAAAAATGAGACCCGGAGTCCACACAAGTTTATAGGAATTGTAAGGAATCCTCAACAGACCATAAGAGAGACCAGAGAGGTGAGTTCACACCAAACACGCTCGGTGGCATTAATTCAGCTGTGGAATGTTTTGTTGAAGAAAAAAATGAAAAGAGCATCTAAATAATAGTAATGCACCAAAGCAACTTTCTCCTGATATTTTCTCCTACACCTCTGGTATCATTGATGCCAATCTGATTCAAGTATATTCTTCATCCCAAATCTAAAACTTACATCATATAGTTTAATGCTGACAGTAAGAAACAATTAAAAAGACAGTCTACACACACACAAACACACAAATCTAAATCAAATGTGCACATGTGAACCAAATCTATAATCAGTATTTATCGACCTACCACCCTTGGAGCATAATGTACATAGCACATAACCCTTTTAGAGCACAATTTAGGATTGTTGCAACACAGTTTGAAATGCAGTACAATAGATGCCTGAGCATAACCACTCCAGTGACAGCCTCATCTTGCTCTGTTTAAAGCTCTCTTCATGACCAATTGACCTGATACCTCACTGTTGTCTCCTGCTAATTGAACAGAGAAGGAACAGGAGGGAGGATAAGTATTGGAGAGAGATAGAGAGAAAATGCAGAGCACTGATGAGGAAGGAGTGATGTAATAGACGACAAGTGAGAGGAAAGAAGCGAGGGCTGGTGTAGCATGCAAGGCATCATTGATTAGGTGGTGAGTGGTGCAATGTTTCTCTCCTGACGCTTACACACATTAAAGCTACATAAACACCTATAATTGGTTCGTTTAGAGCAGAGTGGAGGGAAACACACACACACACACACATACATTCACACACCCATCCTTGTCTGTGTGCATGTGGAGAATAGAGAGAGAAAACAGGAGCAGAATTAAATACTCAAAAGGCATCACCGTGCTTGCAGGATGGTTGGAGTGGGTGGAAACATGCCTGTGAATGTGTGTCTCATTCTGTATGTCCCAGTGCTGTACTAAGCGGGACTGATAAAACCATCCTCAGAGACCTGGGATGACAATAACACTTACTTTAGGGACAGGAAGAAGTGGGAGGGACGTTGCTGACTGTGACAAATTAGCTCTCAAAAATCGAGATATCCCATTGGCTGTGTGAGTCAGAAGGGACAGATGCATTTGGCCAGCTGAGTTGATGGATAGTTATTATGCCATTGTAATAAAAGAAAATGCAACTTTGGGGCTTTTCAGCTCAGTGATAGTTGTGGAGAGTTGTTCAGCTCTGTCATGTGGGATGCGTTTGCTCGTCTGTGCGTGTTTTGCCTATATACTGCAACATATAGCACAACTGTAGCAAAGCAACAAGACAGAAAATTAGACAGTTGTAACAACTGGGTGTTGTGCAGCACTGATGTCAGCGAGCCTACCTCTGTTCTTGGATGACAGTGTGTGAGAGGCAATTCAGGGTGTTCCCTGCATCCCATAGCACCACATCCATCAGGTCATAAGTCCCTCTGACAGGGCATAAACACCCCCCTGCTGCCCCACCCCAGAGGCCTGTGTCACAGGGTGAAAGGAGCACTCCCTGGATGTGGAATGATGGGATTCCTCGGTCTTGGCTGTCATCTCTAATCCAACACTCTCACCCAGATGAATCTTCATCTGCTTCTTTGTGCACCACATGCCTACTCACACACTCACACACACATGCACACAAACTCAGCAAACTGTATTCTCAACCTCCCAACACTCTGGGCCACAAATAAATTTGCATTCACTGCCAATTCAGATGCTGTATCAACATCGCTGAATCTACATATTGTGGACGTGTCCAGGTGCTAAGTCACCATTATGTCTCCTTCCAACACACACACACACACACACACACAGACGCGCACGGACACTAACTCGAGCAGGCAGGTCACAGTGGCCCCAGAGCAATGGACTGTGCTAAGCAGGTAAATATAGCGAGGACAGGCTTTATTAGAATAGAAAAAGCTCTGTTACTGTCAGGAGTAACCATGACCGATTATACCAGATCTTTAGGTCCATATACATTTGTCCTTAACTATTCAGAGAAGTCTTCTCACCTCATTGCTCAGTTTTTTCTGTACTACTGTCAATGTGCACCTTTTCTAATTTACTACTAATGTTCTAGGTCCATAAAAATCAAGAAGGTATGTATGTCATGTCCTCCTGATATAACTGCCAAGCAGATTACTGCCTTATTGCCTCCAAATCAATACCATTGCATGGGTAAAAAATAAAGCTGGTGTTTAATCTCACGTTACCAGCATTAGTCCTGTATATACACACACATACTCACTCTGTCAGTGCATTCATTTCCACATGCATGTTCATCGTGGTGTTAAACACGTAGAAACATAGTAGGACAACGCAGACACAAAGAGTGGAAGTGGAGAGATGATGAGGGAGATGTGGAGCCCAGGTTGTGTAATCTCTCTGGCTTTGTCACTGCTGACAGAGCTTACACACACAGCACCATCCATTCTCAATCCTCTAAAGCTCATTGATTCTATCAACATCCAGGAGGCGTAAGGACCCCAGCTCCCCCAACATCACCCCACACTCACTCTATAACTGGGATCAATATTGATTATCATCTTTAAACTGCCTGTCTTTGACTGTGTGTTTCGGGAGCTGATATACCCTAAAGGTATTTGTGAGGATTGAGGAAACAATAAAAGGTCGTGAAGACTTTTGTTTTCGGCTTATAATTTTTTTGTTTTGTGACTGAGACGGGAAATGGAAATCCAGCTTGAGCTATGAGATAGGAGGAATAATGTTAGAGAGATTTGCAAGATACAAATTATGAGAGGCAGGTCTTGAAAATTAGTTTTATAGTTTGTGAAAAGAAAGCCAAAAATCACAGTTTATGCATTGTCTCTTTGCACAACTAAAAAAAGTAGTGGACTGCTGCACAAAACACAGTTACACGTAAGCATCAGAATCCGAGACCAGCTCCCTCCTGTTCTCTGTCCTGCACCTCTAGACTCCATCCCGTCAATCACACCTCTCAGATAGCTCCATGATCGCAATCGACACTCAAATGATGGAAGTGAATAAAACTCATTACTGACAGTCACTGTGAGTAATGGCTGGGCATTAAAAGTTGCGTCTTGTCCACAGCCATTCATCCCTCAGCCGTGCTTTATGGTTGGGAAACCCGTTCGGGTTCCCATCACCTTTCTGCGCCAGTCTCCATCAATCCACCGCATCTACCACCTCCGTTCTACTTATTGCACCTTGTGTTGTCAGGCACCTAACTGCTTTTATCCTGGTGGTGAGAGAGCTTTTAGTTGTGGGGTTTGGGCGAATGGTGTCACAGAAGACTTGGTGTCTGGGGTTGCAAATGTGGTTGCTCCAATAAAACAAATGAGCTACTACTTTTTATTTTAATTAAGCACCCTTTGGAAAGTGGAACTAATTATTTCCCACACTAGTAGAGACAGTGGCTGGACAAGAGAGCCCTCTCGACAGACCCGGACTTGCTTAACTCCTCCACCATGAAGCCATTAAACTGCTGCTGTCCATACTCTCCATCTGACTATACTAACCACTGCCTAAACAAGTCTTTACCTAATGTAAACTACACCAGGCCAGTGACTCACCCACTGTCTTAGACCTCCTCCTAACTGGTCCTGTCCTCATAAACCCTGTGCAGAGAGAGCGCGGTGTTTACAGAAAGACAGGAGCGGCTCACCTCTGATCTGATCTGCAATAGAGGGGAGAAAAAAAAGACATGAGTCAGAATGAGAGAGAAAGACAAAGAGAGAGAAACAGAGAGGAAAGGAGACGCCAGGGGTTACATGATTGCAGGACAAACTCATAAAAGTTCCATTAACCCGCGAGGAGTTAAAGAGGCCCTGTTTTCATCCAGCAGACAGCCGTCACAAACAGAGCATCACCATAAACCCCCATCCTCCTTCCTTACCTCCATCTTTCTCTTGATCTCTGCAGCTGTTGCTCCCATAAGCTTTGTCTTGTTCTCCTTCACCCTTTACTTCTTCTCTTTCCTAGTTTTTAATTCTTTCTAGTCACAATGGACAAGAACATACAGTAAATATAATAAACTCTATAAACAGGGATCTATATAAAGAAAAGGATTCCCCATTGCCTCTTCTACGGACATGCTTACACTCTTCCTGCCTCTCTTTGCCTCCCTCTTGGCCAAACAAAACAGGACTCCCTCGTTACACCCTCTACCCCCTTGATCTAGGTTCCTGGTCTGTGAGTCACAAGCTGAAGACGCCACAGGTCTATCTGTCAGCGTCAGCCAGTCTCTCTTATTAAACTGGCTCACCATTCATCCGTGTCTGTTCACTGACAGATTTCAAGTTCATCTAAAGAGAAATCTCAAAGTCTATTTACAGAGTAAGCAATTGTTCTCAGTTTGTGCATACGAACAAAATACAAGTGATTTAATTAGTAATTAAATCATTAATGTTGTGGATTTAATACTAAAAATCTCATTTTTGCTTTTGGTAATGACTTTGTCTCTCTAAATCCCCCCTTTTCTACTCTTCTTTGATTTATTTTCACCAAAACTTTGTGGGTTCTGACAGAAACAAAACCTGACTTCTTAGAAATATATATATATAAGTTTTCCTGAACAGGATATGAGGTGAAACATAATTATAATAAATCAATATTTGGCAAGAGCCATTAAGTGCAAACTCCTTATATAGCTAACTCAAAATGCATATAACCTCAAGGAAGTTATATATAATTTAAAAATAATAAAATTATTGAAATGAATTGAAAACAGAGTGATTACATAAGTATTCATCTATTTATGTCAGTAGATTTATTTTCGGACTATGTAGATAAGTCTCAATCTGCCCTTTTTTCTCTTTGCCACTGTTCTGTAAACCTTTGATTGGTGAAGAACTTAAACAAGAGTTGCTGTATATTTCTCTTTTTCAGCTGTGGAAGATTAAAACAACTTCAGAGGAGTCACGGGTGTCTTGGTGGTCTCCCTCACTAGTCTCTTTCTTTCACAGTTTATTGGTTCATAATTTAATCCTGTGTCATATTCCTCTTTCCTAATGAGGGATTTAATTGTACGCAAAAGAATGTGAAATGATTTGGAAATGTTCTTGTGTCGCTTCCCTAACTTGTAGATAGTTATCTCTATCTCATATCTCAACAGTAGCAATTGCTTGGGTGCTCTTTTGTCTTCATGGTGTAGGTTCTACCCAGGATACTGAATCACCAGCCTTCAGGAAAAAGATGAATCCATCTTACAGAAGCACACTGTACTTAGGTGTGGTGTGACTTCTTCAACCAACTGGCTGCACCAGTGATAATTTAGTTACTTGAAAGGGGCTATATACTTATACTTACTACTTACTATAATTTTGATTACTTTATAGAGGTGTGTTTTCATTTGGACATGGAGTATTTGTCTTTTGATCTGTGCTAAAAATAATTTAATAATAATTTAATGTTAAAAAAAGCTACATGATGAAAACTTTCAAGGGAGTGAATACTGTATCAGAGTACATCATATCATCAAGTTTAATAATATGCTTCTAGGGAAAAAACTTAATTATTATTTCAGCTTCATACTGCTACCATAATACAACCATAAAATGTAATATTATACTATTCATTATACTATTCTACAGATAATATATATTTTCTTTCTTATTTAAATAAAAAAAAAGTTTTTTGCTGTTAGTGGAGATTCTTTAAATACAGAATACACAGACAGTGTTGACTCAACCTCTACCCTGTCAATCACAAGAGTTTTTATAGTTTTGGGGAGGTCTGCAGCCAGCTAAACAGCATGAGTGTTCTTTCAAATCATCCATTAAAGCCCTAAGCACAGGCTCTTAGCTTCTCTTCTGATGCCCTCACTATCTGGTACCACCATCTCCTCTGCTCTCTTTCCCATGGTGTAACCTTACCTCCCAAACTTATATTGCCTCTGCTTGCACATACACACACATATATAAAAATACACTCTTCAAACCATCAAACTGAGGACATTCATTGACATACTACATTCCTTTGCCCCTTACCCCATTCTTAACCATCACAACTGAAAGTCTAACACTAACCCCAACACTAACCTCTAAAACTCTCAGAAGGGGCGCGAGACAGTGAGAACCATCTTGACTTTGTCAAAATGTTCTCTCACTGCTGGCGATACAAGAGCACAGACACAAATACATAACCAAGCCATAGACACATGACTTAGTCACTTTTGCCACAAATGTAGGGTGACTATCTTTTCTATTCCTGTACTAAAAGTATTGGTTTATGGTCATGAAGGGAGCCGTTACAAAAAATGCTTAGTATTTCTTTAAAATAATAAGTTATTGATTCCAGACAGGGATAGATAAACAGGCCTCATCTCCGGCTCTGACCTTTGATTATGCAAACTAAAAGAAAAAAACAATAATTATTTTATTTTTCTTATTTTACCAGATATGGTAGCGATCTTATCAGACAAACTTTAGCTAATGTGAGTTGGCTGAAAGTGCTGATTCCGGCTGACCTTTTTTGGGATGAATTATTTAATAACCAAATATCCACATGATGATTAACTTACATGATAAGCTATGACTGGACCTTTGCTGCTCTGAGAGGGTTTTAGTGAATAGTCAGTTAATTGCCCCAAAGAAAGAAAAAAACAATCACTTACACTCATAATAAATATTCATATATTTAAAAAGAGGCCACTACACAACCTTCAGCTGTAAGTGCTTTTGAAATGTAAGCTTTTTGTGTTCAGTTCACATCACCAAACCATAGTCGATGGTCAGCAGGACAACTCAGCACTTCGCTCTGAATGCAGATTGGGTGATGGGGGACTTACAGTCAAAAGGTCAGAGGGTTGGGAAATGGCGATGTGAAGAGAAGGGGAAGCCCAGACACCCCAATCCCCCAGGAGAGGACCAGTATGCTGGGTGTGACGGTCATGGGATTGGGCCATAATGAGGATACATCACTGCAGCAAGGAGGTGCTCTATCACAGGGACGCTCACCAACAGGCAGGGACACACAGCTCCTCTTCACCCCCATCAGGAATAGATAACACACTGGCATCATACCTTTGATCAGATCATATTTGCAGCACATTTGCATTGTAAAAGAGAAGTGTTGCATTTTGAGTGATGCAAGTCCAGTGAGGCTGTGGGAACATGCTTCTTCTTACACTCTGCTGTAGAGTTTGATTCTCTGGGAAAGAAGGGACACAACTTTTCCTGTCGCCTTCAGCCACCACCGTTGCAGAACACTAACGCAGCCAGCGTGCAGTAAAATAAAATGAGGTGTGGAGAGAATTGAACTGATCTGTAAAGCTATTGGCTGCAGAGAGGCTCGTAAAATAACACTCAGTCGTAAAACAAAGTGCTTATTAAATCATTTTAAACAATATCACACAATGTGGTGTGCTTCGTGAGCAGCGTCACAAAAATACAAAGATGTCATGGGGAAAGCAGCTGAACAATTAAATGAAATTTAATAAGTTGCTCATCATCACAAAGCTGAGTAAGACTTTTGGGAGACCTTAGCGGCTTTGCCCCTATAAATAAAGTGACACTTGGCCATTATGTGGCCATTACTTGGACTTTAAGTGACAATTTTGAATTGGAGGAGGACAGGAGTGCAGCCGCTTCTGTATCTCTAAACTAAGCTGGTGGTGTTTCTTTTGCTCTTGTGTGTGGGTGGGGTCAGCTGTGTGTGTGTGTGTGTGTGTGTACACAAACAAAACCACAAGCCACATGCACACTAAATGTGTACAATATGTTATATGTCATATTAGACTTTCAGTGTGAATTTATGACAGAGAATGGTGAGATAGTGCATTTCTTACCATTTTTACTGCAGTCATTCTCTCACACTTGGAGGCTGGTGAACTAAAACTGTATTTGGTGAACTGCTTTCTACCACTTAAAAATTTAAAGCTGACAGAGACGAGCACTGCTACTCTTATAAGAGGTTTCACTTCCATTTCAGTAAATTAATATGATCAACTATATAAGTTGAATGGATTGAGTTGGTATAAACAAGTCTGTTCAATGAATGTAGTATATTATAGCTACAGTGTATGACCTACTCATGCTGCAGTATACGTTTATTTAATGGAACAGCACAGCATCGGCCTTATAGAACTCCAAAGAGTCTATTTTAATATTATCTGCTCAGTACATTTAATCAATTTTAAGGTCAATCTTTCCTGTTGGTGGTCTGCCCTAAAACTGCTAAATGCCAGAACACCAGTATCAAGAAAGAAAATTTGAGACTGGGATCACTTTAGAGTTCCTGAAAAGTGAAATATGAAGATGAACAACATTTGTGAAACTTCCAGACAAAAATCAAACCGAAGAAAATATGTATTTTGCTTTCTTACACAGTCAGAAAATAAATCATCATTTTGTCTAAGGGTCATAATCCACATAGCACGTTAAACACCTGCATACTTTTTACTACTGTTCACTGTCAATAGAGTTTTGTAGCATAGAGTGCATCAGATGTGTATTCTAGACCCATCAAACCATGTGTTATCCGTAACTACATCTCTGAAAATTGCAATAACTTGGTCCCACACTTGAGAACAAGAGTAACATCACAACAATGTTGACTCTTGATCATCAGCATCCACCGGTTGATGTTCTCTACCACCAACAGTAAACTAAAATGAAGAAAAGTGCACAACCTCAGATAACACGAATGTCTTGAAGAAGTCACTTGCATTTTTAAAATCAAACGTTATCCTCATGTATTTATCAAAATCTAAAATGACTCCAAGTACAAGAACTAATGATGACAAAGAGGATACAAAAAGGGGGGATTGACACTACAATCCAATAAGGCTCCCCACCAGGAGGCTGTTCAGGTTCACCACCCTTAACCCTAACAGCTGTTTCTGTTGTAACACTTCAAGGAAGCCTAGTCACGTCTTATATCTTTAATTTTAATAGATCTGTTTTTCAATGACAGTCACTTTGCCTTGCTTGTCTGCACAGCACATTCTTGTGATGTTCCCACTTGCAACTTGTATTAAAAAAGTCTCATTGTAAAAATTCTCATTGTAATATTCTACGTTTGTGTTCTTCTGTCCTTCAGGAACCAATATGTTTGTTCAGTTGTAAACATAGTTTAATTTGGAATGTGTCAAACAATACTCAAAAGGAAAGGCACATGAAACTGAGAAACTGAATTCACTGCTCAGTGATGCTCAACACCTGTATCACATGTAGAAGAAGATAGGAATAACATGAAATCATTTCACAAAAACATGAAGATTTAAATAAACGAGCTATATGTTAAACAGTCCCTGACCACCCTGTTTAATCTGCATCTAAGTGTAGTTTAAAAATGTTGACTCACTCCTTTATGGCAACGGAACGGTCAAGTGACGTATTTCCTGTTCCTTTAGGGCGCCAAAATGTGCGCCCAAAGATGGTCACAGCTCCAGGCCAGGAAATTCAAACTACCGTGGCACTTTTCGTTGACAGGATTGTTTTTGTCACTTAAAAAACATCCTTGGTTCTCTCTTTTCCCTAAAAACGGAACCGATCCACAGAAGAACCCCAGAGGAAAAGCTTCAGCCTTAAGAGCTTGGACGTCAAAATCAAACAACTAACCACAGACGGAGGGAGAAATGACACTGGATCTTTCTCCAGAAACAGGTATGAGAATAAGGCCTGGCTAACTGTCTGTCCTCTTTGAGCTGCCTGGGTTCAGACAGGTTTGACGGATTTAATACATTTTCCTGAAAAAGCGAAAATGCTTTGCGTCATGCGACGTTTGGCAATGTGAGTATCACTACGCGTCTTAATGAAGGCTGCAGGAGACGTCATACTGACGCGACACAAGTTCACAAAAGCAGACACTTGTCTAACATAATAAACAGCACTAAAGTCTGTGGTGCGTTTGAGGTAACGATCCTGGCGTTTTCAGAGGGCTTGTGGAGTTTGTTGGATCCCTGGATGCAGCAGCACATGAACAAATGCAGACTGCTGCTGTGTTTAAGACTCTTTGAGCTCCTTGACTGCATGTTAGTAGAAGGAGAGATGGGCGAAGTCCTTATACTCATAAATGATAAATGACTGAAAACACAGACTGTGCATTTTGATTTTTATAAATCTTTTAAAGCAGTGTGATGCTCGATAAATGTGCTTTGGTTTATACTAGTGGTGATATGTGGTTAGAGCGCATCTGAAAACTGACTTGCAGAAGTGCGTGGTGCTGAAGTAGTTACAGTACTAATTATTAAAAATGTGACATAATAAAAGCCTTAAAGCCAAAGTGCATTGCACATATTTTAGACAAAATCAAAGACATAATAAATATAACTTGTATTAATTATTATTATTAATTTCAGTCCACTTAAATATGGAGCAAACTATGATTCCATGCAATGTGTTGTGTAGTTATGATACAAATAAAAGCTCTATTAACTAAACTGAATGACAACCGACTGAGCTTTTTTTTCTTTCTACCAATGGTATTCACGGTTTACTGATTTTAGATGGTAACTGTTTGTTTTATATTTGAGAAACACAGGCACCTCTTCCAAACTCCCACCAGCAGGTAAACCGCTACACACGTGCTTAAAAGCACCAGGAGCGGACCATACTGATGAGGAGGGGAGCATGGTGCACGACCAGCATCGATTCATGTCTTATTATAGTAGTTATTGTGTCGCATTACACCACTTAAATGAATTAGCAGCGATTTCCATATATATAGTTTATTGTAAAATACGTCTGTTTTGCGGTGTTTTATCTTCTGTTCCATCCTGCTTGGTACTTTCCGCTGTTCTACCTGCTCAGCTTCTTGGCCCTCAACACATATTTGTTTCAAAATAAAAATACAAGAGTTTACAATTTTCAGTTCATACTAAGAGAAGTTATTAATTGACGTTATTTTTCTCTTTACTTCGAGTATGAATTGTAGAAATACAGCTATAAATGTATTTCGGACGAAAGTGTGTAGACTTTCTAGGATAACTTTGCCACCGCAGACTTGCTGGACACGTATTAAGCAAACATTTGGAAATTGTTCACACTTCTCTATTGTAATCCCACAAAAACTCGAATCAATTATGGGAAACACCCGGCACGAAAGTCTAAACTCTGTGAGTTCATTAACATTAAAGAAATTAATATTCACTCAATATGTAGCAGGTCGACGTAGCGACTGTGCACAAAAAAACCCCTCATCTGAACAACAAAATAAGAGGATTTAAATGGACCTATTTATATTCCGTTTCCATCCTGCTCTTTTAGTTGCTCCTGTATGTCAGCCTGTAGCAGCCGGCCCATTTTCCTGCTGCATATAGCTGTCTCCGGTGCACCGTAAATAATGTTGATAAAGACGCCACGGAAAACGACTTTCACGCGTCCCCCGATTGATTTAACGTGACCTCCTTTTTCGAAATGATATTGGAAGTCTATTTAAACAGATGAAAGCTTAAATTGTCTTGCTTGTATGTGCATTAATCTCCCATTCATCATCATTACTGTGTGATTGGTCCGTCCACGCCTTCGCCAGCCCCTTGCGTTACGACAAGGGCCTGTAAATTAGGATGTAATCCAATTTTAACAGCGGCAGCAGCAGCAGCAGCCACTGACTGAGTTTTTTTTTAAATTTGCTGTCAGTGGACAGCTGCACTGCACCGCCCCTATCAAAATGCTTTGTGCTAGCTGTGGGAGCTGGGGAGCCCTGAGCCAATTCTCACTAATAGGATCTTATAAGGCTGATGTAATTGCTGTTATGTGCGCAATCTATGAACCCATCATATCTTGAAGCTCAGTCATACACAATATTCCAGCGATTAAATGGCATGTTGCTGCTGGATTAGGCCGCTGAGGATACGGCCGTATAGTTTATGCAGTGGAGGGAAAGCGATGCATGCGCCAGGCTGGGTGAATGTGGCTGTAATTTGCCTCACTTTAATGTGTCATTCTGGCACAGTGTGACGCGGGTTGAGAGGATGATCGTATAGTGCTGCTGCTCCTGTGTAACCAAATGAAAAAAAAAAAACAGATCCAAGCTGTACAGCCTGTTAAAAAATAATCCGCTATGAAACTAGAATTTTGGAGGGACTGCGGCTTTTTGAATATTCAGCTCTATTCATCTTTGTTTTATGGTGCGATTTTATTATGCACAAACCTAAGTCGTTTTCCTGAGTGACCCGTGTCCCTATTAGGCTTAAAGACACCGGCTGATAGTTTACATAAATCTGCCTTGTGGTTTCGCCCCGAGCCGGGCGGCTTAAACGGTGTATTATTCCAAACATATGCATTTTAATCAGCTTGGTCACACTTACAAGAACTCCAGTTAATAAGGCCATCAATCAAACACTTGTGCGGGGAGGCAGGATGGAAGAGGGAGGGCTCAGCGGTGCGGTGCGTGTGGGTGAAGTAGTGACTGATTAGGATGAACCTTTTACCTTAGAAAGCATCAGAGGAGGATAAAAAATCTGACTTTGTGAGACGCGTTTGTGGGCTTTGGTTTTCCATTGTGCGCATTGAATTAATGTTCATGAAGGATTAATTCACCAAGATGAATGCGTTATGCAATAATTCGTTACTACTCAGGATTCCATGTAAAATATTACGTTAAACTTAAAGCTGTATGGTAAATGTCAGATGTTTCTTCCCACTTTGCATAAATCCCATCTACGAGGTAAAGCCCATTTTAAAATGTGATTTGTGAGTTTCTCTGTGGACCACAGCACCTCGCCAATCATGTTATAGTCAGAAAACTCTTTTAATTTGTGCAGCCCCGGTCAAATGCGACCAATTAAGATCCCGCTGATTGGTGGCGGGCCCCTCTGCATCATCGATCTTTTTGCATTTCCAATAGCCTATCTTCAGACAAGTAATTCTGTCGTGTCTATTAAGTGGTCGGAGAGAAAATATGAGAGGCGTTAACGGAGCCCGGGGACCACTTAACTGTCGCAGTCAATCTAGCGGTCCCATCCTGAGATATGGGGGCACATTGTGGTGTTTTGACACCGACTACTTGAGGAAAAAAATTAGTGTTATTATTTCAGGGGGCCTGATGGATCAGGCAGCTAGTATAGAAAATACCTATTAAACGAAACTAAAACCACCTAAAGAGAACAGAACTTGTTGAAATCTGATTTTATTTAGTTGTTTGCCATTAAATTACATTTAGATTTCGTGAGTCCTGTTTAAACAAATCATCAGAGACATTAGACAGAGGACAAAAACGCCATTTCTCCATTAGTGCTTTGACAGTGTTTATTGCAAATAAGACGTTGAGGACAACCCATCCCAAAAAATAAAAATAAAAATAAAATAAAGATAAAAAAAGCGTCAGTCATTCGTTAGTTCGCTTTCTCCACGAAATGCCACCATGTTGGTGCACCGGTGCAAAACGAGAAAATATATTTTAAGAGGCATATAGCTAAATGATTTAAAAACATTTTCATCCGATTTGATGAGTGTCTCTCACTGTTCAGGGAGAGAACAGGAGGAGAAAGTGTTCGGCGGCATTAAAACGCTCAGTGTCGTGTTTTCCGTTTTGATTGTCCTCTCTCTGTCTCTTTCCATCCTCTTCTGGCTTCAACCCCCGTCCCCCCCCCCTCTCTCCCAGCTCCACTCCCAGCTCCACTGCCACTTCAGACCGTGCAGACTGTAGTAATCCGTTCCCCTGGCGCCTTGTTACCTTTTGGCAGCAACGATCCCTTCCTGGTATTATCATTAATTCAACACCCAAAAATCACCGGGTCGTACATATACATCACTTACTAATTTTACTTGCATCTGCACATTTCGGCCCGGACCGCCTTGGAGGCCCCGGTGTGGAGAGCTGGTTATAATGAGACGGCCGCAGTCTGTTAACAAATCCCCTTGTTAAAAAGAGAGATGGAAAGCGTCATTCTCGCGTAACTAACAATACATTTGGACGCGTAAAGAGAAGACAAGTAATGATAAAAACCTTAACGCCATCCATCATGTAGATTTAAACGTTTCTCTCGACCCCGCCCCTCTCTCACACATGAATTAATCTTCTAAAAAATCAAATCTGGTTTTTGTGTCCATGCCGTCATATTTCATCACTCTGCCCTGGCAGATGACATTATTATTTTTTCAGTAATGGGAGATCCGCTGTGCGTCACATAGCTGAAGATCTGACTAATTATCTTGCCTCAACTTTATGCTGGCTTTCATTGGCACGCAGGCTACCTCTTCATGCTGTTTCAGTCCTGATCATATAATATGTTCGATTAAAAAGCTTATGGTAAAGGCTTATATAGAACAATAGTTGGCTGTTTTCGTTTTATCTGGTGAGAGGCACTTCTTCCCTCTGGTCTAGTGTCACAGATGAGGATTTGCTAAGCACTGAAGGCGTGAAAGTGACAAAAGCGTCAGTTCTGCTAGTGGGGGAGCAAGCGAAGTCCGAGCCGGAAGGCCTGGTTGAGATGCCGTTAGATTGACTGGTGTGACAGGCCAGGCAGGAGCAGGGACTTCCTCCGGGACCGAGGCCGTGGGTCGCACCCGGGTACAGGGAGGGGTGTCTGAAGGCGCACAGGAGCTCCGGCCTCTGGTAGGGGTGAGACAGCATCCGGAAACTGTCAAGGGAGCGCAGAGGGTTGGAGAAAGGGGTGGCGGCCGGAGCCGAGCCGGCACCGACACCCAGGTGGGAGTAGTAAGGTAGCGGCAGGTGGGATGGGAAGGGGTAGGGCAGGTTCCCCGTGGCCGCAGCGTGGCTCATCATGTAGGTGTAGAACGCCGGGTCGGCGGGGTGAGGCCACGTCATAGCCAGACGCTGGCGCTTGTCTTTCATCCTGCGGTTCTGAAACCACACCTGGAGCAGAGACACGCCGGGTCAAACATTAACCACAGACCTCGATTAACCCAAAGACAAACCACAATAACAAAAGCAGACATGTAGCGAGTAGCTTCCGCTTTTACGCACGAATCTGGATTACAGTTAGTTTTACTTTAATGTTTTCTTAGATCGTATGTTAATTACGTTTCTTCTTATAATTTGGAAAAATAAAAAAGATTTTTCAAATTCCTCTGCTCTGTCTATAGGTTTTAAGTTCAGGTCAGTATTTTAAACGTTATTCTTATTGTTATGCTCTGTACGAAACGAGCATGTAGTTGTTTAAAATAAACCACTTTGGCAGCTGTCTAGATTTCGTAGAACTTTACAAACTCGAGCTCACAGAAATGGGACCCTAGGCCTAACTCAACCCTTCTCTTTGGAACACAAACTAATCTCACCTTGATGGTGGTTTCAGGGAGATTTAAGGCCGCCGCCAGTTCGCATCTCCGCGGCCTGGACACATAGTTCTCCCGGTAAAACTCCTTCTCCAGCCGAGCGATCTGCTCCCGCGTGAACGCAGTCCGGTACCGACGAATCTGGTCTGCTGCGTAAGACAGAGAGCCTTGACCCGGGACAGTTTTACCCGGGTCAGCACCAGTATCACTCGGGTGACCCGGAGAATCTCCATTTCGACCTAAATGAATGTGCAGAATAATTGTGTAAAACATTCCGCAGGATGATTTTTAAATGTAACAAAAAAAAAAAAACACACAACGAAACTTCTTTATATATATTTTATAATTTTTGTGGATAGTTTGAATGTGAGGTCTGTTAAGATAAATCCTATATTTTAAATCAACAGTGTTTCATTGGTTATTTAAGTATAATTGTAAGTATTCCTGACATCAGACGTACCTGCTATTTTTGTGATTTTTAGAGTTTATTAGTATCTGTTGATTCCATTATTCTAGCTGACTAAAATTATTTATAATTACTTTATATTGTCATTTTTTGTTAGCCCTTTAAGTATGAGGCAAATACACTACTGTTCGTCTAATTTAACTACAGATGCAACAGAACAGTCTTTACACATAGAAGATCAAACAGAAATCCCTGAACATTGTCATGGCCTTTTCCCTTTATGAGTTTTTTTTTCTCGTGGTTGCCATAAAGCCCTGATTATTTCTCCCACAGGAAATATATGTAGAGGCAGATTTGCTGTAGAAGAGTCAAACTCGGTGAGGAAAATGAGTGGTTAGACTGTGGGTGTCACCTCAGCAGGTTTCCAGCCACACTGGTCACTTGTCAGAACAGTCGTGCAGCACTGACTGTATTTTACTCTGTTATCGAGGCTTTACTGTGTTCCACCGAGCACACTTTTGATTGTTCTCATTTTCGATGTCTTTGCACATTTCCCTGTATGATAAACGTATTTTAAACAATCCTAACATTTTTGACAGGCGTAATTCAGTCGTTGGCATTGAGTCAACTTCATTAGCACCACCATGCAGTCAGAGAAAACCTGCAGTGGCATGCAGAACCCAAACACAGCCTGTACTTACCTTTAGCTGTTGGGTAGTCCATGCTTTCAGGCGTGCAGCTGACATCAATTTCCTCGTAGAAGTCAGACTCTGTGTCTGAGCTGCTGCCGTCTCTGTGGGGATGACCCGGTGCGGTCCGGCGCCTCTCTTCGGAGGAGGACGAGCCAATCGGCCTCATATCGGCGCACAAATTCATCCGTGCGCTCTCCTCCACCAGCAGGTCTGTCCTGTCCCGGGAATAGGGCGCAGCACCGGGGCTCAGACAGCTTCTGTGGCTCGGTTTCCCCTGCGGATCTCGCACAGGGCTCCCGACTGCTTCCGACAAATTAGCGCCGCTCTTGCCAAGCTGACCTCCCTCCTCTCTGCTTTCCATCACAACCACGACTTAGAAACGTCGACTCCGCAGGAGAGTGCAAGCCGTCAAAAACCCAGACGATGATTTTCAGGTTGGAGGGGTGTGTGTGTCTAGCGGTAGTGATGGTGGTGGTGATGATGGTGGTGGAGGTGGGTAGGGGGGGGGGTTGTGTCCTAAGGAGAAGGAGAGGCTTCTGGAAAAGAGGGGATGCAATCCGGTCTGACCCTGAGAGACGAGCGCTCCAGAGTGCGAAGAGGGAGCTTTGGGAGGGATCACCATTTACTCTGTCTCTCTCTCTTTCTGCGGAGCTGTCATTCTTAATAGGCCAGTCGTCATTATGGTCCCCCCCTGATGACGACACGCATTGATTAGGTACATGGGTAAACAGAAGGAGCACTGGCAGCGTCGAGATGGAGGTGGTGTTGGGGGGGGGGGGGGGGGGGGGGGGGGG